>OY757947.1:24911922-24966922 GCA_963585895.1 Sepioteuthis lessoniana | reverse complement strand
AAATAAAGACACATTTTGTCTATATAATTTTACCAAGATCCTTTCTAGTTTCTTGAGAAATGTCTTGGTTTCTGATTGGAATTGGTGGATGAATTTACCAAAATTGTCTCGAGCGCTTTCGGACCTTTCATAGGCCATCATCAGGGGTTGCTTGCATGTATAAAGAGTGTTTTTTAAAGAGTTTTCGAAGGATTTTTTATGCTTTTATAACATTACAAAATTACGTAAAGGCAGAGTTGGATAAAACTGAGTTCCTGATGAATTTAAAGAACAGAACGCTATCAATAGAAATAGAATATTATCAAGAAATATGGAATATATATATATATATATATATATATATATATATATATATAAACTGTAAGTGAGTGTTAAGTAAAAAGGTATCAAATACCATTTTGAGTCTAAGGTATAACCCAAACCGGGATTGAACCCCTGTCTCTTGGGGCATTGGTGAACGCTACCCACAAAATCAATGGGCCAGTCCATTAGAAATAATAAAATCCTAGTGTCTATAGTTTAGAAAAAAATTAACTTTTTCAAAAAGGAATGATAGGTGTGTTCTTATTCAAAAGCATATATATATATATATATATATATATATATATGAGAGTGAGGATAAGTTTTATATATTTTATTTTATTTTATACCGGACATTATCATAATGGTTAGAGTGTTCGCTAATGGTCCGGGAGACCTTGGTTCAATCCCTGGTCGAGTCATACCAAAGACTCAAAAAATGGTACTTGATACTACCTTGCTTATCGCTCAGCATTAAAAGGTAATGATCAAGGGTAAATTGGAGCAATCCACGGAAAGAGTAGCGCCCTCCCTTACAACTCAGTGTAGTAGCTATCGAAAAAGGAGCCTTCGGGTCACCCTCGACTACTGTCGCCAACTATACTTTTTATATTGTTAAATAATATGTACATACACAAGGAGCACACAATAAGTTTCCAGACTTTTTTCGTATGGCCACTTTTATTGATAGTACACACATGAAACTCTAGTCCCCTTCGAAGTAATCTCCTCCAGCTGCAATACACTTGTCGTACCGTTCCAACAACTTCTCGAAGGCCCCATGGAAGTTCACTTGTGTGAGCGTGTCAATGACCTTCGTCACAGCCTCTTTCATCTCTTCAATTGTCTCATAACGACAACCTCTAAGTTTTTCCTTGAGTTTAGAGATTAAGCAAAAGTCACAGGGAGCAAGGTCTGGACTATAAGGAGGGTGGGGAACTGTGTTGATGCCCATCTTGCTCAAATAGTTTGTGACAAGTATGGAGTTGTGGACTGGTGCATTGTCCTGGTGGAAATGTCACTGACACGATTTGAAGAGTGCTGGCCTCTGCCGACGGAATCTCTTCCTGAACTTCCTAAAAAACTCAACATAGTATTCCTTGTTGACTGTCTTTCCAGTGGGAACCCAGTGCATGTAGATCATGCCAGTGCTGTCAAAAAAAAAAAAAAAAAGGGGTCAACAAAAGTTTGTGGGTGGATTTGCTCTGTCTGGCCTACTTGGGTCTGGGAGAGCCAGCATGTTTTCACTGGGAACTCTGTCTCTCGGTCTCTGGGTCATAGCAGTAGATCCAGCTTTCATCACAGGTCACCAGAGCATCAAGAACTGCGGGATCTGAATTGATCAGCTCGACCATCTCCCTGCTATCATGACAACGTCTTTCTTTCTGATCTTCTCTGAGCAGCGTTGGGACAAACTTCGCGCAAATCTTCCGCATCTTCAGTTCCTCGCGAATAATTGTGTGAACAGTTCCCACAATGACATCAAACTGCGCACTTATTGTCTCTATAGAGACACGACGGTCCTTATCCTTGAAATTCTTTATTTGGACAATCAACTCTAGTGTTCTGACTTCCTTACTCCTCCCACACCTCCTATCATCCCTCACAGACTCCCTGCATTCCTTGAATCTCTTATGCCGCTCAAAAACTGATGCTCGATTTATGCAAGGTGGTCCAAAAAGCAGTCTGAAGCATTCCATACGTTTCTGTGGCATTTTTTCCAAGTTTAAAGCAGAAGGTTATTGCATATCGTTCTTCTAATGTGTCCTCACGTCCAGATTGCATTTTTGAAATTGACCAGCTGTGACAATCAGGCTTTATTAGGGTGTTTTCCAATTGCTGCTGTAGCTGTTCATTTGAACGTGAAATCATAAAAAATTGGTCAGTCATCTCATGAGATGTATAGCAATAACATACTGAATTTTCAAGAGTCTACGACAATTTTAAATGCCTGTACAAAAAATGTCTGGAAACTTATTGAAGGTACCCCATATATATATATATATATATATATATATATATATATATATATATATATATAGTTTCTTCCTCCAAATGTAAACACACTCTGAACATTTTGTTTAAAATCTAAAAAAAAAACAGTACCTTTAAACGCACCATTGACAATTAACACAATATCGTACATCCTGGTAAATTCACATGATTTACAATCGTAACTTTCGGGGTTTTGAGATGCCCAGTAGTTGCAATTGTGCCATTTAATTGAGCCATTTAACTTTATAGCACAAAAGGAAACAATTGCTGCTTGGAATACATTGATTATTACAAATAATCAATCAGTTGAGAGCAGCAATTAAGACATAATGCACCTAAATAACAAATGAAAGGATTTGTGAAGTTAGCAATTCCATCTGTTCGTCTTATTATCAACAGTGTCTTAAACAGAATGGACATCAGTTTGAACAGCTCTTATAACTCAGTGATATTTGCGATTTCATCTATTTCCATTATCAGCATTGCCTGAACCAAAACGATCATCAGTTCAAACAGCTGCAAAACCGCAAAATAGATTATATTTTCTTCTTTAAAAAAATCAATTATTGACGTAACATATCCATTCGTTGAATTGAAATTACTATATATATATATATATATATATATATATATATATATATATATATATATATATATATATATATATATATAATTATCGTTAGATATGTAATCATAAAGTAAGGATAGTAAAAACACTGAGACAACAGTGCTTACCGATTGTCAGTTTCTCACCTTAGTTCAACAGGTGAGAAACTGACTGTTACTCAGTACTGCTGTTTATGGGTCGAAAGTCTCCAAACGTAAATGTATAAACTCTATCAAAAATATTGAGCACTCTTTATTTTCGAATATAGCAAAGTACATTATCAGTATATATATATATATATATATATATATATATATATATATATATATATATATTCTAATTTTCTATGCAATGAATGGATATGCTATGTCACCAGGTGATTTTTGTTACTTGTCTTACAGCCTATCTTCTCTTTTAAAAATTGTTTCAAAAATTGTTTAAAGAAAAGTATTTTTACAAAAACGTTTCTCGTAGCAATGACTTAAAAAAATGAGAAATATTCCTATTTGTTTTATTACTTAAGTTCTTCAATCTCTCACTGCCTTTCTCTGTCACTCTCGTTCTCTGTCTGCCCGCCTGTTTTCATATATATATATATATATATATATATATATATATATATATATATATATATATATATATATATATATTTTAATCCCCCCACAATTTTTTTTAATTAATCCCCCCCAAAAAAAAGAAAACGGCCAAACCAAACGCTAAAGAAATATTTGGAATGGAACATTCTAGAATCAGGTGGCCTTATAAATATAAGGAAAGACATAAAAGCTTCATAAATATGTGGATATATAGAAAAAAACTAAACAATTGTGAGGAAAGACTCCTTGGGTAGAGGTTAGAACAATTTTCTTTTTTAAAAATAACACTGGATTTTCTATGACTTGTAAAATCTGCTGGTGAATTTTTGTTATATTTTAATCTAAGAATCTTGATTTATTTCTAATCGACTAAATTGTTTTACCAGGTGCAACTATCACGAGTCAACTTAACAATTGTTTGAATTTACCGAGCCAAACTTAGAAATTTAGCATTCCACCTCCACTAAAAATAAAAAATAAAAAAATAAATAAAAATAAAAACCTGGTAGGGCCTGTATCAGATGACAAGATAAAATGTACCCCAAAATTTCTTTGAATATACGTCAGTCCTGGACTTTAACTAAGTTAAAACTTAAGGTAAAAGGATTTATTTTTATTTCATTTTATTTTTATTTTCTATTTTTTATTTTTTATTTTCTACTTTTATTTATTTATTTATTTTTTTTTTTTCACGTACACATGGGAAGCAGCATCGTGTACGTGAAGGTGTTCGAATTCGCAATGCCTAATATTTCCTGAACGTGTGAGTCTTGCGGCTTAACGCTCAGGATTGTCAGTTCGATCGGGGAACTACTGCTGCTCATCTATAAGAGTGGCTTCTATAGATGAGAATAAAAACAGCCATCGAAAGATAACCATGACTCATACTCAAACCACATTCACAAACCGCATCGCTCTTCGCGCGGGTAAAAAAGGGGCGCATCCTGCTGAGGTTGGAGCCCTGGCCTCAGTGTTCGAAAAATCAGCTACAGAGCTCAAACAAACACTACTAAAATGCAAACAAACAATACAGATAGCGACATTTAACGTTAGAACCCTAAATAGAATAGGTCAACTAGCAGAGCTAACTGCATCAGCCGTAGAACATAAGATAGACATAATCTGTATACAAGAACATCGATACACTCACACCGAAGATATCAAATATCACGAAACTGGCAATGGATGGATGCTGGTGACTGTATCGGCATGGAAAAACTCTGTCAATGCATCAGTAGGAGGAGTGGGAATGCTTATAGGACCAAGAGCGCTAAAAACACTTAATAGCATTGAGAGAATACAACCTAGGATGATGGCTGCAACGTTTAATGGCAACCCCAAAGCAACGATCATCTCCTGCTACAGCCCTACCAATGTTAGCGAAGAAACCGAACTAGTCACCTTCTACGAGGAGCTATCCTCCCTAGTACGTAGCATTCCGAAACACAACCTGCTAGTCATTGGCGGAGATATGAATGCACAAATCGGGAAAAACAGAAACAACAAATACAGCCTACACAACACGTCAAACAGGAATGGACAACATCTAATTGATTTCATGATAGAAAATAGATTAACATGCCTCAATACAAACTTTCAAAAAAGGGAGGGAAAATTATGGACCCACACATACGCGAACAAGAGTAAAGCACAGATAGACTACCTCTTTATAAACAGAAAATGGAAAAATAGTGCGATGAATTGCGAGGCATACTCCACTTTCGAGGGTGTGTCCTCCGATCATCGAATAGTCACGGCCAAAATACGTCTAAGCATACGAAAAAACGCCACACGAACAGTGACAACTAGGCACTATGACTGGGCCCTACTTAACAACAGAGACATTCGAGACAAATATGCATTAGAATTAAGAAACAGATTCGAAACACTACAAGAGAAGACAGAAAAAGTTACCCCAAATGACGAATATGAAAATTTTGTTGAAGCACACCTAGAGGCGGCATCAAAGTGTATCCCAACAAAACCTAAAACTAAATATAGAGTCCCTTGGGAAACGTCAGAGGTTAGAGAAAAACGTGCACTCGTGAAAACTGCCTCCAAAAGCTATCGGAAGAACCCAACAAACACAAATGCCCGAAAACTAGAAAAGGCACAATATCAATTAGCAGGAATATATCTAAAAGAACAGGCAGAATACATACAAAATCAGATAGATAAGATTAGAGACTCGGTGGAAGATAGACAATCCAGGATAGCCTGGCAAACAATAAACGAAGTAAGTAGAAGGAAGAGCACAGCCAAAGCAAAATTGAAAGCTGTAAGCCAACAAGAAAGAGTAAAACTGTGGGAACAGCATTTCAAAAATCTACTAGGAAGCCCACCGAAAATAACGGATGAACCGATCACCAGAATTATCAGTAAGCAATTAGACATTAAACTAGGGCCTTTCACCAAAGAAGAACTCGACTCGGTTCTTAAAAAAATTAAAAATAGGAAAGCTGCAGGGCTAGACGAGATCCCCCCAGAAGTGTGGAAGACTAGACAATTCGACGATATACTGCTCCGGCAATGCAACGCTGTCTATAGTCAAAATAGGATAGAAAGATGGATGAAGGGATGCATCCTTCTTTTCCCTAAAAAAGGCGACCTCGGATTAGCCAAGAACTACCGAGGGATAACACTTACATCCATAGCAGCCAAAATCTACAATGCCCTACTACGAAACCGCATAGAACCCAAAATAGACAACATCCTTAGGAAAAACCAAAATGGCTTCCGGAGAAATAGATCCACAACCTCACAAATATTGACCATCCGTAGAATCCTTGAAGGCGTCCGGGCAAAAAACCTTCAGGCGACATTACTATTTGTCGACTTTACCAAGGCCTTCGATTCCATCCACAGAGGGAAAATGGAACTAATCCTGCTAGCATACGGCCTACCTAAAGAAACCGTAGCAGCAATAATGATCCTCTATAAAAACACAAAAGTGAAAGTACGTTCACCAGATGGAAACACGGAATACTTCGACATTATTGCAGGAGTACTACAAGGAGACACGCTAGCCCCATACCTCTTTATCATCTGCCTAGACTACCTGCTTAGAGCTTCGATCGACAAAATCAGAGAAAATGGCTCCGAGCTGACTAAGAAAAGAAGCAAAAGGTACCCCGCAAAAACAATCACAGACGCCGACTACGCTGATGACTTATCGTTACTGTGAATACGCCTAATCAAGCAGAGACACTACTGCATAGTTTGGAACGAGCTGCAGCAGGCATTGGCCTCCATGTCAATGCGCACAAAACTGAATATATGTGTTACAACCAAACGGGCAACATTACCACTCTAGACGGAGCTTCTCTGAGGCTAGTAGACAAATTCACCTACCTAGGAAGTAGCGTCTCATCAACAGAAAACGACATCGACACACGACTGACGAAAGCATGGACGGCTATAGAGAGGCTCTCAATAATATGGAAATCAGACCTGACCGATGAAATGAAGCGCAGTTTCTTCCAGGCAGCGGTTGTATCGATACTGCTATATGGATGCACTACATGGACGCTAACTAAACGGCTGGAGAAGAAACTTGACGGCAATTACACAAGAATGTTGAGAGCAATACTGAATAAGTCCTGGCGACAACACCCCACGAGACGCCAACTGTACGGCCACCTGCCTCCCATCACGAAAACTATACAGGTCAGACGAGCCAGACACGCCGGACACTGCTGGAGAAGCAAGGACGAGCTCGTAAGTGACGTACTCCTATGGACCCCCACATATGGCCAAGCAAAAGCAGGACGACCAGCCCGAACTTACATACAGCAGCTATGTGAGGACACAGGATGTAACCCAGAAGACCTGCCGGAGGTGATGAACGATAGGGAAAAGTGGCGAGAGATGGTCAAGGATATCCGTGCTGGCGGAACGACATGATGATGATGATGATATATATATATATATATATATTTCTCCTTTTTCCCGAAAATGTTAAGTACAAAATTGAGCCTGCAAAAATCCTTTTAATGGCTAAACCATATATTAATCAACCAAATATTTAAATTCGTGCACACACACGCTCAAACACGCTCATATATTCACACGCACACACACACACACACACACACACCTGCACACACAAACATACACACACACACACACACACACACCTGCACACACAAACATACACCCACACACACACCCCTGCACACACAAACATACACACACACCTGTACACATACAAACATACACACAAACACACATACACACACAAACACACACACACACACACACACACACACCTGCACACACAAACATACACACACACCTGTACACATACAAACATACACACAAACACACACAAACAGACAGACAGACAGACACAAACATACATACACACACACCTGCACACACAAACATACACACACACCTGTACACATACAAATATACACACAAACACACACAAACAGACAGACAGACAGACACAAACATACATACACACACACCTGCACACACAAACATACACACACACCTGTACACATACAAATATACACACAAACACACACAAACAGACAGACAGACAGACACAAACATACATACACACACACCTGCACACACAAACATACACACACACCTGCACACATACAAATATATACACAAACATACACACTTATCGCTTATGTTATTGCAGAATTTGCTGAAGTCTAATCTTTTTTTTTTAATCTTTTCAGAATAATATGATAATTCCTATTTACTTATTTACTATGTTTTGTATAGATGTAACACAAGGCGGGATATATGGGACACCCAGTGAGACTCAATTGTAATGGTTTACTAATCTAGCTTGTTAACCATTACATTACGCGGATTCTTTTTGTATATATCCACTTTTCCCTCGTAATTATAGTAAAGTTGGCGACCGTAATCGAGGGCCATCAGAAGGCTTCCTTTTCAATAGATACTACACCGAGGTGTACAGGAGGGTGCTACTCTTTTCCCTGGATTGCTCCACTTTACTCTTGATACACATCTTAAGTTGCTGAGTGTTAAGCAAGGAAGCATCAAGTACCACTTTTAAAGTCTTTGGTATGACGCGACCTGGGATTGAAACCATGTGTCCTGGATCATTGGCGAACACTCTACACAGTAAGCTAATCAGCCGGTATTCCCTCGTAGTGCCTGTATATCTGGTAAACGACGTGATCTGTACATATATATCTATCTTTGCATAGGCGTACCATTTACGAAGGAATGTATTGTATCAAATTTACATTGAGTCTAAGTTCAGCATTTATGATTGTGTGGTGTCCAAAATACAAGTCAACTTCCTTCTTTTCTAAAATGTGCAACCATTAAAAAATTCATGTCTGTTTATAAAGGACAAACAAATCCTTTTTTATTATTGTAATAGATATTTGAGGTAGGTTTATCCCGGGCGATAACCGATAACCTTGATGTTTGCCTCTGAGTTAACGATAAGGTCAACTTGTTCAGTTTAGGAAAGCATTTAGCGAAATATTGGGATTCTATTTTTACACGTGAGGAAAACCGCTCCTCCCACCCGAGTAAATGTGCGTATCAATTATGTGAAATTTTCGAACTAATTCATAGACACACGTTAAAAGCAACGGAAAAGTTTAGCCAAGCAACAAAGACAAATAGAAAATGTGGACAAACAGTTAGCTAAGGACAGACAGTGATGTTGATAGATAGAGGGATATATAGATATGAACAGACTGAGATAGAAAGATCGATAGATGGATAGATTTATTAATTGATTGATAAATATATATATACATATATATATATATATATATAAGAGTGTGTGTGTGAGAGAGAGAGAGAGAGAGAGAGAAATGTACTGTTAAAGATTAATAGATATGAATAGGCTGTGAAACACGCGCGCGCGCGTATACCACCCATCTCAAAAATCATTCAAACAAGACGAGCTCATAAGCGATATACTCCTGTGGACTCCTTCACACAGACGAGCAAGAGTAGGGTGACCAGCTAAGACCTTACAACAACGACCCAGTATTGATACAGGATATAGCATGGACGCCCAGCCGAAAGTGATGGACGATAGAGACGAGTGGGGGAAGAGGGTCAGAGTCACGCCATGATGATAATGATATATATATATATATATATATATATATACTGCATGAAATTGCTGCACATCTGTTAAGAAAAATAGAATTGCATGAGTATAGACTTTTTTTGGGGAAGCTTACTAATGTTTAATTTGGATTATTGAGTTTTTACTGTAGAGTTTGGTAATACATGAAGGATACTAATATCCGTTTTGATTGTACGGTGCTTCGTTAGAAATAATAGAATTGTTTTTGGTGTACTTATTTATGGGCGATTCTCTCTCTCTCTCTATTTACATATATATATATATATATATGAGCAAAGAAAAAGACGAAAAGAAGGAAAAGGGAGTGAGGTGGTTTTACTTGCGACACTCGTTATCCAACGAAGGAATCGAAGAATCAGATGAAGTAAAAAAAATATCGGAAGTACATTTCCATTAGCAGCTCCATCGCAAGATTCACGTTCTGAAGTGAACTGGAATCCAAAAATGTTGGCTCAGTCGCCATTAAAAAGACTGACGTAAAACGAGAATGTTGAAATGATAGAGAGGGCAATCAATTGAAAGAAAGAAAGAAAGAAAGAATCACAGAAAAAAGATGGGAAGAAAGAGAAAGAAAGACAAAAAGAAAAGAAAGTTGGAAAGAAAGAAAGAAAGAAAGAAAGAAAGAAACTTTTTAACATATCCTTTAATCTATACTCGGTCTCTTTCTGTGACATATTCACTGGGTTTTTTTTGACACGAATAGTTTGAGTAGCTATTTTTACCAAGCTGAGGTAGGAGGCACCCAGTGGGCCTCAAACTCACTTCCAATGATTTGCTAGTCTTACTGCCTATTACATATATTTTATTTTAGATGAAACACTGCCAACTATTAATTTTGACTAATCTTTACTTTCGTCACAATTTTCTTTCTCCTTTTTGCATCTCACTCGGGTTGTTAATCTACAACAACGAGAAAAGACCTATGACAGCGTCGAAAGGAATGGTTAAACTTGTAGAGAAAGTGTCTTATCACATTCGTGTCAACATTTTTGGAAACGCTCTGTTATATATATATATATATATATATATATAAATGTGTGTGTGTGTGTGTGTGAAAATCGAGTTCCCTTCGTGCATACACACATATATATATATATATATATATACGAACGGAACTCGGAAAGTAATCTTCAGCTTGTTTTTACAGAAACTCCAACAGATACTGGAAATACAACTCATCGTTAGAGAGAGCCAGTTTGCAGCATGAAAACACCAATTTATTACATGTTCTACATAGCCCCATCTACATGAAGGGTTATATATATATATATATATATATGTGTGTGTGTGTGTGTGTGTGTGTGTGTGTGTGTGTGTGATAATCCAAATTGCTTTCTGCAATAAACAGAAAATCTCTATTTCTTAAATAATTAAGAAATAAAGATTTTCAAGACTGGGAGCATATATATGCTGCGGGATTGATTTCACGTGTTAAGAAAACTTTCAAACTTAACGATTTAAAATTCGATTTTGAACTTGTTTATTAATTGTATCAATTTTTTTTCGAATATGTCTTTTAGTACAAAGATCAGTCTAAAGACTATTTTAATAAGTATTTGGGGGTTATCTTACGCCGCCATGTGCCCAGGGGGCTTGCAGGGTGCTGTTCGTTTCCTCCAAGTGCACCAGTTAATGCAGGGCACACACGTTGGCTGTGGTTTGCCGAACCCTATTTAGTGTCACAGATACCACCAACTCCCAAGCGGAACCACATTTTAAAGCCACTGGGCGAGTTATAGGTTAATTATCAAGAGTCAAAACATCTAACTGGCTTGCTTTCCCCCTCAAATACAAGGTCTTCGACAAATATGATTTTTCCGCACTAAAAAAATATAGGACTCCGAACTACCGTGTTCGAGTTAACAGGATTAATAACATTATTCTTTTATGGCATAAAAGAAAGAAACAAAGAAAACAAAACAATTCAGGTAAAAGTCAGGAGCGAGAAAGTCTTTCTGTATCTCGGAAGGAGCCTCCACTAAAATGTCCGTATCTCAGACTAAGCCCTTCATAAAATATCTCTATCCTCGGACGAACCAGGCATAAAATATCTGTTAATGGCGGAATGTGAGAAGGTAGTTCGACAGCAGTAGACACGGTCCGGTATCCTTCAGACTATGGGATTTAATAGCAGAGCAAGTGCTCCAAATTTCAAGTTTATCATTTCAGTATGAATTCAGCAGGATAAAGATGAATATACTTGTATGATCACTTACTTGGGGTTTGGTGGAATTTATTCTCTTCTCTTTTTTCTTTCGTTAATGGGTTCCCAAAACACGTTGATAGAAGGGTACACGTCTTATTTCAGATAAGACCAGGATTAATTATTGTTCCTTTCCTCGTGGAAAAGTCTTTCCTTTGGGTATTCGTTTAACGAGGCTTACCATACCTCGGAGCGCTGAGTTCAAAGGATAAGATTCTTCTTTTCTCTGCGTTCTCTGTGCGGCATTATTTTGGAATTTGGGTTTCTTTCATATTCCAAATTGTGTTCTTGGTTTTCCAACGAACAAAGGCAACTCCTTATGTGTCTTCATCCCTGGAGGAATAAATGGCAACTCATTAGGCGTCTTTACCCTGCGATGAATGAACAGCAACTAACTTAGTTTCCGTAGTTTGAAAATTCACCACGTGTTCTGCCTCTCCGCTGATACAAATATAGCTAATAGAGAGTGAGGTCTTCCCATGCCCATATCTCCTTGTAATGATAGAGAGGGTGGGAGAGAGAGGTGGTCTCTCCCACTGCCAATTCTACTTATTACAATCAAACGCTGATTTTTGCTTGCTACCATAGTCGGCCGCCGGTCTCCTCCCACAACTCACCAAATGTATTAGGGTGTCATACTTCCTCGTCACAGTTAAGATATTAATTTTTGTTGTGCTTTGTTGTTAAATCCATTTGGAGTAAGGTTTCAAAACATAATAGATGTTTATTGTTATAGGTTTTTAGAATTGATATGATGTTTGGTAATTTTTAATTTTGTTTATTATTGTTGACCGGTCTTAGAATACACTGACTGTATTCCCCTAATAAGGCTGTATGGCTCCCCGCCTGTGTATGACTCTAAATTGAATCTGATACTGAGGCTCGAATTCTGAGGAGTGCAGAGAACTCCTTCATTAGCAGTACTCTCAGGTCCACTCAAACATGGTGTGCTAGTAATTGTCAGGGATCCATCTATGAGTTAAATAGGTCCGGTTAAAAATGACTAGTATTTGATGGGACTATGTTCAAAAAACAAAAAGAAAACCCCACATAAAAATGTAAACTTACAATGTATGTATTTTCAAACCTCTCTGCACGGGCTGGAAGTGACACAGGGTCAACTTTTAAGCAGTTTGAAGAATCCAGTCTGCCCTACAATTTAAACATAACTGGGGGGGGGGTGAATAAGAGGATTTCATACCTTTCCCTAAGAATATTAATGCTTTATGAAATGCAATCAGCCTCGTTCGGGATTTGAACTCGTGTCAACGTGTCCTTTTCCTACGACGATAACCATTACACCTCAGGCACCTCCTAAATATAAACGTACAATGTATGTGATTCTCTATCCACGAGGCATAAGATAACTTTTGATATGCCGTAAAAATCAATGATTCAATCAATCAATCATAGTGAATTTAGCGTCTCCGTTCTGTTTTATATATATATATATATATATATATATATATATGCGCGTGTGTGCGTGTGTATGTATATTAGTCGGTGGGTATAAATACAATATTTGTAAATATTTAAGTATTTTTCTGCTAATCTAATCCAGGTGCCACATATCGTAGGGTGGCAATATTTAAAGATCTAATCTAATCATGCAAACCATTAATACTGTGTTGGGGAGCATGATTCTCACTTAGTGCCTCCTACTATATGTCATTGTGTAAAAATCTAAATAGCATTTCTTAAATCTAGATCCTCACCAGAACAACACTGTGCCCCTACAACGATGAACTTATCGCCAGACTTTGCAACCGTCAAGACACTTTCGCCTAATTTTTGGTTTCGTTTCAACGAGAAAGAAGACCTTAAATCATGCCTCATTACAATTAGATAATCGGCAAAAAAAAAGGCCCCACCCTACCATATTCCCATTCTGGCAAATTTGGCCATTATAACGGCTGCAAATTTTTATATTTTCAATTTAAAAAAAAAGAAAAGAAAGAAATCAAGAAATTAAAAAAATCTTGAAACGTCGTATATGAGCCTTCCCCTGTGTTTGAATCTAAAAGTTAAGATACTAATATAATGAAAGGGATCTTAAAATTGTCCTCTGTCAAGACTGAAAATGGGTGTCGCAGCTTTTAAATAGTTTGGTTTGGTTTATTATCAACACATGTGTTATGTGATGCAGAAATTCAATTATTTCTGATTGCAGTCATAATTACATTCCTAATATTCTGTCGAATAAAAAAAAAAACCAAAACACGTTTTAATTTGTCTATAACTATTTGTTTGCACACAGGTATATAATATATGGTTCCTGTTGAATACGAATAATTTGAACACAGTTGAATTGTTTCAAGTGTTCCTGTTTAATACTAATAATTTAGGCTTAGTTTCAAGTAACTATTCCTATTGAATAATAATTATTTGTTTGCACATTGTCATATGCTTTCAAGAATTCCTATCTAATACGAACGATTTTCAAACAGATCTACCTGAACCATTATGAGACCCGACCTCTATCCAACTAGGGTGGACCAGGGAATAATAATGCAACAATTAAATGCTGTGTAATTCATACGTAACTGTCCTCTGTCAACGATAAAGAGTCATTGTTTCTTATAGATTCTCATGGATGAGGAATTCCTAATACAAATAATTGGCAGTTGAATAGTTTCAAGTATTTTTATATAAATAATTTTTACATAATGATATGCATTTTAGTAACTATTTCTCTCTAAAGATAATAGACCGGCTACGGTTATGGTCTTTGGTGTGGTTTCAAGTGAGGGCCACATCATACCACCTCACATCTTCGAAGTCGGCTTGAAAGTCAACACCAAAGTGTACCTGGATGTGCTGAAGAGTGTGGTGATCCCCTGGTGCAATCACGTGGCCGGTGGCAGACCCTGGGTGTGGCAGTGGAACTCGGCGCCTGCCCACAAGTCCAAAGAGACCCAGGCTTGGCTTCAGAAGGAGTGCTACGACTTTGTACCCTTCTCTCACTGCCCCCTCCTCCCCCGACCTGAACCCGCTGGACTATTTCGTTTGGTCATATATCGAGAACATCACCAACATGACCTCCCACAACATCAAAGCCAGCCTGATCGCCGCCATCCGCCGAGTATTCGCCGAGCTACCGCCGGCGCTTGTGGAAAAGTATGCTCCCAGTTTCGGATCCGTATCGAGGAAGTGATTGAGGCTGAAGGCGGCTACATTGAATAGATGTCAGTTCTACAACATAATCAAGTTAGCTGAATTGATTTTTTTAATAAAAGTTTTAAAATAAAGCTGTAGTGTTGTTTTCTTTAGGACGGCGATTTTATCGTTCCACCCTGTAGAGACCATCCAGATTACAGCATTATTTAAATCGGCCAGAATACCGGGATGAGTCCTGTAGACTTGAGGAGAAATCCTGTGACTCAAACTCCAGTTGATTGTTGAATATCATAAGGTCTGGTCTTCTGGCCGAAATTAGGTGATCCTTTTGTATGTCAAAGTCCCAGAGTTTATGTGTGTTGTACTCTTGGACAGATATGGGTAGTGTATATACCATTTGTTTGTATGGTCAAATTTCAATTTCTTGCACATCTCCCAGTGGATCACATTGTCCACCCAGTCGTGTCTAGTCTTATACTCCTACTGTGCTAATTTGCTGCATTCGCTTATTATGTGATCGATAGTTTCGTATCTATCATCACATAACCTACATTTGCTATTTTATGGTGCCTTATCTATTCTCGCTTTGAAAATGGTTGGTTCTTATGGCGTTATTTTGTGCTGCTTTTAGAAGAGATTCTGTTTCTCTCTTAAAGTTTCGTTTTCTTAGCCACGTCCAGGTTTTCTGGTGAGAGATGTTGTTTATTCGTCATTTAAAGCGCCCATAAAGTTGTTTTTCTTTCCACATTTTTGTTGCCTAGTTATTGTCATTCTGTTGACCATCGTGTAGTCAGTATCGTGTAGTCAGTCCTCCTTCGTGCATTTCTATGTAGTCCTCGAGTCATTATATCGATGCGTCAACGCTGTCTTCAATACTGGCAAGTCGTCTTCCCCCTTTCTTTCTTGATACATAGAGTCTGTCAACGTCGTCTCTGGGAGGTTATGCCTTATGCATGGTCATTAGTTTTCTTGTTCTTTGGTCCATTTGCTGGTCTACTTCAAAAAGGATCCCGAATATCTAACGATGGTTGCAGCCCAGGTATCTATTCCTTTGATAAGGTTTCTGCTAGATAGTTTTGTCTCGAGCAGCTTTCTAGTTTTCCTGAGATATTCTTTCTTAATTTTTTCTTTTATCTCCACTTGTTTGATGGTGTCAACCCCTAAGAGGCCCAAGTATTGGTAGGTTTCTTTTTCTCCGAACGTTTAAATCTTATCTTGATTTGGTAGTTCCATTCCGTCAGTCAGATGTTGTTTGCCACTTTCATTACAAGCATTGCACATTTTTATGCCAAATTCCATTCCTATTTCCTGACTGTATATACTAACTGCATGTATTAGAGTTTCCAATTCTTTTTCATTTTTGCTAATAGTTTGCTGTCATCCATGTACATTTGGTGATTGATCTTTTCTTGTGATCTACTAGGTTTGTATCCGGCTGTGCATTTTCTTAGTATGTGGTTAAGTGGCATTATGGCAATTATGAATAGTAATGGTGATAGTGCATCTCCTTGAAATATACCTCTTTGGATTTTCGCTTTAGCTAAGCTTCTTCCTCCTGCTGTCAATTCCACTATCCAGGTTTTCATGGTTTTCTCGATAAAGTTCATGACTTCTTCTGATATTCATTGTTCTAATAATTCGAGTGTTCGCCAATGGTCCGGGAGACTGGGGTTCAATCCCAGGTCGAGTCATATCAAAGACTCAAAAATGGTACTTGATGCCGCCTTGCTTAACACTCAGCACTATAAGGTGAGGATCAAGGGTGAAGTGGAACAATCCTGGGAATGGAATTGCGCCCTCACCTACATCTCGGTGTTGTAGCTATTGAAAAGGGAGCCTTTGTGTTACCCACGACACCGGTCACCAACTTTACTTATTATCCAGCTTTGAGGGACCATTCCTTTTGAGAGTTTTACAAACCAGCATTAGCTGATGGTTTTCCCCAGGAGTTTGAGTGACAGCAAGTTTCCTCGATTCTCCAGGACTCTTCTCAGTATTCTGGTCGATCTAAATAATGCTCTTGTCTGAATGGTCTCCACTTGTCCAATTTAATGATCAGTTGTATTTACGGTTTCTTACAATACTTCACCGGGTCTTTACCCAAGACCTAGCGTGAAGGAAGTTAGTGCTTATATGTATTCTTTGTATCTATGTTTTTTTGCTGCTTCTTTTCGGAGATATTTCCCAGCCACATCGATATTACTCTCTTAAGGAAATGATTAGTTCTGCAAGGTATATTATTATTATTATTATTCAGAATAGTAATATTGAAGATAACATGCCGTTATTTTCTCTTGGTTTTCATGCTGTTCCATCACCAAAATGGAAAAGACAAAGTTCAACTGATCATCTAAATGATCATTTTCCGAATGAAATCATAATAGATCATTAGAAATCTATTAAAACTCTTCTTGAAATTGTTCGTGTATTATAATAGGAAAAAGAAGCAGTTGTTCTTGTGCATGTAACATCCCTTATATCTGTCACACTCAAACATACCTGAACGTTGGAAATGTACAATTGTGTCACATGCAATCTGCTATCAGTATATACTCTCATAAGCTCACCGACTTCCTCCATGCTATACTTGCTTTGTAAAAACAAGATGGGTAAGATCCAGAAAGGAAAAAAAACAATAGAAGTCGATGATAAAGTCGTCTGCAATCTTAATTGATGATTGCTTTCACAGTTTTCTTTAGACCAATGTTGCGGTAACATGTGCGACACTTAACTTTTCACCCTGAGTCAAGCAGACATTATTGCAGACGGTGGAGTAATCCTAACCCTGAATCCTGGCAATCATCTTACTTTGCGTCTAATTGTCAACTGACTCTCTGGGACTTACTGAATTTGAACAGCCCCTAACTTTGCCGAATAAATGGACTTCTACCTTCTGGCCTAAAACGTTGTGTTTTATTCTCCTGTCTTTTATACATCTTCTGTTTTTGGAAGTCTTTTTCCTCACCCAAAGTCCGACGAAGTTATCAGTAAAAGAAAAAAATTGCTCGTATCCCGGGGATAGTTATTATGCTATTACAGTGAAGTTAATTTTGAAAGTCATGTTGATTTAAACTTGAAAAGACATCCTTTGTTTACGCTGTTGGTATGGACACCGGACGATAACGTCCTTTCTGTTATAACCACATTCCCAACGAGTGGGAGGTCGCAACGGCGGTGGTTTGGAAGTGGGGGGGTCTAATAGACGTCACATGGTCAGCTTAAGGTAGAAGACCGTATGTGTATGTATGGGCTATTATTAGCCAACCTCCATGACTAAAGTCTCAAAGTCGTCACTCTACTCTCACCTTAAGGAGGCGAACATATCAGAACGGTTATCGTCGAAGGAAATGGTATAGGGGACCCGAGTTCAAATCCTGGACGAAGATGATTGCATTTCATTTCGCACTAATGTCCTTGGAAAGGATGAATCCATCTGTTCTGCTCACCCCCAGCCATGGGTAAATAGCAGAGTAGTCTTAGTATTTATTTCTTAGTAAGGTAACCAGTCAAGAAGAAGGAAAACTTTGAATTCAAGTCAGTTGTTCTTCGCTTAAAAATAGATCTTGAGCCACTTCCTACACGTAGAGGAGGAGTTGGAAAAATACATGTTCTATTTTTCCTGTCAGTCAATCTCATTTTCTTCTGCACTTTGGATTGGATGAAAGTGCTATATATTTATATACTCTCTCTCTCTCTCTCTCTCTCTCTCTCTCTCTCTCTCTCTCTCTCTCTCTGTACATATATATATACATCACCTCATGATTTCGGAAGAATATCTAGAATTATATGCTTTGTTTAATATTTTTGAAAAAAGTCTCAGATGGTCGTCCCCATTGACTGAAAGGAGTAAATAATGAATATTATATCACATCGCCTGGAGCGGCGATTTAAAGAACTGACAAACAGTAAGATTAAAGGTTATTTTCGATTGAAGCAAGTGATGAGAAAATTCGCACTTGAGAGTTAAGCTTTTTGTTTGCTTTTGTGAGTTTAGAAGTCCGTTTGGGAAACTAACCAAGATGGCCTGCTTGAATTTTTAACATATTTATAGATGTTAGAACCAAACCCGTAAGAAGACGTTTTTTCTATTCTTTTCGTCATCAACTGGAAACTCTTTGCGTCCCTTTTTCGACTCCTTTGCGTTCCTTCATGAAACTTTGCGAGAGAACCGGCCATGGTTGTTAAAAAAAAAAAGAAGTCATCATTACAAGATTCAGTTGAAAAGTTCTCCAGCTTGTTAATGGCATGTTACCAAATGGGGTGCATTTTTCAACATAGTCCCCTTTTTTTAGGATCATTTTATACCAAGAAATTTGGGAATCTTGTTTATATTTACATTTTTGTTAATTTTTAAAAAGTTTTTATTTTATTTTATTTTATTTTATTTTTTACTTGCAATCTTATCGAAAACAAATATTTTTTTATCCACTCGGTTGGGGCTCTAGAATACACCGACTGCATCTCTGCACAACGAGTGTCCTGGGTATTACACTAAACAATCTGATGGTGAGGTTCCAGTGATGCTGGAGCTTTGGGGAATACGGAGTACGCCTTTATTGCCATTGCTCCTAGGTCCACTCTGGATCAAAGTGGTAGCACCTGATAGGACTCGATCAGTGGATTAAATAGAACTAATCTGCGTACTTATGCTAAACAAATTACTTAAGATAGAACTGTTTTGATATTTAAACAGCGTAATTATGCTAAACTGAATTGTTTCGAATAGAATTGTTTTTGACATTGAAACTGTACTTACGTTAAACTGAATTTTTAAAAAAATAGAATTGTTTTGACTTTAACTGTGTGTAAAAAAATCAATACTTATACTAAACTGAATTGTTTGAATTAGAACTGTTCGACAAATAGAATAGCTTGAAATAGAAATGTTTTTGACAATTAAACTGTGTACTCATACTAAACTATATGCTTTGAAATAAAACTGTTTACTTGTATAAAAATGAATTTTGTATTAGATTACTTACAAAGAATGATATGCGAACCAACAAATAATTTTTAAACCGTTTTATTTGATCCATTGATGAGATCCTAACAGGCCCTACTTTTCTGAGTCTGTGTGGACTTGAGGGAAATGCCACTGAAAGGGGACTTCAAACTCCTAAGATATTTAGAACTGGAGTCTCACCATCAGATGCATTTTCGTGTCATACTCAAGACAATGATATATTTTACTTGCAAAGGAATAAGTGTGGCTGTAAATTAAGTTAAAATTCCAGCCAAACAAATAGAAATTGTTTTTCTTTAATTGTTTATAAGTTTGTGTGTATATATGTATGTATGTGTGGCCGTATGAATGAGTGTGGTCCTGAGTGTATTTGTTCGTAAAGTCTTTAGCATGTGACTTTCAGTTTAGCTGGATTATATCAAGTATAAATAATTTATGTATTTGTCCTACGACATAAACCCGATCAAGTGTACACCATTTTCCTTTGCGTGAAATAAATACGGATAAAAATTTCCACTGATTGCTCCCATCAAAATTTGAGCCTAAGTGGGAGAGAAAACGAAAGCAGGGTATGCGGTAATGTGAAATTCGAAAATAATGCAGAGAGAGAGAGAGAGAGAGAGAGAGAGAGAGAGAGAGAGAGAGAGAGAGATTACAGTGGTAAAGGTGATAGCAGCAAGTTACTGGATATATATATATATATATATATATATATATATAGTAACTTTTGGATACCGCTTCATTAGTTTTCTAACTTATATTCCTTTCTCATATATATATATATATATATATATGTATTTGTGTGTGTATACAATATATATATATATATATATATATATATGCCAAAATCTTCGCACAAGCAGGATGCAAAACAAGCTCAGTTTTAAGCCGTTAACCAGGTTTGAATTGAGATTTTTCCTTCTCCTAGAGCGGTTGCCATGCCAAAATATATGTATACTGGCTGAAGTACCAGTCTGTGCCGGGTAAAAGGCCAAGACTTAAATCATAGAGAGCTGTTTTACAACGTTTACATAAAATAAATGAATAAATAGAAACAAAGGAAAAGCAACATCGGCAGAAATAAATGAAATTACAGAGGAAAAATTTGGTACAATTAGTAAAGAATCGAAAATGAAAGAAATCAATATGAAAAGAAAAAAAAATTGAAGGAAAACTAACGCAAGTTAGAAAATGAAAAATAATATAGTGAAAATAAAGAATATTTAATAATGAAAGAAAAATGAATGGAATTAAAGAAATTAAAGAAAAAAAAAAAAGAAATTTAAAGAAATAAGATAAGAGATTGCCAAAATAATTCAACAAATGGATTTGCTATGTTACTTGTTCATTTGTCATTGCTGCTTTTATAAGCATAATATACCAGTTAAAAATTACGTAAAAAAACTTTCTTAAAAAAGAAAAAAATGAGAAAAAAAGAGAAATAGGATAAAAGAAAATCGACAAAAGAAAAAAAGATAGAAGAAAAAAACAAATTTTTTTCACAAAAACTTTTTCCTTCCGATGACCGACGATTGAAACGAATTGAGAAAAATCAAATAACACAAAAGAAATATCTTTATTTGTTTTATGCCTTTAGTTAATCTCTCTCTAACTATCCTCTTTCTCTCTCTCTCTCTCTCTCTTGCTCTTCACACTCGCACACACATGCTCTACAATTATATATTAGATGGAAATATATTAAAAACATTGATTCAAAGAAACACATACTCCTCACTGATCCGAATAAAAAAATAAAACTTTTATACTATAATAAATTTAAAATCTACAACTAAATCATTAAAAATAATTCCTTTCCCTCAACAGGAGTTTCGCAAAAAAAAAAACAACGTTATATATCAATTTAAATGTCCTTTAGGAGATTGTATTTCTGAAAACAAAAATATATATGTCGGTTTAACCTCAACTACCTTATCGGGAAGACTTACAATGCACCTTTCTAATACCAGTTCCATAGCACAGGATTAAAAAAAAAACATGCCCAACAACAGAATTACGGAAAATTCTTACCGAAAACACAACAATATTAGAACAACAAAATAACAAACAAAAACTATAGATTCTCGAGGCAATACATATTAGGAACATACAACCCAAACTTAATAGAATTAATTTTGAAACCAGTGTTAATGTACTCAAATGTCTTTAGCTACTGACGCTATTTATTGAAACAAATTTGAAAAGTAAACGCTACACAATATAAAAGTACAAACACTCATTCTTACGAAGTAATAATGTATATACAGAAGTTACATTACTTTTGTAAAACATCCTCCTCTGATGATGGCCCAAAGTTGGGCAGAAAGTATTTGGGAAATAACTAATTATAGAAGGTTTATCAACCAACTCCCGCTGAAGATAAGATCAATACGGCAATTCGAAAGGATTAACAAAAAATATGTAGACAAAAAATGTCTATTATGCTCAATCAAATATATATATATATATATATATATATATGAATTATCAAGTCATGCTGACTCTTTTAGTCCATGCGTCCCTATCGTTTATCGCTCTCGGCAGGTCTACTAGACTGCATCCAGTGTCCGCACAGAACTGATGTATGTAAGTCTTTACAGCACTAATGTGTCCAAATGTACGAGTCCATAGGAAAACGCCGTTAATAATTCCGTCCTGACTTCTACTGTGCCCATCATGCCTCGTTCATGTCACTTGAATGGTTTGTGAGATGGGAGGTAGGTGACTACACAGCTACTGTTTTTTTGTGAGATGCTTCTATTATTTCTTTAAAACAGCAAGTGGTGCAACCATACAATTGTACGAACATGTCTATAGTTTGAAAAAATCCCGTTTAATTTTATCAGTGTGATGAGATTTCTATATGATCGGTAACCTGTCAGTGTCTTCCCTATGTGTATATTGACATCGCTTTCAGTAGATGAGATATTGCTGCTGAGGTATGTGAACTGGTTTATTAATTTCAGAGGTTTGCCAGGTAATGTGGTGATAGCTCCACGTTGATTAAAACACATGAGCTTTATTCTATCAGTGATAATGTAGAGGCAAATGCTTCTGGCTATGCGGCAGAATTTTAGCGTTGGCAGGTGTATTTGTGAGATGCGTTGGATCATTTGCGTAGTCTGTGTCATCATTGCTTCGTTTACTTCTAATCTTCTTTAATCTGAAACTTTTTTCTTTGATTAGATATATTGACGTTATACACACACACACACACACGCATAGATATGTATAGATACTGAGATGAGTCAAATATTTTGCAGTAGTTTAGTTGTACGTGCTAGTTTGCAGTACGTACACCACGTGACCAGAGCAGTTCAAACGATGAAGGGTACCCGATGTCGTTGGTAGTATCACGGTAGTTGGTGCGCTGATATGTTGTGCATGGTTTCACTCCAAGTGTAATTTGAAAGCCAAACAGATGAATGTGCAATGTTGTCTGATTTGGTAATTTATGCTTTACGGGTTCGAAATAGGCCATAACGCCGCGGAAGCCACCAAGAATATTTGTTGTAAGAGAGATAAAGGCGCAGTTGATCAAAATACAATAACCAAATTGTTCAAGGGATTTTGCTTGGTTTGCCGGAAGCTCAACGATCAGGCAAAGTTAGGAGAGGCTAAACCTTGGATTTCAAGGCTAGGATCCAAACCATATAGGCAAATCTAGCGAGAAACACTCCGAGAGTATCAGGCGAGCTCAGCATCTCACAGTTTAGAGCAGTTGGTCACCTTTATGACCTTCCCCCAAAGCATGTGAAATTGTGTCGCTCGTTAGCAAAATATTGCAAAACTTTAGACTCTCCTAAGTCTATTTTATGATACTTCTAAAAATATTAGACAAAAATAAAATTGTTTTAAAAATTGACTAAGGAAAATAATCCAGAAATTATGTTCTCGATCGTATTGAAGAAAGAAAAAAATTAGAAAATGGGCAAAATGAAGGAATTTTTAAAGATTTTCCTTTGGTTTCAACCTTCTTGAGTTATTTAATGCCAAAGGTATCATTGTATAAGAACAACAATTTAACTCATTGCTGGGGTAGCGAAAAGGAATTCATATCTTTGCCAAGGAAATCAAACTGAAAATGAATTTAATAGAACGACTGGAGTTCAAACTCTCTTCCTTTGTGAATGCAGTTCTGCGCGTTAACGATTACTTCACGGAGAATATAATTGTTTATTAGTAAGAAGGAAATTCAACATATACTCGAGTATCAACCGAATTTAAAAAAGAGCGCAGAAAAGAAAGAAAAACAAATTTAGAAGACACACAAAAATAAATAATTCATAAGAAAAACGGACTTTTTTTTTTAAAAAAGAGAATGAAATACAGCCAAGTGATCGATGTTGTACTGATTTATTAAGATGATCCTAACAACGGCAGATATTTAAAGGACTCAGTAGAACTCGAACGCAGAAACAATAGTTCTCTCACTTAGCTCGTTAACTATTGCACTACCGAATGGGGTTTCACTTAAGGAAGCGGTCGGTTGATAATTGAAGAATAAAATAACCTTGAAAAAAACAAAAAAAAAACATTAGATATAAAAACAAAATAAAATGAAAATGTCGGATTCTCAGATTTTCCCACTTCTGCAAAAATGAATAAATTCATAAAATGAAAATCAGACCAATAAATAAATAAGTACATAAACCAGAACCGATTTCAGATATTTCTCAAAAAAAAAAAAAAAAAAAAAAAAAAATAGAAAAAGAGTAAAAAGCGACAAAGAGTCATGTTTAAACTCACGTGACATGAACCGCGGGTTATATATGAAGAGAAAAAAAAAGGTGGTGAAAAGAAAAAAGAAAGAAGGGAAGATAGATTATTTTAGTTTAGTTTTAGTTTTAGTCTTTTTTCCCTCCCCTTTTTAAATTTAGCCCGTTTTCAAGACTTATTAGTCGATGAAACGATCTAAAAGAACCAAAAACAAACAAATTACAAATAACAAAAATAACAAACAAACAAACAAAAAAAAAACACTCGGGTCAACCAGTTCGTATCGTAACGAGTTTGCAAAAAAATTTTTTCATCCCACGGCGAAAAAGGAAGGAATAATTTATATACGAACGTGCGTGCACCCTGTTGCGCGCGTGCACCCCGTTGTGCGCGAGCGCTCTCACATACACACACACACATACAAATGTGAGCGCACCCACAAACTTGCGCCACTAACACACACACACACACACACACACACACACATATATATATATATATATACATCACTGATGTACACACACAGTATCAGATATCAACATACGTATAAAGTGATGATAAATGATAAACACGTACATATAATATACATACATACAAATGCAATATACATTGAATTCAATGCGTAGGTGCATGAATTTACCATACTCCTCTATCTTGAGCAGCATACGACAGGTCAATTTTTCCTTCTCCATGCCAGGTTAACATATCAAGGTTAAAGAGTCAGTATGTCCTACATATAACTGGGGAGTGGGGATAAACGATAGTTCGATTCATGTCTTTTGGAAAGGTATTAGCATTATCTGAAATGCAAACAGCCTCGACCAGGATTTGAACTCGGTCGCTGTGTTCACTTCCTACGACGACAGTTATTTCATCACAAGCGCCTATATGCGTTACAATGCACGCGCGCGCGCGTGTGTGTGTATATATACATATATATATATATATAATCTCTGTGTGTGTGTGTGTATGTGTCTGTTTTTAAAACACACTTTTATATACGCATATCAATATCTGAGATATATCTATGTTAATAAATGATAGTTCTGTTTGAGAGGTTAAAGACGAAAAATATTAAAAAAGACAAGGTCAACTGACTTTTTTCATGAAAACTCGCCAGACATCCGCAGAGCAGACAGGCTATATGAAATGGTCATTTGACGTCTCCTAACGAAGAAAAATACCCCCTCCAAAAAGAGTACAAACAAGCAAAAATTAAAACGCAACAAAACAATCTCGTGTTCTAAATACTGTAAAAATTTTCAAAGGAACATATTTTAAACACACTCTTTCAGAAGTATGGAGATGAAAAGGCAAATAATCTTAGTTACTGTGTTTAAGATTTATGTTTGCTTCTTATGCCTTCTTCCTAGGGCCCCTCGGGTAGTGTAATGGTTAGCAAGCTTGACTAGCAAACCTGAGTGACTTCAAGTCTCATTGGGTGCCCCATTCATTCGGCCTTGTACCACATCTAAGAAAAAAGCTTAGTAAATTACTATGTCTTCTTCCGAAACGGTAAATTTCTTAACGCTTGTTAACTTCAAAACAGCAAATTCACATTTTTGATTTAGGCTTTTTCGATTTTTGCACCTTCTTTGCAGGTACACGTCTTTGATCATACCTTATATATATATATATATATATATATATATATATAAAGAATAAAGTATGAATAAGAAAAGTACACTAAGTTATCATACATATATATAAGTAAGTTAGCGGTCAAGGACAACCCAAAAGCTCCCTTTTCAGTAGCTACTACACTGAGGTATTAGGGAGGGTGCAACTCCTTTCCCTGGATTGTTTCTCTTACCTTTGATCCGTACCTTATAATGATGAGTGTTGAGCAAGGAGACATCAAGTGCTATTTTTTTAGTCTTCGGTATGACTCAGCCTGGAATTGAACCCTAGTCTCTCAGACCAGTGGCGAACTGTCCAACCATTATGCCAATGGATCGTATATGTAAATATATAGATCGAATGATAGAGTGAAAGTGAGAGAGAGACAGAAACAAAGAGAGAATAAGAAAGGAAGAGATGTACACAGAGAGAGAGAGAGAGAGAGAGAGAGAGAGAGAGAGAGAGAGAGAGAGAGAGATTTATATATTGAAACGTTATTGGACTGAATGAGTAAAAAAACTTGCCTTTTTTTTTCGACATAAAGGAGATCGTTTCAGGTTTTTCTGTTAAAAAGGGTTGAACGTGTGAGATTATACTTTAAATATCGACGTCAGAAAAATTACGTTATTCTTTCAAAGTATGTTCACTGCTCGACCCCCGGGTGTGTGGGGTTAGGGTTATACGAGGAAGAAGCCATGACTTTTATCCTTTTGGACGTCGTCGAAGCAGAAAGAAATGAAGAAAGAAAGAAAATGAGATAGATAGATGGGTAAACAGATATGTGGATGGCAAAGGGGTGTAAAAAAGTAAAACTTAGCCAACATATATACAATATATAAACAACATAAATAAACAGTGAGTGTACGTGTGTGTGTGTGTGTGTGTGTGTGTGTTTGCGTGCGTGAGAGAGTGAGAGGGAGAGAGATAGATAAAGAGAGAGAGAGAGAGAGAGAGAGAGACACACACACACACAGACGGACAGACAGACAAACACAGAGAGCTTGCAAAAAGGAAAAACTATAATCGAGTAAATATACGGACTTGGAATATATACAGCGTAAATAAAGTGTTCACATGAGTCGGGTATCCATATGAGTGTGTGAAAGTGAGAGAGTGGGGAGTATGAGAGAGTGTGAAAGAGTAAAACCTCGATATATATATATATATATATATATATATATATATATATATATATTCGCCTGGTGGGAAGTGTGTTCGCCAATGGCCCGGGAGACCTAGGTGTAATTCCAGGTCGAGTCATACCAAAGACTTAAAAAATGATACTTGATGCCTCCTTGTTTAACACTCAGCATCATATGGTACAGATCAAAGGTAAGTGAACGGAGTAGCACCCTCTCCAACATCAGGTTGCCCTTGATTACATATGTATAGTTTTGCCCTCCGAGACGCAAAATCAATTTAATAAAAACCTTAGTCCACCGTGCCTTAATGATCTGCTCCAAACCCAAACTTGTTGATGAACACGATTTTATAAAGAAGACTTTGTTGAAAAATGGATACCTCGAGGATGTTATCACGAACACTATCACGAACACATTTAAATGCCTGCAATTTTTCACCAAACCAAAATTTGGACCAGAGAAATATCCGGTATATCTAAGATTACCGTGGATCGGCCATCCCTCCATGCAACTAATAGAAAAAATTAAAAGATCCCTCAACCATTGAAATCCGTTCTTAAATCTAACGTGTTATTTCTTCCTAATCTCAAAGACAGTGTGGTAGCTCTCCCAAAAAGTTTTCTCATTTACCGTTTTACATGCAAATGTGATATTTGCTATATCGGCCGCACTAATGAACATTTAGAGATTAGAATTAACCAACACATTCCGTTGAGTATCTGAACGCATATTTCCGACTACACTACGATACCAAACAGTTATAATTCAACTTCCGCCGTATATTGGCCAATCAGAACTGCGCATGCGTACTTTGTCCCACTATATTTACCATCCTGGATACATCAACAAATGAACTGCAGCTATCCATTCTGGAAACTTTATTTATAAAAAATACAAACCGGAATTATGTATCTAAAAGCGATTCCATTCGCCATTGGTTTTTGATAACCTTCTCGGACCATCAGAAGAAAACATCATTACCAACTCTGCTGCCTTACAGTGATTTTTTTTTCAATGTATTTTTCTTCAACCCATCTGGATTTTCCCTGGATAGCTTCCCATGCTTACTTCCTCTAGTACAAAAACGATTATCACTGACAATTCTCTGAAGAGAAGTGATCGATTTTTATTAGTTTTTATTATTTTAAAACGTTCTTAATACCATGCACACGCTTTTTAAAGCAATATCTAGATTCTGTTCTGTCCACTAAATCTTCACATATAGTTTACTACATTTAATAATAAAGAGTGCTTAATAGAGGTGATAGAACTTAACTATCCATATATCTATATATCTATATATCGATATATCGATAGCTGATTGCACAGGTGAGAAACTAACCAAATAAGGTTGACTCTGTCTCTACGCTATTCTAACTTGGATATATAAACTCTATCATTACTATCAGACGCTCTTTATTTATAAATTTAGTAAGCTAAAGAAAGAGAAGGAAGAAGGAGGAGTATGAGAAAGAAGGAAGAAGGAGGAGTATAAGAAAGAAAGAAGGAAGAAGGAAAGAAGGAAGAAGGAGGAGTATAAGAAAGAAAGAGAAGGAAGAAGGAGGAGTATAAGAAAGATGTTGTAAATATATATATATATATATATAAAGAGAGGGGGAGAGAGACAGAAAGCGAGAAAGAGAAAGAGAGAGAAGGAATTGAGAGAAATAGGATAAAGATGTTATATATATATATATATATATAGAGAGAGATAGAGAGAGATTCGGTTGTCATATTGCATTTTCTTTTTTTAAAATCAAGTTGTAACAAAGCATTTATAAACTTCCGATATTTTAAAAGCAAGTGGAAATTACTACATTAAATAATTCCTTTATCGGCCATTTTTATTTCAGTAGTGAAAGAGAATTCATCATAATACAATCAATGATTTCCCGCCCTTAAAATGGAGTTCAATCACAATAAAACGCCACAAAAATAACTGAGAAAATTTGTCTCATCAAAGATGTCATTACTGATAAGCAAGTTCGAAACTGGTTTTTAATGTTTCTTTCTGACGATCCGTCATTGAGAGATGAGCCTTGATCAGAACGATCATCAGACCTCAATCAAGATACTTTAAGAGAATTAGGGGAATCCAAGCCCAACAAAAGTCCATGAGAATTAACACTTGACCTTAATATATTCCAATCCACAAACGGCCGTCATCTGATGGGAAAAGTGAGCCAGCAAGGCGTTTGTGTTCCTCATACTCTTAGTGAGAATAATAAAGAAAATTACATATCCACACAGTGCAGACTTATACTTACAACAACTACAACGTTTTCATGAAACTTTAGGAAAACGCTCCAAACTTGTCAATTGGAGAAACTGTGCATTTCTTTGATAACTCAAGACAACATTCAGTAAGAATCATAAAGGAAAAAACATTGGACTTATGCTGCTCTGTTCTACTCCATCCACCATATTCATCAGACCTTGCACCAAGTGATTTCTATCTTTTTCATTATCTACAAATTGATCTGAATGAGAACACTTTTTCTCCAGAGGATCAGTTGAGAACGTACAAGGAAAACTTCTTGAGCTCAAAATTATCTTGCTCAGTTGGCTGGGGCTGTAGAATACACCGACTGCACCTCTGCAGAGGAGTACCCCCCCCCAATGATTGACCTGTATATGACACTAAACAATCTGATGGTGAGGTTTCAGTGATGCTGGAGCTTTGGAGAATGCAGAGAGCCCCTTCATTGCCATTGCTCCCAGGTCCACTGTGGCTCAGAATGGTAGCACCTGATAGGGCCCTATCTATGGGTTAAATAGAACTGAATAGATTGAAATAGAAATGTTTTTGACAATTAAACTGTACTTACATTTAAACTGCGTGCTTATGCTAAACTGAACTGTTTGAAATGAAACTGTTTTTGACACGGAAACTCTATTTACACTAAACTGATTTGTTTAATATAGAACTACTTTGACATTTAACTTTGTGTAAACAAAACCTCTACTTATACTAAACTGAATTAGCTGAATTAGAACTGTTTGAATAAACTGAATTGCTTGAAATAGAAATGTTTTTGACAATTAAACTGTGTACCCATGCTAAACTGAATTGTTTGAAATAGAACTGACTATTTGCTAGAAAATGGATTTGGCATTAAATAGCCTACGGAGGTTGATATGCCATAAAACCTAAACAACCAACCAACAATCAAAATGAGCTGAATTTTACTTAAGAGGAATCATCACGCTACCTGATAAATGGCAACAGGTGACTTAATGACGAATATATTATCGATTGAAATTAATTCCTAGTGAAATTATTCCTGAATAAATTATATCCAACGAAAATGGAAATTATTCATGACTCATCCCATTTATGACTCATCCCATTATATATATATATATATATATATATATAAGAGATGAAGAAGATAGGAAATAGATGTAATATAAATAAATATAAGTTAAATTGTTTAAAATATTATCATAAAAATGTAATCACTTTCATTTTTAAAGACTGCGACGAAATCCACGAAAAGAGTAGATTTTATGGATGGGAAGCTCTTCTAGACCCTTCATACTCACCAGATTTTTAACAACTATGGATTTTCATTTGCTTCGATCATTTGAATATTTCAGAAATGGCAGAACATTTGAAAACAAAAAAGTGAAAAACGGTCTTTCAATGCTTTTTTTCTCGGAGAAATCCGCTGATTTTTTCAACGTGGAAGCGAAATTTTGTCTTTCAGTTGTGAAATGGAATATAATAGTTTTTTCCTCGCTAGTAAGACGTGATTATTTCTCGAACACCTTAATATATATATATATATATATATATATATATATATATATATATATATATATATATATATATCGTCATCCATAGACAGGCTGTTTCATTGTATTACAACTCTTTAGTGTGACTACACATCCAGGACGCTTTAAGATGGGATCGAAACCTGACCAACTTTACGTTAGACTTAGTATCTTACCGCTCAGTCAACAGACGACATACGTCAGCTCAGGAATTATAATGCATATGTTGTTGTTTTCGCTTGTTTACGATATGTATATTTATATATATATATATATGTGTGTGTGTGTGTGTGTGTGTGTGTGCGCGTGCGTGCGTCTATATATGTGTGTGTGTGTGTGTGCTTACGTGCATGTGCGTGTGGTTATATATATGAGTGTGTCTGCGTATATATATATATATATATATATATATATATATATATATATATATATATATATATTAAGACGACCTATGAATCTGTAGAGTTTCTGTTGTAATTAAAGTTCATATTAACATAGATGGTTTTCTTTGATGCAGAATACATCAGGGTGTTCGGAAAGTAATGGCTTTTTACTAAAGAGAATATAAAAACTAAGTCAAGTTAAATTTATTGAAATATTATCAGCAAAATCCAAATCTTTATTTTCAACGACGGTAAACAATGAATGTAGCAAATAGTTGCATGAAACTTTAACAGCAACAAGTTTCAAAGACAAGTACATTAATCTATTCGTTTTTGTAACATGGAAAACATTTTTATGTGTTGCTAGTGATCGCTAATAAAATTATATATATATATATATATATATATATATATATATATATATATATATAGAGAGAGAGAGAGAGAGAGAGAAAGATCATTCATTATATATATTAAGGTCATTCAATAAATCAGGGGATTTTTTTAAAAAGCAAAATATTTGTTTTTCAGTATTTTTCCCATAAATATAAAATCTGCGTCATCTGCAATTATTTTATTGTAAAAATCATTTTGATAACGCAAAAATAATTATTTTGAGCCAATTCAAAATGCTGAAAAATCAAACATGGTGCTTTTTTGGGTGTTTGACAAGTACAAATCATGTGAAATTTACAGAAGCATCAGTGATGTGCACGGAGAAGTGTTTTAGGGAAAAATCTTTACAAATGGACTAAACGTGTTTGCCACAACAAGTCTAAAAGTCAGTCCTTGGAGCGGAAACGCACTGACCACCCAGCAAAGCAAAAGTTCCTGACGTAGTGGTCTGTTAAGAAGGTAATGCTGACAGTCTTCTGGAAAAAAAGAAAGAACCCCTCATTGTTTTGATTAACATGAAAAAAGTGCAACTGTCTAAAAGTGTTTTCTATTGCCAACCCTTTTGGCAAAATTCACCAATTTATTGAATAACACTTGTATTTATAAAGACAAATTGATGGCGCGGAAGTAATCTTTCTCTTACATTTTTTTTTTTTTTTTGGTATTTCATTAATTTTACTTTTCTTATTACATGTTTTCACATAAATATTTGTATCGACGTAATATTTTGTGTCAAATTTTTTTGAGATTAGCAATGTATCAGAATGTGGGGTTACACACATATATGCACACCTATGTGTGTGTGTGTGTGTGTGTGTGTGTGTGTGTGTGTGTGATTGCTTGAATTTACAACATGTTAATCTTTGTAAGGTTATATAATGCCGAAGTTAGTCTTTCTATTTTTTGCAAGGAATTTATGGTTTCAGTTTACTAATAATAGAATAATAAGTAAACAATTATTGTTTCAAGTAACAATCAGTTTTTTGGCTTTATGGCATGTCAACCCTTGTTGGATTGTTTAATGACGATGTCTGCTTTGTTTTTCCAAGAAATTATATGATTTCAAGTAACTTTTCTGATTTGATAAATAGAAAAATCATTTGTTTACACACAATTTGGTCTTGAACACGAACCTGCATATTAGCAATAATTCTCTCACTCCCTCACCCACTCACTTCTTTAACTTACTCTTTCTTTCTTTAACCAACTCATTCATTGATTCAATGACTTTCTTCTACCCACTCATTCAATCACTGACTTTCTTTTTTTCTACTCTCTTACTCACTCATTCAATGATTCTTTCGCTCTTTTACACACTCACTCACTCTAACTATTGCAATTCTCCCCAGTTGGTTTTAGTTGGCAGCTTTCACCATGTCTTAATCCTCGTTGATGTCCACAAAGAAAATCATTTCCTTTTTAGACATCCTTGTGAATTATGAAAACACACACACACACACACACACACACACACACACACACACACACACGCGCACACACACGCACAAACGAGCACGCGCAACACATACATAGATACATATATATTGTCTGCTGAGTATGACAGGTGTACTGCTTACATCAACGAACCAAAACACTGGTGATGATTATCTTATGGATGAGAAGGGAAAAATAATGCAGAAACCTCATTAAAATTTTATCGAACTTTTACTTTTGTTACAAGTTTTGGAAGATACATATCATCAATGATAGAAAGCTAATCATTAAATAGGTATATTTGCTGCGTCAGGTCCTTCAAGTCTCAACTAATATATATATATATATATATACAAGGATCATTAGATAAGTTTCCAGACTTTTTTCTTATGGGTACTTTTATTGATAGTATACACATGAAATTCTAGTCCCATTCGAAGTAACCTCCTCCGGTTGCAATACACTTGTTGTACCATTCCAACAACTTCTGGAAGGCCCCATGGAAGTCTTCTTGTAAGAGCGTGTCAGTGACCTTCGTCACAGTCTCTTTCATCTCCTCAATTGTCTCATAACGACAGCCTCTCAGCTTAGGGAATGACCAAAAGTCACAGGGAGCAAGGTCTGGACTATAGACCTCTCATTATTCCTCACAGACTCCCTGCCTCCCTTGAATCTCTTATGCCACTCAAAAACTGATACTCGATTCATGCAAGATGCCCCAAAAGCAGTCTGAAGCATTCCATACGTTTCTGTGACATTTTTTCCAAGTTTAAAACAGAATTTTATTGCATATCGTTCTTCTAAAGTGTCCTCACGTCCAGATTGCATTTTTGAAATTCACCAGCTATGACAATCAGGCTTTAGTAGGGTGTATTCCAATTCCTACTGTAGATCTTCATTTGAACCTAAAATCATAAAAAATGATCAGTCATCTCATAAGATGTATAACAATAACATGCTGAATTTTCAATAGTCTACAATTTTTAATGCCTGTACAAAAAAAAATCTGCAATCTTATTGAATGCACCACGTATATATATATATATATATATATATATATATATATATATATATATATATATATATATATATTTTATAGGAAATCCGAACTGCTTAGCAAATGCAAACTCATAAATAAGTATATATGTTTGTTAATGTGTTTGCACCTCGCTCATCAATTTGGAATTCCGATATATATATATATATATATATATATAGTAAATAAAATTGTTGCTTATTTAGAATGCAAACACAAGTCGCAACTGTCACGCTTCAAACTTCTTTGATGGACAGCTGACAGGGTTGATGTTTGTAAGATGTTACTATAAACTGCAAGTGAATTTTGAAAGGGGTCAATTTACGTGTCAGATGATTTAGAATATTTTGTGAGACTGACAGTAATAAAAAGAAAATATTTGTATATGAAATCTCCTTTTAGTTCGTTTTTTTCGACGGTTTTAATTCAGGGTTTTAAGATTTGGACGTGACGCCATCTCTTGATATTTAAAAAGAATCAATAAGCTGCTTTTGAATTCTTAGTATATATATATATATATATATATATATATATATATATATATATATATATATATAGTTGTGGTTTAAAATATTTGAAATATTTAAAATATTCAAAATATTCAAACTGTATTTACCATATCAGATACCAGCAATCAATGAACCATTAATTTTTTCCAGAATCAACAACACTCGCATTCCAATATATCATATATTTCTCTGAGCGCCTCTAAAAGTTTTCGTTTGATATCTTGTGAACTTACTCAGTCGAATATATTTTTATTTCCTTCAACTCCTTAAATCATAGCCTTGAGCGAATATGGGTGATGTTGAGTTTGGCTAAGCCTGAAGTTTGAAAAACTAACGAGATTGGCTTCATTTTTTAAAAGATAACCCGTCTAAACAGGTGTTTGGACGTTTAAAAATCATCCCTTTATTAGAAGTATCTTCAAGTACCAATTTTATATCATAGTACGAGATCTTAGTTCCAACTTTTGAGCAAGTGAAGATGACCCGCCTGTTTGTTCGCTGTTTTCTCTGCGACAGTCATACAACAAGGCCTTCAACAGCGTCAGCGTGATCCGACGTTATCTTTAGTGACGTGTTCAACCTAGCCCTCCCACGCTTTCTTCTTTCGATCACACTGACATGCGGATCACACTTGCACATACAGAATCTCAGGGTTGATCCCAAGCGTTCAACTGTCTACCGAAAACTTAATCCGATACAAAGACACTAAATCCTATCCGGTGATGAGGTTTTAGTTCTGAAAAGAGAATGAAGTACCCTTTCCTTTTCAGTATTCCTCTCTATTCTCTGGCCAGGATTAGTAAAGAGTGACTTATAGATTAATAAATCTGTTTTTTCTATTTTGAAGTTATGAGAATTGGAAAGGAATATTTGAAACCATATGATTATGCAAATTATTGGTATTAAGATTAGTTACTTGATGTTAAAATTGTTTACAAAGGATTATTATTAATTGTTATCAGTAACCATATTGCTTGAAATACTTGAAAACATATGTGTACAAATTATTGTTCTAAGACAGGAATACTTAAAACCATATGATTGTGTGTAAACAACTAATCATTATCCTTGAATAGCAATAGTTCCTTTAATTTATATAATTATGTATATATTGTTAGTATTAGATAGGAATACTTGCTACCTTAAAAGTATGTGCAAATTATTAGTATCAAGAGTAGTTAGTTAAAGCGATGATTGTTTCCAAATGTTGTTTAAGAAAGTAGTTTGGTAGCCAATCATTCATCCATGTTTAAAAGGCATTAAAAACAAATAAATTCTTTTTGATCAGCAATTTCTGGAGAAACACAACAATGTCCTTCATACTAGATATGCCTCTGTTTTTTTTTTGTTTTCCAAATTGGAAATTCATCTTGAAAAGATATCAGGATGTGGAGGCCATCAAAAGAGAATTCAAAACTGCTTCGGTTTATGGGAAACGCAACGTGTTGAATGCCAACGGGAGTGTTTTGAAGAAAATTAACGTTTCTTCATTTTTGTCTGGGTAAATACAGCTTATGTCTCGATACTTTTTCGACATACCGTGTATCTGGAAGAAAATTAACGTTTCATTCATTATTTATTTCTCTTCTGGTAAATACAGCTTATGTCTCGCTACTTTTTCAACATACCTTATATTTGGAAGAAAATTAGCGTTTCTTTCATTATTTTTTTTCTCTTCTGGTAAATACAGCTTACGTCTAGATACTTTCTCGACATACCGTGTATCTGGAAGAAAATTAACGTTTCATTCATTATCTATTTCTCTTCTGGTAAATACAGCTTATGTCTCGATACTTTTTCAACATACCTTATATTTGGAAGAAAATTAACGTCTCATTCATTATACATTTTTCTTTTGATCAATACAGCTTAAGTCTCTTTTTCAACACACCTAGAATTTTGAAGAAAATTAACCTTTCATTCATTGTTCATTTTTGTCTTGGAAAAGGCAGTTTCAGTCTCGATACTTTTGAACACACCTTGTATGACACATTAACAAATATACAATTGTGTTCTGATTGTTCAGGAAATTTTGGTTGGTTTACTTATTTAATGCTGAACTCGGCATTTTTTTTTGTTCAAGCAATTATTTGGTTTCAAGTTACTTCCCCTATTTAATAATAATAATAATAATAATTTAACACCAAAAGTTTCCCGTAACCATTCTTAATACAAGTAACTATTATTAATACAATTTTCACACAGTGATATGGTTTCAAGTAATTAACACAACAACAACAACAACAATGATAATAATAATAATAATAATAATGTGAAACAAAAAACTTTTCTTTTGCTCTGAAAGGAAATTGTTTTCTTCGTAATTGAATTCGGGGCACTGAATTCAAATCTGAAGTTAAAATAAATTCATGTCATCATATCATATTTTTAAGTCATACACATTTTAATGTTGTATACATAATGTTAGTCAACATTTCATATTGCATCATCACATTTTAATGTTGTATAGCCAATGTTACCCACATTTCATATAATCACATTTTAATGTTATATAGTCAATGTTATCCACATTTCATAAAATCACATTTTAATGTTATATAGTCAATGTTACTCCACATTTCATATCATCACATTTTAATGTTATAAAGTCAATGTTACTCCACATTTCATATAATCACATTTTAATGTTATATAGTCAATGTTACTCCACATTTCATATAATCACATTTTAATGTTATATAGTCAATGTTACTCCACATTTCATATAATCACATTTTAATGTTATATAGTCAATGCTACTCCACATTTCATATAATCACATTTTAATATCATATAGTCAATGTTACTTCGCATGTTTTATAGTGTGTTGTCACCCAGGAAAGCAAATTTGAGTAATCAAAATCCGTAAATATTTTTTTACATCATATTCTTCATATTAACACCAGGAAAAAATTCAGTAAGAAGAAAAGAAATTCTTTTAAGTAATAGAATATTTGCCTTTAATATATTGAACTTAATCGTCGGTCATTAACATTCAAAAGTTTTTGAAACATCTACTTTTGCTGTTGTGAGAAGTATTGCATTTTCTTTGAAAAAATGACAGTAACCACCTGTTTTATTTGAGTTAAAGCACTTTTAGTATCTAGTTTTCATCACCTGAATATTTTGATGGAATCTTTCTCCATGTTGATCATTTATTTCGCCCAGGTGAAATGGAAAGAAATCGAGATGAGAATACAAGAAGTGAATTTCGAGAGATATTCTTACTGATAGACTTTTAGCATGTCGTTCACAAATTCAATATTATTTTTAGCTCAATGGCTCCCCAGGAACTTCTGTACAACCAATAGAAATGCTTCCCCTACAAAAATATCCAAATGTTAAAATAATAAGATATTTTGACACAATATTATTAGATTCCCTGTTGTTGTTGTTGTTGTTATTGTTATTTTTCTCCTTTTCGAGTTTTTCACATCAGCATTAGCTGATAGTCTTTCACTGGAGTTTGAGTGACAGCAAGTCTCCTCAAGTCTCTTGGACTCTTCTCAGTATTCTGGCCGATCTTAACAATGTAAGAGTTTGGATAGTGTCCAGTTGTCCCGTTATTTCGAAGTCCTTCAGTCCCTTTAATAATCCTTTGGTGACTGTAACAAGCGCACCAATTACAATTGGTATAAACGCCACTTTCATGTTTCACGTTTTTTATTTCTATTCTCTAGCAAGGTCTCGGTACTTATTTTTCTTTTCGCTTTCTTTCAATTTTAATCTGTGGTCTGTTGGGACAGCCAAATCCACAATTCTGCAAGTTCACTTTTTGTTGATTATTACAAGGTCTGGTCGTCTGGCCGAAATTAGGTGATCCGTTTGATCTCAAAATATTATTACTTTTACTCCTTGCAAGTTTTTTTCACCCAACTCTAACTGATGTTTTTCATTGGAGTCTGAGTGACAGCACCGTCACTTCAGTTCTCTAGAACTCTTCTAAATATCCTGGCTAATTTTAGTAGTGCTGTGGTCTGGATGGTTTTAATTCTTCCTCCAATCTCCAGTTCATTAAATCTCTTTTCCACGTTTTTGGAAATTATTCCAAGTGCCACGACTATAAATAATATTACTGTCACTTTCTTTTTCCACGGATTTTTCAGCTCTCTCGCAAAGGTCTTGTTATTTGTCCAGGTTTTTGCTTTCTTTCACGTTCATTCTTTGGTCCACCAGCATAATAAAATCCACTTGGTGACAGCTTCTTTTTTCCTTGTGTATTAAAACTAACCCTGCCTTTTTAGCCAAGATTGGGTGATCAGTTTGTATATCAAAATCTCAAAGAATTTTATGCGTCTCATTTTCAAAGACAGCTTTTAGTTTGTGAACATACCGTTTGTTATTATGGTGAAATTTCAATTTCTTGCACAATTCCCTGTTCATCACCTTTCTCACTCATCCATATTTGTTCTTTATTCATTTTGTGCTTTATTTCCAATACTTTCATTTATTAAGTGCTTAAATGTTTCATCTCTATATCGTCTACACTTTATATATTCTATATTTATTCATGGAAGGTCTCCATCATTTATGGTCGGCATCTATCTCTTACCTTTGCTTCGCTTTTCGGTTGTCTTTTCGATCGTTTTATGTCTCTTTCGTGTCACCATCTTTTTTCTTACTCATTGTCTTCTGTCGTCATTTCCCGTTTTTCTAAGTTCTTTTCTGCTCGGATGATCAATAACAACGTGACCACCTTCTTATTTACATATTTTACTTTTATTTTTCGGTGACTTTTCAAATTTCCAATCCGCCATCCAATTTAACAGAGAGTAACTGATAAGAATAGAGATGGAGTATTTCATCCGTTCGAGTTTCTCACTAACCCCTAGAGCCGTTTTGGTCACCTGATTAAAACCATCCAATGAAAGCCGTGATTTCAGATTGACCTCAGTTTCAATACCTGTCAATCATACTGTCTGAATATGCTGCTAAATGGTCCAGGACTACATTTAAGTGCTAGTCAACATGTCAATAACTGATCGCACCAATATGTAACATGTTCATATGTAACATGTAATATATAACATGTAATATGAAATACATAACTTGAAATATATAATATGTAACATGAAATATGTAACAAGTAATAGGAAATATGTAACATGAGATATGTAACATAAAATATGTAACACGAAATATTCTCGTTTGTATTATCAATTTTTGCTTTGATAAAATTTGTACTTCTAACATTATCTTGTACTGCTATTAAAAGAGATTCAATTTTCTCTCTTTAAGTTTCCTCTTGGTAACCATGTTCCTGTGTCTTTAGCTTGTTGTTTAAAGTAGCCATACAATCGTTTTTATTCCCATTTTTATTTTCTAAATTATGAAACTTTCATAAATGTTACATGCCACTAAATTCGGTCTCTGTTCTAATTTATGTATTCTTCGAGTTCTAGCACAAAGTTTGGTTTCAAGAAATCTTCTTCTTCTTCTTCTTCTTCTTCTTCTTCTTCTTCTTCTTCTTCTTCTTCTTCTTCTTCTTCTTCTTCTTCTTCTAATTATTATTATTATTATCACTGGAATCTTTAAAATGCACTTAAAACCTCTGCATATCAAATTATGTATCCAGCTATTATGGGCTAGCACTAGGTCACCTTGTAAATTTTGATATTAAGCAAAACTTAAAAATCTGACATGCTGGCAATATTTTGACAACAGATTTGGAATCAGCATCCAGTCTTTAATCTAAAACACATTTTCAACAGTCACCATTTTCAATGGAAAACATATTTATTTCTGAATTGCAAAATCTTCGTAGACCAGAGTAATTATATGCAAACAATTATGTATCTTCATTAAACTATTTCTGTTTAAAACTAATAATCTGTAATCAATTAAAGTTCACAGTCGTTTTCAACAAGTAAAACCTTCAAACTTTAAAAGAATTAAAACTGGCTTCATTTTTCATTGGTTGAAGAAACTTTGAAATAAAGAAATCCGGATCAAACATGATCAGTGGCTTCCGGATAAAAGTTCAGTGCACATGAAAAAGAACAAATGTTACCAAATTTTCTAAGGATATCAGAAATAAACTATTTTATATTTGCCATCTCGATTTTTCTTAAACATAAATATACTGTTCCATTATGAGTTTTGTTGAAAAAAGTATCGTTTGTTTAATGTCATATCAACCTTGATGGGTTATTCAATGCAAAAGCCAATCTTGTTGAAAAACAGCAGTGATACTATCTAAGACATAGCTAAGGGTTAAGGGGATTCAATACCTTTCTTCTTTAAAAAGTGAACGAAATACCGCGACTGAGATGAGAGAGAGAGAGAGAGAGAGAGAGAGAGAGAGAGAGAGAGAGAGAGAGAGAGAGAGAGAGAGAGAGAGAGAGAGATATGAAACAATTAGCAATGTCATAACTCATTCATTTCGTGGCCACAGTCCAGCCATTACACCCTTCCAATCTTTAAGAGCCAGTATAATAATGTAGTTCAAAGTTATTTTCAACGTTTTCTCAAACAGACTTCAAGATAAAACCCTATCAAGTACAAACACTCCAGGTCAGATGAAACAAGGGGTGATGGCAACGTAACAGTGACTCCACACTTCCCACCAGAGAACCGGAGCTAGAGTCTCACCACTGGAGGCAGTTTAGGATCATATGCAGGAGACAGTTAACTTTTTTAGTTGCTGTAAAACTCTGCAGAATCAAATGAAATCGGTTTTGATTCAACTCGAGGGTTCAGGTTAATGCTTGCATTTTCGCGTGGGGTATAGAGAACAAACAAGAATTCATATAATTTTATTCACAAGCGAAAAATTTGTCTCTGTTCTAGTTTGATTGAGTCGATAAGGGAGAGAAAGAGGTTTTGTTTCTCATGATCAGACCTTATTAAGTTTGAGTTTCCCAAGGTCTCCTTGCCCTGAGCCTTCAGTTACTTTCATCTGACACTTCCACTGTAAGGAATTTTATCAGGATGGTGGGTACAAAAATCTTGTTCACTCCCACCATTATATTTTTGTAAGTCTTCCAACGAGTTGTTTTCAAAAAGTATCGAGACTGAAGTTGTATTTACCAAGACAAAAATGAACAAGGAATGAAAGGTTCATTTTCTTCAAAATACCACGTGTGTCGAAAAAGTATGGAGACTGAAGCTGTATTTACCCAGACAGAAATGAACAATTTATTTTCTTCAAAACACTTCGTGTGTCGAAAAAGTACCGAGACTGAAGACAGAAATGAACTAGAAGTGAAACGTTTTCTTCCAAAAAGTCTCACTTAGCATTCAAAACAATTGTTCTAACGAGTTTTCAATAAGTAGTAGCATTTCTGAAATGAGATATCAGTTCCAACGCGGAAATTGACAAGAATATTTAGAAGAGTCCTGGACAATTAAAGAAACTTACTGTCACATAGATTTCAATTATTTTGGTGTGAAAAACGTGCAATTATGACTTGTAGCGATAAGTTTCAGAAAAAAAGGACGGGAAATGTTGAGAGACAGACAGCGATAAGAGAGAGAGAGAGAGAGAGAGAGAGAGAGAGAGAGAGAGAGAGAGAGAAGAGAGAGAGAGAGAGGGGGGCGGAAACAATCAGCTACGTAATAATCAAATATTGAGAGAGAGGTGGGGAGATAGACATTGAGAGGAAGCAATCAGCTACGTTATAACCAAATGTAGAGAGAGAGAGAGAGAGAGAGAGAGAGAGAGAGAGAGAGAGTAGAGAGATAGAGAAAGAGGGGAAACAATCAGCTGTGTAATAACCAAATGTTGAGAGAGAGGGAGAGAGAAAGAGATGATAAATAGAGATAGAGCGAGAGAGAGGTGAGAGATTGATGGAGAGAGAGAGAGAGGTAACAATTAGCTACGTCATAGCCAAATGTAGAGAGAGAGAGAGAGAGAGAGAGAGAGAAAGAGAGAGAGAGCGATGATATATAGATAGAGAGAGAAAGGAGAAAGAGAGATAGAGAGGAAACAATTAGCTACGTAATAACAAAATGTTGAGAGAGAGAAAGGGAGAAAGAGATTATATATAGAGAGAGAGAGAGAAAGAGAGAGAGAAAAAAGAGAGAGAGAGAGAGAGAGAGAGAGAGAGGAAACAATCAGTTACGTAATAACCAAATGTTGAGAGATAGATAGATAGATAGATAGATATAGGTATGAAACAATCAGTTATGTAATGACTTAATGTAACAAACTGACTCAGAAGAAGTACAAGAGCAAACAATTCATTTTTACATATGTACGCAGTTTAAAATTCAAAGCACTTCTATTTCAAGCAATTCAGTTTAGCCTAAGTACACAGTTTAGTTCTATTTAACCCATAGATAGGACCCTATCAGGTGCTACCACTCCAGGACAGAATGGATCTGGGAGCGATAGCCTCACCAGATTGTTTAGTTTCATATCAAGGACACTTGTTTGAGTGGGTCTTATCCCTCTCTAGAGAAGCAGTTGGTGTATTCTACAGCCCAAACTGACTGGGTAACCTTTTAATTGGTATGTCAGTGCTAATATATCAGTCAAAGAATATAATAAAACAAGTAAATAAAAAGACCTTGAAATAGAAATTTAAAAAATATGTCACTTTAAAACAACCTGCGTGCGGGTAATTGTAGGAGACCAAGTTATGAATAAGAAAGAAACTGATAAATACTTTAATAATGTAGCTGGTAGTCGCAGCCAACAGGAAATAGAAAATAGTGCACTTTGCGGAACTGCTAATCTTTGGACTGTACTATAATATTGAATATGATACCCTAAAAGAGGCTGCAAAAACATAAATACATAGAATGCATACAATCGCTAGTTTTCCTCGTCTCAGGTTTTTTGGTAAAGAATTAGTAAAGGATTGTAAGAAACAGAAAATAAAACTGAATATTAAACAGGACTTTCCAAAATAACAAGAGACAATTTTACCAAATTTGGTGGAGAATGCACAATGTCAAATCAACAAGGACGGATGCAAAAGAAAGAAAACAATTATGAAGTAAAATATGGAGATTTATAGAACATAACAGAAATGCTCAATGGATAAATAACATGAAAAAAGAATTAGAAAGACTTGAAAGAAGAGCCCGAGGCGAATATACACGTGGACTCATTAAGAGCGACACCCCAAAAAATACAAAATTAGAAAACGCTAAGCCATGAAAGCTTTCGTGGATTCTGGTTTTAAAAAGTCATGTTCATCCAAGATAGATTGGTTTTGCAGTCGAGTAAATGTTTAGAAGAAGCAAGGATTTCGAAAGGGATGGCGAAAGGGAAAAGTATCCGAATCAAGAAGCCCCCCACCCCAGCAAAGAAATAAGAACCATCTCGAACAACTATGGACGGATAACGTTTACCTATGATATAGAAAACCCACACTGCACAGATAAGAAATCATTTACTCGCTTGTATGCCGTGGATAATTTCCAGGGAGAAAAAAAGGATGCTATAGGTGGACAAGAGGAAAAAATTACCTGCTATATATAAGCCAGGACATCCTCAAAGGAGCCAAAACGAGGCGGGAAAATGTGGTTATGGCATGGATTGACTATGATACAGTCCGGAAAACATGGATAATAGAGCGTTTGAAAATGTACAAATTATCCCACAAAATCATAAACTTCATTACGAATGCCATGGAAAACTGGAGGGTAGAATTGATAGCTGGAAATCAAACCAGGTACTTAGCAAATGTACAGGTGACGAGAAATTTTCAAAATCACAGGAAGAGATTAATCCCTTTACGAGTGACAAAGGTATTTGTCAAAATTGAAAAAGAACTGGAGGCCCAGGTAGAAACAATAAGAATATGCTGCCAGAATATAGGAATGGAATTTGGCATTGAAAAATGTACAATGCTCATAACGAAAAGTGGAAAAAGACTTACAGAAGAAGGAACAAAAGTACCAAAATCAGGAAAGCATTAGAACGTTTAAAAAGAAGGAAAATAGCAAAGTACTTGAGGGTATTGGAAGTAGATACTATAAAATAGGACGAAAAGAAGAAAAGAAAAATCTACCTCAGGCGAACGAGAAAGCTTCTCGAAAGCAAGCAATGCAGCAAAAATCTCATCAAAATAATAAACACTGGGGCCGTCCTTTTTGTAGGATTCTCGGGATCATTCTTATGATGGACAAGCAAGGAACTCAGACAAATGGATCAAACGACAAGAAAGTTGAAGACCATGCACACGGCTTTACTTCCGAGAGATGACATAGATAGTATGTGTCAAGAAAAGAAGTAGGGAGAGGATTCGCCAGTATTGTGGATTCTGTTGATGCATTAATACAAGGACTGAAAGACTAAATTAAGAATAACAAGAAAGGTTAATTACAACAGCTAATAACAGCGTTGGCAAAAGAAGTCGAGAGAGAAAACCACAAAAACTAGGAAACAGAAACAGGAAGAAAAACAACTCTACGGATATTTCGAGTGACAAATATGCGAGATTTCATACAAGAAGATATGGATATGGCCACGAAAAGGAAATCTCAAGAAACTTTTCTAAAAGCAGCACGAAACAATGCTATAAGGACGAATTTTGCTGAAGCAACAGAATAGATTGCAGAGAAAGAGATGAAACGATCAATCACATTGTAAGACGAAGCACTAATGATCGGGAAAGGTGATTCACTGGGAATTGTGCAAGAGATTGAATTGTGACCACTCTACCAAACTAAAATCCGTCCGAAAGAATGAAACGCATAAAATTCTTTGGGATTTTGATACAAAAACAAATGATTTAATCCCGGAGTGAGAGTAAAAAAAGCAAAAACATAATTGGACCTTGCCAGAGAACAAAAAAATTGTGGAATGTGAGGATGACGGTGATACCAATTGTTGTCGAGGCCTGGAAAAAATACTGGAAAAGTTGAAAATCAAGGGGAAGAAACGAGACCATCAAAATTACAGGATTTTTAAGATCAACTAGAATACTAAGGAGAGTGCTGGAGACCCAAAAAGATTCAATGATGCTCAAACTCCAGTGAAAGATCACCAACTAAAACTGGTATAAAAAAAACCTGCATTGAAAGAAATGATAAGATCTTCGAACGATATTGAAGAGCTTTGAAGGAATTGGAGTATTATAGATTCAAAGAAATGATTCAAACCAACCAAACCACGAGACTCTGTTGAGAACACAATACTCAAAAGATTCCTAGAGAGCCGATGAAGTTCTTTTGTATTCCATCTCTGATATATATATACACCTTCCTATCTGTTATTCTGTTTTCTGATGACTTTCTTTGTGTAATTATGTCTTGTCAAAATATCTCTCTTTTAAGATGGTAACCGGAGGATAAACGAACCTAATCCACTCATAGTTTTTAATTTCTTTTACAGACACCTGTAAACTCTTTGTCTTGAAGAAATACATGAAAATATCTACATATGTACTCGATATACAGATAAAAAAGAACAGTTTTCAAACATGCCGACAAAGTATATTTAAAAAACGCCCTCTCTCTACCCTCCTCCCACATATATAATATGCATTTTTTATTTCAGACAACTATTTCATGAAATTTAATATTCTTACAACTTTTTAAGCGCATGCAAAAAACTGCTACATTAGGCATACAAGACAAGATATGACTGGGAGGGAAAGGTGATACACTAGGAATTGTGCAAAAGATTAAGATTTGACCATGCTAACAAATGGTATATGCACAAGCGTATGCGAAGGGAAATACCAACAAGATTTGAACACGAATCGCTATATATCATTTATGACGATAGCTATTACGCTACACGTGCCTTTCCCGATTTGACTGGGTATAAATTGTTATTTTACTCCTCGTGAGTTTTGTTTCTCACCAGTTCAGATAGGAGGCTTTTCACTCTTAGTGACAGCACGTCTCCTTAGACGTCCTTGCCGATTTGAACAGTTCTTTGATCCGAATGTTCTTTATTCTTCCCCTGGATTCCAGTTCATGGCTACTTTTCTAAGAGTTCCAACAACAAGTAATATCACTGTCACTTTCATTTCTCACAATCTTTTCAGTTTTATTATTGTTGTTAATTTTTTGAGATTTTTTCCCACCAGCGTTTGAGTGACAGCAAGTATCTCATGAGTTGTTGGAGACATTAGGCTTTTAAGTACCAAAAATTTACTCTGACTTCTCCGGACACATGGCGCAGTGGATAAGGCATTTGATTGAAAAGTGCTTCTAGGTGAAATCATTTGGAGATTGCAGGTTTAATCCCAACAACAGGTAAGAATAACAAGGAATGCTTATTAGAACTTAGTACTTGTACCTTAATAGATTTGGGGCAATCTACCCTTGTGGTTCAAATAAAGGATTCAGTTCGATTTTCTGTGTGAACTCCCAAGTTTGACATGAAATACCTGAAGAAGGGTGAATGATGAATCAGCCGAAACGTTGTGAGTACAACAATGAACATGAAGTCCGAATATTCTAAGAAATATCAAGTCACTCGAAATTTTCTCAGTATTTTGGTCAATCTTAATGCTGTTGTTGAGATGGTCTCCTTCTTGCTCATTTACCCGTGATTAGGTGATCCATTCTCATTCTCCAGGACAGGTTCCGAGTTGTGCATATACCTCTTGTTCGTATAGTCAAAATTCAATTTCTTGCACATCTCCCAGCAGATCACCTTGCCCACCCAGTTGTGTTTAGTCTTATATTTTTGCGGGGCTAGTTAGCTGCATTCGCTTATTCTGTGAGCGATCGTTTCGTCTCTGTCACCACAAGTCTTATCTATTCTTGCGTTGATATAGTTGGTCCTTGTGGCGTTATTCCGTGCTGCTATTAGAAGAGATTCAATTTCTCTCTTAAGGTTTCTCTTTGTTAGTCATGTCCAAATCTTCTCGTATGAGATTTTGCTCATTTATCGCTTGAAATATCCATACAATTGCTTTTCTTCCCATTTTTGTTTCGCAGTTATTGTTGTTTTGTTGATTCTATGTTTGGTTACAGTAATTAGTCTTTCTTTACTCATTTTGCTTGCGAATTTTTCACAGCCGCATTGACTGATGGTGTTTTAGTGGCGACTAAGTGACTGCAAGTCGCCTCAAATTTCCAGGACTCTTCTCAGTATTCTGGCCGATCTTAACAATGCTGTAGTTTGGATGATCTTAGCTCGTCCTTTGATTTCCCACTCTTCCAGACCCCTTAAACAGCCTTTGGGGATCGTTCCCAGCGCACCTATCACAATTGGTATCACTGTTGTTGTATACTCATATACAAGCAAATTTAAGCAGAAACATAATGACGACTTCAATTAACGAACGAACACACTTCTTTATCAAAATATACCTCTCACACTTTATTCTCGAAAGGGTTGCGAAAGGGTTGAAGTTGGTTATGTGTGAGAGGTGAGTTGGAGACCGGAGACAGACTGCCACATATTGACCCAAAGTTCTTCTCGCGACCATAGCAGTACTTCTTCCTCATTCTGCTGGGCTGCTCAACCGGGGTCCTGAGGGCCTAAGTCCTCTGTCTGGAGCTGGTTCACACTCCGGCATCTTACCTCCAACTCGACTGGAACTCACTGCCTCGAACTCCAACTCGAACTGAACTAACTCTCCCTCGAACTCCAACTGCAACTGCAACTCGAACTGAACTCGAACTGACTCCCGCCTCGAACTGACTCAAGCCGTCTGTGGCACCTGGTTATATAATTGTTTGACATCCACCTACTTCCTGTGGGCGTACGCATCTGCACCGAATTCAACCACGTCCACAGGTCAAGGGGATATTCCGATATCTTCGACCGGATGCACCTGTTTCTTGTTTGACGGCTCGGTCGAGGGTCAATATGTTACAACGTTACTTTCGTTTTCCATAGATTTTTTTGTACTTTGTCAAGGTCTAATTATTTGTCTTTTTACATTTTCACTTTGAAGTCCGCCGGGACGGTAAAGTACTCTTCTTCTTCTTCTTCTTCTTCTTCTTCTTCTTCTTCTTCTTCTTCTTCTTCTTCTTCTTCTTCTTCTTCTTCTTCTTCTTCTTCTTCTTCTTCTTCTTCTTCTTCATTGCAATTATTATTAAGAACATTTACTTGAAGCTATAAATGTTTATTTATGATTATTAATATTATCAGTTTTTGAAGCCATATAAATGGTTGAAGAAAAAGAAAACTGTCTTTAGCATAAAATAATTCAACAAGGATTAACATGTCGTAAAACCAACAAACCAACCAACCTACCAACCAATAACAATGTTAGTCATTTACTTTTAGAAGCTGCAATATTTCGTAATGAACAGTTTTACTTTCCTTAACTTTTGTGAGGCATTATGAATTCGCGGATTTTAGAAGCTAACGAAAGTTTAGTAAATACATGAGAGCTGACGGGTTCGAGTGAAATATTTTATTTTAGAATAAGAAAAAATGGGATGAATTGAAACGCCTAATAAGTGCAGGGATATGTGAAAATGTAAAGAAGCCATGAGTAGGAATTCTATTTTTTTCTATTGAACAATGCGAAAAATTAACATTGTTGTGTTTTGTCTATCGAAAGTCGGAAAACGAAAAAGTTAGATTAAGACTTATTAAACGTTTTACCTCTTATAAACAATTCTAATTTCTATTCACCCTCAAATAAATTAACTGGATATTAAATTACAAAACATAATTAATGAAGCGGTATTTAATACAATTTACATTATTAAAAAAAATCCGTAAAATATAGATGCAAATGCACCTTTAATTCTTGAAATATTTTTTAATAGGAAAAAAGGGTTTGGTGGGCGCTGAGGAGAGTACGAATGTTTGGCTGTTGGTTTTTGAAGCCGAAAAGGTTTAATGAATTTAAAACTGTTGTATCGTGGTAGGGAAGAGATACACAGAGAAATATGAAGTTAATTATTTATTAACTGAAGTTGTACGGTCCAACAAATATTATAAGTATCGCAGTGTGGGTGTTACATCCGAAGTTGGTCTTACTACTGACCGAGATCTTGCAGAACCCTTGTGCTTAAGAAACACGACGTCTTTTATACCTCCGCGATACCGGAAGTCATGTGTTACGAGCCACTATACAACAAAAACCAAATTGTTCATTCAGATGAGCCATGTGTTTTGAACTTATGTGAACGACATATCAATAGTTGCCATCACACCCAATCAGGTATTCTGTTCACTGTATGATATCTAACAAAGAGTCTACATTTTTATTCTCCTGTTGTAAAGAAATTTATAAATGTAAACAAGTAAATTTACCCTTTTTCGATCCCTATTTACTCTGCCAAAATTTACTTCACCTCTGAGAAGCCCTGAGTTTGATGGACAAACTTTCGGGTCAGCCAGTTGTACAGGCAGCCTCGGAATATGGAAAAATATCAAATTCAAATTTTTTTCTTGTGGTTGAAAAATTACTTGATAGATAAATGGATAGATTGATAGATATGAACAGAATTCGCTAGATAGATACATAGATAGATAGACATGATAGAATGAAGTGGATAGATAGATAGATAGATAGATAGATAGATATGATAGAATGGAGTAGATATTGATTGATTGTCAGATAGATATGAACAAAATAAGAAAGAAAGAAAGAAATGAACAGAATTAGCTTGGTAGGTAGATAGATATAATAGAATGAAATAGATTTGAACCGAATGAGATAGATAGATAGATAGATAGATAGATAGATAGATAGATAGCGTTATATGGTAATTGGTCATTATTTACGCAATCAATCGAGAAGAAAAGAGACCGCCCTCATGCTGAGTCAGGTGTTTGGGTTAGCTTCTTGAGATGGGCAACAATTAAAAAATAATTTTATCATTCGTCACCCCTCCAAAATTTTCTTAATTTATGTTTGTTGATAAACAATTGAATGAGTAATACTATTATTTTTAAAAAGCAATTTCCATAAAAAAATACATTTTGTTTCTCTATTTCATGAGAGAATTAGAAGAGATTTTGTACGGACACCAAAAGCGTCAAAACAAGACTTAAAATACAAGATTGTTCTTTAAGGCAAGTTTTTTTTTATGTTCATTTGTCTTTAACGATGCAGTTAGTAAAAGAGAAAAAAATCACACAAATCTCTTAAAAAACCATTCTATGTTTTTTAGAGATGTTTATGAAATCGGCTACCATAGATTAAATTCTTCTATTTATCGGATCGCACTGGGATTTTGTTAGTTGATGTAAAAACTCTAAATAAATGAATATGGCTGAGATGGGGAAAAAAGTAGAGTTTGCCGATATTGTTTATTTTGGAGTAGACGATATTTTTAGTATGGATGTCTGCAAGTGTTGTAGCTATATTGTTTTGGAGGAATAATCCTTTTGGATAACCTTTTTTACCCTTGTATTGCACAATGGGATCATAGATATTAGAAGTTAATGAAAGTCTAGAATATACGTGAAAGCTGGCGGTTTAAGCTGAAAAGATTTTATTTGGTAATCGAAAAAATAGTGGGAGGATAGTTGGAATAATTGAAACGTTTCCTGACGTCTTTTTTTTATTTTTTTTTTATTTCAGCTCTAAAGTAATTATCTGTGTACATTTATTTGTAGAGATCTTGACATTTTTATTTACCTATTTATTCATTCATTTATTTGTTGCTCGAAGTATTTTCTCTTTTAAGTTTAATTCAGAAGATATACCTTTTGGGGAGCATAAAACTTAAATATAAGACTCAAATGACTCAAATAATTATAATCCTTTTGATCATCCATAGACAATAGATTGCTAATGTAATTTAAACAAAAATCAGAATCTGACCAATCAATAGCAACAATTAATATCAAAAAGTTATTATAGATGAAAGTAGTATTTTTCTTTTTTAGGTAGAAACTTGAGACTCTATTTCTATCTAGCAGAATAGATAAATAAATAAATAGTTGCTAAAATTCCCACTAAGTAAAGATTTTTTTTGTAAATCGTACCAAACAGTTGAAATTGCCGCCGCGCAGGCGCTAATAGTAGTGAGTCGGGGGTGAGAGGTATGGGTTTGAGCAGCAGCAGTAGCAGCAGCAGTCGAATCATTTCTGTTGACCTGATAGTGTGGAATGGTGACCATCGTGCTATTGTGATTAAAACCTATTTTTAAAAAATGGAGATATGACGTGGTTGGTTGTCTCACTAGATCTATGCCCTTGTAATTACTCCCTTTGGGGATACTTGAAGGTTTAAGCCCAAAAATGTACACCTCATACAACTGAAAAACTGAAGGATTTTATTCATCAGGAAATTGCAGCAATACCAGAAGCAATGATTACGCAAGCAATGCAGAAGTTTAGAGTTTCGGGAGTGACGGCAAAAATTTGGACGATATAATCTCGAAAACAATGTGATGACAAAAATAAAACCAAATAATTTTTTTTTCTTGAGTAAAATGAAATTTAGAAAAGGATCTGTGTTGCCTTGTTGTTTTTTTTAAATTTTTATTTACGTTCCAAACCTGAAAGATCATTTTGCCGGACCCTGTATAAACAAAATAAATGCGGACCATTTAAACAAACAAATAAATAATCCATAATATCTTGGCATTTCCGCTTGGGTTATATTCACAGGTCGTACTTAGCTGAAATATTTGCTAGTAATGTCAGCATATTTTCTGTAATCTCTTCAAATCTGACTGACAGAAGCACCCCTCCGCTTCCTCCTCTCTGTAGCTCCTTTTCTTTTAATGTACTTACACACTTTCATTTAAGTTTCAAACTTCAGACTGACTTACGAACGATCATTTCTTTCTTTCTTTCTTTCTTTCTTTCTTTCTTTCTTTCTTTCTTTCTAAGCGTTGTCTTTTTCTTTAATCTCTTTCTCTTTTTTTCCCTATCTTATCATTTTCCCATTATCTTCTTTCTTTCTTTCTTTCTTTGCGCTATCTTTTTTCTTCACTATCTTTCTCTTTTCTTCTTTTTAAATATTAAATCATTTTCTATAATCTAGTTTCTTTCTTTCTTTCTTTCTTTCTTTCTTTCTTTCTTTCTTTCTTTCTACTGACGTTTGATGTATTTTTTTAGTCATCTGTCTCTTTAGCCGATAATCGTTCTTCTCCACGCTGTTTTTCGCTGTTTCATCTTTTATTGCTGTCCCACGCCCTTCTATGTTTTTCTCTGTTGAGATGAATTATAACGATTGCATCTTCTGCGCACACTTAACTTAATTAATTTAGGTGTATTATTTTTTTACGACAACCGGGAATTATAGCCGTTGGACCATAGATGAATCTTTCGACTTTTCCAATCGAACTGATTTAAAGTTAAAATGTAATTTCGAACTTCTAGGAATTGTAGATATCTGATTTTAAATACCAATGAAAGCCAAACTTTCAAATGACGTTAACGGTTACTTTTTCTCAATTAAACTGAGTTGGTCTCATCTAAATGGTTCTAACAGTTTAATTCTTTTTAAAATAATACACTTCAAGCCAAATAAAAGATTCACCCTATCCACTAATTAACTTTTCTTTCTTTGAAAATTTACTATTTCGTTAGATGTCTTTAATTCAATTTGATTTGATCTAATTTTTCTTTCCATTTTAATAAAGTCAAATATCTCTGTTTTCTGCAACTTTTTAGTATTATCTGTCTGTAAGTCAACAAATAAAACTAAAAAAGTTACCAGAAAGAGAAATATCGTTGTTTTTCATTTTTGAAATAATTTCTTAAATTCGGCTACCGTATGGAACCGGGTTTTACTTTGTCTTTAAAAAATTGAAAATTCATTCTTTCAGGGATTTAACTTTGGGTAAAAATCAATCTGTTGTTCTTTGTTTTGTCAACCAAATTATAAAATTGATTAAGGGAGAGGATGTACTCTAGACAAAATGTTTTTAAAGAAATTTGGGTGGGAAATATCTTTTAATAAGAAATTGATATCTATTAAATTGGTATCGATAATTTTATGGAAAAAAGGAATTACTTCCTTTTAAAATCGGAATATATATTCGAGAGAAAAAATTTAATTTTGTTATACCGAAATGACAAGAAAATAATAATTTGAAAGAAAGAAAGAAAGAAAGAAAGAAAGAAAGAAAGAAAGGGAAATTATGTAGGCAGAAAGGAAAATGCTGAAAAAAAAGGATAGAAAGAGAAAATATGTCTGGAAAGAAAGAAAGAAAGAAAGAAAGAAAGAGAGAAAGAAAGAAAGAAAGAAAGAATTAATTAAGAAAGAATAGACAAATAGGGAAATAAAAAAATGTAGGTAGAGAGAAAATGTTAAAAAAGGATAGATTGAAAAAGAAAATGCATCTAGAAAGATAAGTTGAAAGAAAGAAAGAAAGAAAGAAAGAGACGGAAAATTTTTAAAAGAAAGGATAGAAAGAAAGAAAAAATATTTCAAGAAAGAAAGAAAAAAAAATGTGGCGGTAGATAGAAAAAATTTGAAAAAAGACAGAAAGAAAGAAATAAATACCTGGAAAGAAAGAAAGAAAGAGAAAAGAAAGTTACCTTTCATTTTTATTTGGTATTCATACAATGTAAGCCTTTATTCCGTAGTATTTTTATATTGATATAATTGTCTCATTACTTGAGTAAAATCTCTATACATCAATACCGACTAACAATTTCTTTATTATTTTCAATATATTTTTATTTACATATTTTGTGCAATGCATTTCTTTAGTAAACTTCTTACCTGATGATTTTTATAGGTTTATTACTTCAGTGTCATAGCTATTGAAAAGGAAGCTTTCGGGTCGCCCTCGACAATGGCCACCAAGTTTACTTTTACTTCATTGATATCATCGCGGGAAATATCTGATAAAAAATTTCGATAATTATGTTCTTATTGACTCTTAAGTAAATGTTTATAGTAGAATGAAGAAGTACGTAAAGAAAAATTTTATTCGGAAAATTAACCAATTTTTTATTTATTTTAAAACCAGCAGAGGCATCTCGAGTTGTCCGGGAGAAAAGGTAAGAGACATAATATATTAGAGATCTGTTAGCAGGGTAAGACTCCTCCTAAAAGAAGAATCCTGTGTATGATGCTAAACTGCATTTGGTGGTGAGGCCCCAGTCCTGGAGATTGGGGGGGGTCTAGAACACCCCGTTCAATACTATTTCTCCCAGGTTGACTCTAACCCGGAGTGGTCGTACTTGTTAGAGTCCCATTTATGGGTTAAATAGATCTGTTTGAAAATTTTGAGTATTAGATAAGAATACTTGAAATTATTTAACTGATTATAATTAAATAAAGTTATTAAAGATAGAAAGGAATACTTGAT
>OY757947.1:24841922-24909422 GCA_963585895.1 Sepioteuthis lessoniana | reverse complement strand
AATGGGGAATTATTAACGAAAAAGAAAGAAAGAAAGAAAGAAAGAAAGAAAGAAAGAAAAAATGGGGAATACTGACGGAAAAGAAAGAAAGAAAGAAAGAAAAATAATAAGAAAATGGAAAAATATTGACGGAAAAGAAAGAAAGAAAGAAAGAAAGAAAGAATGTAGGCCACAGAAAGAAAGAAACAAACAAACAAACAAACAAACAAACAAAAATAGTAAGAAAAAGGAAAAATATTGACGGAAAGAAAGAAAGAAAGAAAGAAAGAAAGAAAGAAAAGGGAGGACAATGATCAGCTAAAGGAAGATAATTTTGAAAGAATGTAGGCAATGTATTAAAGCCACAGAAAGAAAGAAAGGGATGGACGATGATCTGTCGAAAGAAGATAGGTTTGAAAGAATGAATGCAACCTATTAAAGCCACAGAAAGAAAGAAAGAAAGAAAGAAAGAAATGTTTAAAAGAAAACAAATTTACAACCAATAAGAGAGTGTGTGGAAAAAGAAATTATTGGTCTAAGAAAATGGAGAAAGCATATGTAAATTTAATAAAAGAGCATTAACTATACAAACGTGTTCAGACTGAGAAACAATAAGACAAACCTTCCACCGAGGTGGTCTGCTCTCTCTCTATCCACACACACACAAAGAGAGAGAGAGAGAGAGAGAGAGAGAGAGAGAGAGAGAGAGAGAGAGAGAACATACATTGGATTTTTATTTTACTTTGCCGCATTTTCCATGAGACTGATTCATTGTCCGGTCGTTTTAAGAAAATATTTGATTTGGCGAAAAAGAAAAGAAAAGAAAAGAGATGTATAGGCAATATACTTCTGTCTATATGTAACCTTTTAATACAATGGGTAAGATTTATTAAACAGATAGATCACAACTTTCATTCCCACTAATGAGTACATATACCGAGTGATGGCAAATGTTAAACTACATACAGAAATTCATCGGATGTGATTCTACTCTAAAAATGCGCGCTAAATGATTTTACTTTAGAAATATGCGCACAATAATTTTATTATAGAAATGCAACCCAAATCATTTTACTGTAGAAATGCATTGCAGCTGAATTGAACATAAAATTAATGGGGAATTATTTTAGAATAGAAATGCATGTGAAATGATTTTACTATAGAGATGCATTGTAAATTAAACAAATATAAAATTCATGCAGAATAAACTAAAGAAAAGAGTGTCAAATGATTTTACTACAGAAATGCATACCAAAATATTTTAGCTTAAAATTCACTGGAAATGGTTTTACTATAGAAATTTATTACGACTTATTTTAATGTAATCGCTTCATCTAACCCGTCACAGTGTTTATTAAAGAAATAGATGAAAACTCATTCATTCTAATGTTTACATTCATATTAGTGGGTGAGTGATTAGCATAACGGTTATTTTAATAAGAAATATAATCAGCTCATTTTGCTATGATACCTCTAAAAAAAAGGCATGAATCCACTCCTCACCCCACCCCAGCTGCGAGTTAATAGTGGCGAAAAGGAGGTTCTCTAGCCTTAGTAAGGTAACCCGTTTAGGAGAAAGAAAACTTCAAAACAACAGTACTTCGCTTATATATAACTTCAAATAAAAAAGGGAATACACACATGAAAAAAAAAAAAAAAAGAAAGAAATTAGATAGAATAAAAGAATGAAATAAAAAAAAACAAATTAGAGTAAAGAAAGAAAGAAAGAAAGAAAGAAAGAAAGAAAGAACTTATTATTCCCTTTCTCACTTTATTTCTAAAATGAAGAAATAAATAAATAAAGAATTAATGAAAGAGTAAAAGAATATAAGTACTACAAATCTGGGAGAAAGAAAGAGCGAAGGAAAGTTCGAAACAAATAAAAATGATATGGCTACAGAAAGAGAGGAAAAGGATTACATGAAAGAAAGAAAGAAAGAAAGAAAGAAAGAAAACAAGGAATTCGAGCAATTGTAGTTCAATGTCCGTACCAATGTGTGGTAATTAGATTATGTTCTTAAGAAGAAATCATACGTTTCAAATGATTCCAAGTAAGAGAGAGAGAGAGAGAGAGAGAGAGAGAGAGAGAGAGAGAGAGAGAGAGATTATTTAGTCACTGTTGGTGGTGATATACAGACAGACAAAAACAACAAATAAAAAGGGGAAAAAATGAAAGAAAAGAAAAGAAAAGACTCAAAGAAAGAAAGAAAGAAAAAGAAAACAAATAAGAAATCTCATGGTTCAATTTGGTAAATCTATTTTCGTTTTTCTGCTTCTGCCCCAAAAGTCCGTTACTCCTATTAAAGCCGAACTCGAATTAGCAAGGAGTATACCTGCACTGAAAAGTAAATACACTCATTATCTATCTATCTATCTATCTATCTCATTCTGTTTCTATGTAATACGGGGGTGTTTTCAGATTTTCTGTATTTGGAGGATAATCACGCATGTTTTTTGAGGTGTTGGAAATATTGTTGGATAGGTGAAGTGTTTATCGTTTCGACAGAGTAGTCAAGTTGATATAGGTATTTACTTTATTAGAAAACCGTTTTCCAAGTAGACATTTAAACTGGTACATTACATTGATCGTATTGAGCTAACGAGTCGAGGGAGAGGATTGATAGATGACGAGGTTAGTGGTATTGAATTTTGGAAAATATATAATTAGTTTTATTTTACTGTTAGAGTCATTAGGGGAAACGTTATTAGGTGTTAGACTCAAGTGCTATTTCATTTTTTGGTGTTTAAAATAGTTTAATGCGTTTAGGGTTGATAGATGTTGTTTAATTTTCATTATAATTAGATTTGATATTTTTAATGGCACAATTTATTCGTTCGTCATCAAAGTAGTCTGGGAAGTCATGGTTAATGAGGTTTGTTCAATGTTTTAAGTTTCAAGTAGAAGATTGTTTTTGAGGAGGATATGAATTTGGCGCGATGTATTAAATTATTGTTATTTCATATTGTTCGGGGCATTCACTTTTACAGTTGAGAGTGTTGGAATTAGCACTAGAAAGATTCTTTTATGGTGGTTAAGGGGTTGTTGTTTGTGTCGATCTAGACATTAAGAAATAGGAGTATATTATTGGTACTGTGTTCAAAAGTAAAATTGAATATGAAATTGTTTTAGAAGACCAGTTGTAGAATGTGTAGATTATTTGTGCTATTGACGAGAAAGAGGATATCATCTACATAACGTAATTTTTTTTTATTTAGTTGAAAACTTTATTTTTTTATATGAGCCATGTAGAAATTGCTGAAAGTAGGTCCAAAGGAGGACCATATTGCCTTCATGTTCTATATATGTATTGCTGTGATGGTCGTAGGATGGGACATCAGTTGTACAACTTAGGAGGATCTTCTTAAGAATATTGAGGTTCATTTTTAGTGGATGGTTTGGTTTCTTTGTTTAATGGCATATCAACCTTTGTAGGTTATTTAATGTCAAAGCCATTTTCATTGAAGAACAGTAGTGGTACTATTTAACCCATAGTTGGGAGGATAAGGAGGTTCATACCTTTCCCAAGGGTATTTGCTCGAAAGTGAACGTAATAGCGCGACTGGAGTACGAACTCGCGTACTACAATTCCGCAGTCCATCGCTTTAACCATTACACCACGAGGACACCCCACCACGTTTTTAGTGGAGGATATGTGGTGTTATTGTAAATATCATGTATAATCATGTCAATAGTTTGGTGAAAAGATTTTCGACATTGAGTGAGGTTAGGATTTTGTTATCAGGTTATTAAGTTTGTAAAATTTGAATGAATTCATGACTGGATTTGAGGATCGACTCACATAAAGACTTGAAATCAATCAAAGATTAACATGAAGTGTCTGTTTTATTTAATCAAATGTATATATATATATATAGTATCACCCATGAGTAGGTACCTCTCAACTATATTATTTTTAAATAAAAAGTTAATATTCTTCAAAACTAAAGACATAATTTTTCTTTATTTCCAGTGGAAATCTGTACACTCAAAATAGATATAATTATATATTATTCATTTCCAAACTCTATACCTTTGAAACTCTTGAAACAAGAATATTAATATGTCACTGTTAAAAAATAAGTAGAGTCTCACGCAAAATTCTATACTGTTAGTATATCTTAGATAAATATTTTTTTAGTTCTTGGGATTATATATATATACATATTAAAATGAGTATGTCCAAGAAGAGTTTTGTTTTTTTTAGAATCTATTTATCTATTTTGTTCTTACATACGTGTATGTTTCCTGCTTGTTGCTTTCGTCAGAGAACATATATGACACAATACCACAACCTAACGAGTGGGTTCAAGTCTCATTGAGTACACGATTAACAAGGCCTTGTGCGATATGTTCTCGTGTGAAAGCAACAAGCTGGAAACATATACGTATGTAAGAACAAAATAAATAGATAAATCCCCAAAATACAAATCTCTTGGTGGACCTACTCATTTTTAGATATTTCTTTCTCTCTTTTGACCTACAACAAAAAATTATATATATATATATATATACATATTTAACTCATGGAATATAGACTGCTATCCTGGGTTTCATGGAGTCTTTTGCAAAACAACAATCATCAGGCAGTAAAGAAAATGGAATGAATCGAAAATCGGAAATCGAAAAACTACGAAAAAATACAGACAAAAAAACCGTTGAGAATTCGTATGAAAGTTTACGTGTGGTTGTAAGTGTGTGCATGTATGTGGGTGTGTGCGTATGCGTGTATGTGTTATATTTATGTACAGATGCGTGTTTTTATGAGGTTAAGCCAGGCTACAAACGCAACGTGTTGAGTAAGCGGATATGAATTCCTGAGTGTATCTTAATATTTCGTGACATTATTTTATTTCTATATGCATAGGTGACTAGAGCTATGGAACAAAACATCATCACTGCATGTTGAGGAGAATGAATAAGGATTTGATTTGTAAGCGTATTTGAACGGTTGTTTTATGGTAGACTAGAATCACAATGAGTATAAGTAAGGGTATATTGTATTGTGATGTAATATGTTGGTGTAATATTTTGGGGAGGGAATTGCATAATAATAATAATAATAATAATAGATAATAAATATTCTATACTATAGATTTTTTTTGGTGGTGTGTGCGTAATAAAATTATATAGGGGTTACAATAGTAGTTACTGTCTTTGTGTATGATGTCGATTATAACTGAGGAGTAAGGTGTTGTCATTGAAAAATTAAGGAAATTGATTAAGGAAATAAATAGCGGGTTTGAGTGGTATGTGTGATAGTTGGGCGGTTGGGATTATTATTTAATAGTTATATGTTTTGTGTTGATGTTGAGTGATAAATACACTATTGTAGAAAAGTTTAGAGCGAATTTGGTTGGTAAGGTAGAGCGTATTCTTTATTCCCGTAAAAAGGTAAGATTAACAGATAGTAGAGGCGTGTGGATAAGAGTATGGTGGTTAATAGAAAAAGATAGTACATATATTGTGTGGCGGGTGTGATGGTTGGAGGATGAAAATGGTACTTACGGTGCTTCAGGGTTTTTTTTATTCATATACTTGAGGTGTTAGGTGGGTTATGTGTATGGATCGAAGTGTGAAATGAGGCGTTTGTTCTCGTGCCTACATTTTGAAAGGATTTCAGATTTTTTATTTAGTAGGGTATTTTGTGATGGGTAGGTAATGATGGCTAATTTTTCGTGGAGACAAAGAAGGCATTTTTTGATGTTTTGTTGTAAGCAGGTGCTTGTTTTAGTATCACCCAGGTGATTGTGGGAGAGATGTTTGTATCTTTTAGCTCCCATATGTACGAGGATAGAGAGGTATTAGATGCATAGTTTCTGTTTTTGAAGAAAGTTTATGGTTGTAGATTCTTATTATTGAACCTCTTTATTATTTTATTACGCACCCCCCCCAAAAAAACTATAGAGTATAATATTTATTATTTATTATTATTATACTAATACAATTCTCTCCCCAAAATATTGCACCAACATATTACATCACAATACAATATACCCTTACTTATGCCCATTGTGATTCTAGTCTACCATAAAACAACCGTTCAAATACTCTTACAAATCAAATCTTTATTCATTCGGAGGTGTCCGTGGTGTAATGGTTATCGTCGTAGGAAATGGACACGGCGACACAAGTTCAAATCCTGGACGAGACTGATTGCATTTCACATAGCACTAATACCCTTGGGAAAGGTATGAATCCAATTATTCCCTCTCCAGCTATCGGTAAATAGTAGGGCAAACCAGGTTCTTCAGCCTTGGTGAGGCAACTAGTCTAGGAGAAGGAAAACTCTTAATTCAAACCTGTTAAACTCCGCTTAAAAAAATTGACCTTCTGCCCAAACAGAGGGGTTGGGTAAATAGGATATGATATTCATTCTCCTCGACATGCAGTGATGATGTTTTGTTCCATAGCTATAGTCACCTATGCATATAGAAATAAAATAATGTAACGAAATATTAACATACACTCAGGAATTCATATCCGCTTACTCAACACGTTGCGTTTGTAGCCTGGCTTAACCTCATAAAAACACGCATCCGTACATAAATATAACACTTATATATATATATATATATATAAGCGTGTGTGTTTGTGTGTGTGTGCGTCTAGCTACATTGAAGAGTTGTGATACAACGAAACAGTCTGTCAGTGGATAACAATATACATGCTTCCCCCACTCCCGGGTGGAGGGTTTGAACTCTCTTGCAAAGGAATTAACTGTTGCCTTCATGTAATGCAAATCTCTTCGAATGATTTGAGTTCTCGGAAGCCGTTAAGCATATACATGTAAACAAAATAAAAGTGATACATATGCGTTAAAATCCCTTTGCTTACACTTGATTTCCTCGTGGCTGTCCGGAAGAATTTTCGGCTGGCGTAAAAGTCAGGTTTCGATCCCAGCTTAAAGCATTTCGCGCGTCTGGCCACACTGAAGAGTTGTGATACAACGAAACAGTCTGTCAGTGGATGACTATATATATGTGTGTTTGTGTGCGTAAAAGTGAAAAAAAAAATCAATGCATAAACGTTCGTTCATAAGCTTTATTAATTTGTTATTGGTCCCGGCCAATTTCAGCTTTAGTCTTATCATTTTTACAAGGACAACCTAAAATACATTTCAAGACTGATTAAACTTTCAAATTTACGAACGTAGAGTCAGCGTTGGGGTTTATGGAAATCGATAGTTTTTGACAGCATTTCAGTTTCATTATTATTTTTGAAATTTAAAAGTATCTTTCGGCATTTTCTTTTTTTCCTAGCCGAAAATGTCGATTGAAGAAAACTACTAGTCGATAGACGATAAGGAGGATAATCTTTTATTCTTCGATGTTTGGTATCACTGCTTTTAAAATATTAGCATGCTGCGAGTTTTGGGTTATTGGTAAGTCCCTTTGGAGTTAGGAATTCTAGACGTAATATCCATCTATATTCATTGATTTATAATTCTATCGTGAGTTTAATACCTCTCTTAAAGTGGTAGGTTGAAACTGAAATGTTAGTCAACCGGAAGCAATTATATATATATATATATATATAAGAATACACCCATAAACGTTGTTGAGAAAATAAATTGATATATACAAATTTGATGGACAAAACGTAAATATTCTTTTATTTAATTGAAAACCTAATTTTCTAGATTAGGTATGAAGAAATTTCTGAAAGTATGTCCAAAGGCGGAACCCATCGCAATGCCATCGTATTGTATGTATTTCTGGTGATTATATATATATATATATATATATATATATATATATATATATATATATATATTGTACATTTACAAACGTCGGCCACAATAATACCATGAAAGCAACTTGATGACGATGATGAATATATGTGTACATACATGTATATATGTATGTATGTATGTATATTTATATGAGTAGATTTGAATAGACTCGATCGAAAGAAAACTTAGGAAAAGTCTCGAAGATTTCTCTAAAGCATTTTATTTCAGACACAGAGCAAAGATGAAGCAAATACTACAAGCATATGGTCTCCCAAAAGAAACTGTTACTTTTCAAAAACACGAAAACAATGGTTCGCTCACCGGATGAGGATACCGACTTCTTCGATATTGTTACAAGCAGGGAGATCGATTAGCACCATATATGTATATAATCGGCCTAGACAACGTACTTTGAACGACGATTGATCAAATAAAAGAATATGGCTTTATACTAAAAAAGACTATATCTTGCAGAAGTTATAAGAGACGCAGACAACGCAGATGATCTGGCGCTTTTCGCAAATATACTTGCCCAAACCGAAACCCTGTAGCCTAATCTGGTGCAAGTAGTACAATGCATTGGTCTCTTCATGAACGGAAATGAAACAGAGTTCATGTGTTTTAAACAAGAAGGAAACATCAGGCCTCTAAGATTAGTAAACAAATTCACATACCTCGGCAGCAATATCTCATCTACTGAAAGTGGTATCTAAATACACCAAGCGAAGGCGTTGACTGCTATCGATAAGTTATCGATCTTAAAAAAATCTAATCCATCCGATAAAATAAAACAGAATTCATTCTAAGCTGTAGCTGCGTCAGTACTTCTGTGTGGGTGCACCTCATAGACGCTAACGAAACCGATGGAGAAAAAGCTAGGTGGGAACTACGCAAGAATTCTTTGTACCGTCTTTAACAAATAATAGAATGAATACCCGACAAAACGACAGCTGTACGTTCACTTACCTCCCATCTTACAAACTAAGAAAGACATGCAGTGTGCTGCTCGAGAAGCAAGGACGAACTCAAAACTGGCATTTTCCTAGGGAATCCTTTGCCTGGATGCGTCAATGTTGGCTGACCAGCAAAGACAACAGCTCTGAGCGGACACTGGGTGTCGTTTGGAGGACTTGACATGGGCGATAGATGATAGGATAGATGAAATGTAAATGCTCCTTTACGATCTTTCCATCCATCAACATTCCACTCGAAAAAGTCCTATGCCGACAGAGATTGATGACGTATACTGACCTGTTGGAAACATGCTCTTACAAGTCTAAACATGGGTGGCTAGAGTCTTATTCTAACCTTGTTGTGGTGTCTTCTTGTGACAGAGACTGAACTACGTGGAGACTCTTGTGTGTGAGCAGCCTTATTTAGAAGATCACTCCTCACCTAGACTACTCGGAAAGTACTAGAAAAAATTCAGTAAACATTGCCTGTCATTTCAACATTGATTAGTTTCCTGCGGTTGACGGTGTTTCATTTTTGACCTGAGGAAAAATATAAAACCATTTTCAAATGACCGGGTTAAACTAGATATTTACTGTTGAATGCTGGAATTTTTTCAGATTCAGGGGTGTGCTCGTGGTGTAATGGTTAAAGCGATGTACTGCGGAATCGTAGGAAATGAGTTCGAACTCTAATTACGTTCACTTTCGGACAAATCCCCTTGGGAAAGGTATGAACCCCCTTATCCTCCCAGCTATGGGTTAAATAGTACCACTACTGTTAATCTCGAAGGATGGATTTGGTATTAAATATCCCAAGAAGGTTGATATGCCATTAAACAAATCTTTCAGATCCTAATTTTCCAAACCGTTCAGAAAGAAGAACGGCACTTGTAACAAAAAAGATACTTCAGAGATAATAGATTGATGTCGCTGCTCCCGCGGAAATTCGATAGTCAGATGAGGATCAGCTGACTAAAGTATCACTTGGAAAACCAATGGAAGAACAACGTTGGGGATGTTGGATGTGCCTTTAAAACAAAAAATGGCTACATTTTTGGAGTTTCCTTAGAGTGTTAATGATCGCATAATGTATCCTACTCCAATGTGGACGATATGCGTCTTTATTGTCTGTTTACGGCCCGACTGTCCAGTGTGACGGCAAATTGGACTAAAATCCCAAAACGGGACTTTATTTTCGCACGTGTGAAGACGGGGCAGGTTGGCACTTGATCCCCTATAGAATAAGTCCTCGTTCAGAGTTTTTCTCTCAGGCATATAAGAACTGGCATATTACGTGAGGGAATAATTTAGGACCAGACTGACCGCCGCTGGCAAGGGGTTCCAAATTTCACACTATCACACACCCACCAGGCCGCTTTCTTCCTTCCCCGAGACAATGGAAGATAATGAGCCTATAGGTTTTAGTCGTAATAATATTATATTGTAGTAGTCGGCAACTCCGGTTTCCCGTGTGAGATTTTAGGAATTAATAGGACAATTCTAAGCAAGATAACATAAGGCGAATAGAAGCTGAAAAGAAGCATGAAATAACAACATAGACCACTTGGTAACATAAAAATACATGAATTCCTTTACTACAGTTATGTACACTTTCACAGTGTCAAAAACATATAATAAATTGACAGTCCACGAATATAAATGTCTTTTCTTGACTTTTATCTTTCTTCAAATTGAGAGAGAGAGAGAGAGAGAGTGGTATATAAAATTTGGGTATAAAGGAAAAATGTCCCCAAAGTTACTTATCTTTTTCTCGACGGGGTTCCACTGGAGAATCGTTCTTCTTTCACGGGCTAATAAACTTTGTTCTGTTTTTAATATTGGCTTGAAGGACTTGGGGTCCTTCGTGTCTCAGTAATTCTTTTGTCTTCCACCCGGAGTAAAATGGCTATGGTTCGTCCGCTCGCTACGAACCCTGCTCAAAAACTAATTTTCTTACTATTTACTTCCGCTGAGGGGAAGGGGTCCCCACTTCCGTTTTGGGGTCCCAGCCAATCATTTGGCTTCTCTCTCTTTCCCTCTTGGTGTCCGGCGACCTGGGTGAGGTCATCAAGTACCAACATCTGTTTATCCCCTCTGTGACCCACATTCTCTCTTAACGGTCACTTTTTTTGACTGCTAGATACTGCTAATTCAACACGGGAGGATAGTATTAGTCTTACCTCTTCGTCTCCGTGGGCTATCACGTGACACCAGTTTGATGAAAAGACTGTCATGACTTTTTATGAAGCCCTTTGTACTGCTATTGTCCCAATGTCTAATGATTTTAATGCTCACGTTGGCAGGGATTTTGAGATATGTAATGTGTTTGGTCGTTATGGAATAGGTAAAGTAAATACAAATAGTGTGAAGCTACTTGGGCTTCGTTCAGAATTTATTTCCAATATTCTTTACTGGTAAAAACTTGAATATAAGATTACTTGCATCCACTCAAGATAAAGACATGGCCATATGACAGACTTCATTATCACCCACAAAAGTGATATTATCGATATCTGTAATGTATGTGTCATGTTTAGTGCAGAATGTGACATACATCACAGTTTGGTGCGAAGAAAATTTAAACTTCGTGTTCACAAAAAAGATTCATACGCCTGGTGTCAAAATTCCAAAGCGTCTCGATTTTTAAAATTAAAACAAAAAGATATTTGTGCAAACTCAACAGAATTACTTTCTTGTTCGGACTTTTGTGGTAGAAGGGAAAACTTTAGAGACTAAGTTTATTGCACTGGTGTAGATGTTCTTTCATTTAGAGTGAGGAAACATAAAGATTGGTCGGACAATAACGAACCGGCTGTTCGTCAGTTACTGGAAAGAAAAAAAGACGCTTTATCAAAGTAGCCTGCTGAATAAAACCTAACCTTCTACCATAGAGGAATATATTGAGTCCAAATGTACGTTAAAACGTAAACTGCGAAGGATGAAAAAATGAGTAGTGGTCAAAAGTTTCTTCTGAAATTCAGAAGAAACTTTTGATAAAAAAGGATCTTAAATTGTTCTAGGGGCTCCTGCGCCAAGTTTTTGGTCCACCAAGTTTTTCCATTGTTCCTCTTAGGTCAAAGGACAACACCACCATTATCAAAGAACCATAAAAATCTTCTAGCAATGGCAACGGGACTTCACCAATTTATTTGGAGAGTCTTCCTCAATACGAGAGAAATATTTTTGCTGAAATTGAAATGGCAATAAAACAAATGATCATTGTGAAAACACCTGGATGAGATGGCCTCCCTGTTGAACCATTAAAAGTGAAAATGTTTACCATTCTGTGTTCGATCTTATCATAGACAGTTGAAATTTATCTCCTCTAATAAACGATTGAGTTGATGGTACCTTCGTGTGTTTTTATAAGGAGAAAAAGGAAGTTATGGTAATTACCGTGGAATTCCTCTTTTAGATGCATTTAGCAAGGTTCTTTCTGGCTGAATCGATTGTTTTCGAACATCTGTTCTATAGTCATTTCAGAATCACAAAATGGTTTTTGTAGGAGAGCAGCCAACATAATATTTTCAGTTATTGAATAACGATTCCGTTTAAATCAAGTTTTTGTCAAATTTGACTAAAACTCTTGATACAATTAACAAAGATGAAATTTGGACGATACTTGGAAAAATTGAGTGGCCACCAATATATGTGACTATGCTCAAGCAGTTGTACAAAGAAAAGAAGACTAGAGGGTAGATTGTCCGATGAAATCCCAATATTAACAGGGATAAATGGCCCAGACACTGTTCTCAATACTCTTTGCTGTGATGGTGATTTACGCATTTCAAGATTATGATATGGATGTTCTTTTGAAATTCAAGACTACAAGAGGAGTTTCCGATTTGAATGTTTATGAAACTTTTACTTATTTGGGAAATAAATTGATTAGCGTTGGCTCTTTTGGATGAGGAAATTCATCGATGATTTTACCCTATATCACTGTTGCTTATGGGAAAAACGAGTATAGACTAAAAGTCATTTTACCCATAAGACTAAGATGAATGTTGATAGATCTTGCGTTTTGAATGTTCTTTTGTACTTATTTGAAACGTGGACATTGCTTCATATGCATCTGAAAATATTTGAGCACTTTCATCAGACACGGGGTCACAGAAACATACCATTGACTTTATTATCGTTGTTCAAACTTACCTCTTGACCTTTCCTCAAAAAAGGGAGACGTGAAGGAGAAATTTCGAACGAATGAAGGAAAGATCCGATTGTTTTATAGCCAATCCTAATAAAGGGAAGCGGTTTCGCTACCCCCCCAAAAAATAAGTGGTTAGTTATAGCTCTCCCTGTAGCCAAGTATCTGACATCCTTTAAACAACCACCAATTCTCGAGTATAACTGTTTCTCGCATCCACTTCGAGAATTCCTGTGATTAACCCGTTGCTGTCAGTCACACAGCCAGACATCAGGTTCACTGATAGTGGGAAGCGGCCTCTACATTGTTCTATTTAAACGAACGAATAAGTTCTGTTAAATATGCGAAGGGTTTAACACTTTCAGATAGATGCTTTATTCACAGTAGTGAAGGACTGGGTACTTTTCAGATGAGCCGAAAAACTGAAGAATGGTTCAAAAGAGAGTCATAAATTCTTTGAACACTCCTTACAGGTCTTGAATTCTGAGTTTTCCTTCTCCTCAACGAGTTGCCTTATTAAGGTTAGTGAACCTATTTTGCTATATTATTTTAACCATAGCTATAATAAGAAAAGACGAATAAATGCAGAGAATATATATATATATATATATATATATATATATATATATATATATATATATATATATATATATAACCTAGACGTCGATATCATCTTGCGAGAATTGTGCAAATTCAATTTAGTTTTCCTTCGAGGCATTTTCATCGTTAATTTTTTACAGCAATTGCTTTGCGTCTAACTTTGTCCTCAGGAATTATTTTCTTGGCTTAGAAAGTCAAGATCACCTGGTAACTGCTTGGCCTTTTAAAATAATTCAGAAAGAAATTTTCAGTCCATCCATTACATAGAAAATGTTTTTTGTTTTTTTTTTCAAAAAAAAACAAAAACATTTTCTATGTAATAACCCTTTAAGTTACCGTTGCTGAAACACACACACACACACACACACACACACACACACACACACACACACACACAAGCATACACACATGTATATATATGTGTGTGTGTGGACATATATTTCCCTGATTACTCCGTCACGAATAGAATGTGATATAGGGTCAATTTTTAAGCGGGATAAAGCTGGTTTGATTTCAAAGTTTTTCTGATTCTAGACAGGTTACCTAAGCAAGGGTAAAGAACAGTCTGCCCGACTGATTATTCACAGGGAGGAGGAGAGGGTATTAAGAGTTGATATCAAAGCTTAGCATATTTTTTTAATCATGTTGTTTTTATTTTCATTTTGTTTATTAAGCCACCAGAGTTTTTAAGATGAGTGGGATTGATTGTTCTGAGAAGAGCTGTTAGTATTTTAGTTATGACTCTTGATTCTGGCTGAGGGCCACAAATTATTCCTAATATAATAGGTCACTTTGGGATATCGTGTTTGTGGGCTTTTTAGTAGTCCAAATAGTTTTCTTATACTTGGGTGGTATTCAGTAAATATTTTGTTTTCGTTTATTTATTTTTTGTTAGCTTTTATGAAATTTTCAGTTTCGTTGTTTAAAACTTGTTTAATTATTTTCTCATGTATTTTTGTTATATGAGTTTGTATTAATGATTATGATCAGCAGTCCTAATTACATTGCCATGACAACTCTGTAGATAGTTTTAACTTTCCTGAATATTTTAAATAAAATCTTAAAGTTGTTCTTTTTTTCAAAGCCATTTGTTAATGAAGCTCATAAAGGATGCAAAGAAGGATGCAAAGCAATAAAAAATATTTAGACACATCAATAATTTCGTTTTCCAGTCTAATTTCTTTTCCAACGCACGCACACACGCACACACACACACACACACACACATATATATATATATATGTGTGTGTGTGTATCAATATTATTAATTGTGAAGGGAACGGCGGATATGTGTGTGTTGTTGAATTTCATGTGTGTATGAGATTATCAAGACAGCTGTTACTGATTAGCTTGGTGTTGTTCAGTGTCGGAGATGAAAAAGTTATGGAAAAAGTTTGGCTTAAATTGATGGATATGGAAAGACATTTTCTGAATTCATTGACATGATGCATTCAGTATCTATCTATCTATCTATCTATCTATCTATCACTGTCTCTTTATCTATCTATCTCAGTCTATATCTATCTATCTATCTATCTATCTATCTATCTATCTAAGTTAAATCATATTTATGTATGTATGTATGTACGTATGTATGTATCTTCCCCACAATATATATATATATATATATATATATATATATATATTCTCATAACCGTTCTGGGTGTATACATTATAATGTTATATTATGTTTATATATTAATTTCTGTGTTGGATTGTCGAGCGCCAAGCTAATTCTGTTCTGTCATCCGTAATTTTACCATCTTTGTGTCTCTCTATCTGTTGTTGCAACCCTAAGCAGTCTTAGTTCTTCAGTGCTTCGATGACAAACAAATCAGGCGCTATTCTTATTTCCACATGATGTTTTATTTCATCGACGACACTTTTTTCGTGACCCGTTACGACCGGTGAGGAATTAGTGAGCATTAGTGGAAACAATGACTCAAGTAGATGTTTATTCACTATCAAACAATATCTTCTTTCTATCTTTTAAACTTTCAGGTGCTTAAGCGACCATTCCGCATCAAATAAAAGACAAGTTTTTATCTGAACCCAGGGTCACTACACTCTATTCCCCCTGGATGACATCCAACAGTTATTCTGTAATATATATCAGAGATGCAGTCGTTGTATTCTGCAGCCTATTCTATTTGACCTATATATATTTATATATTCTTGAGCAAGAAAATATCGCTAGTCCATTTGTTTTGTCACAACCATGAATTTATATATATATATATATATATATATATATATATGCTACGTAAAATACGTGATAGTCTGGGTTAAATTCACATATGTATATCACAGTTTACTTTGGTTGGGTTTTAGAGTATATCAACCATAGTTGGTCATTTAATGCCAAATCCTTTTAATATATATATATTAATATGATTAATATTTTAAAATGAGCCTGAGCTCATTTTTTTTACACAGTCAAATGGTTTCACTTATTTCTATCTTATACGAATACACAATTACGAGTAAAATCAGTTCTGTTTCAAAGAATTTAGCTTAGCATAAGTACAGTTTCTTGTTTACATACAGTTAAATGTGTAAACAGTTCTATTTCAAATAATTCAGTTTAGCATAAGTAAAGTTTAAATGTCAACAGTTCTATTTCAAACAATTTCAGTTAGCACAAGTACACAGATTTTTCTTTACACAGTTAAATGATCCAACTGTTCTATTTTAAACAATTCAGTTTAACTTGTCAAGAAAGTTAAATGGTTCCAAGTATTGCTATATATCCCTAACAATTCAATTAAACACCAGTCATTTGTTTACACGCAGTTAAATGTTAAAATAGTTCTATTCCAAACAAATCAGTTTAGCATAAGTACCCAGTTTAAATGTCAAACAGTTGTATTTGACCCATAGATAAGACCCTATCAGGTAGTACCACTCCGAGCCAGAGTGGACCTGGGAGCGATGGCAATGAAGGGATGTTCCACGTTCCCTAAAGCTCCAGCATTACTAGAACCCCACCATCAGATTCTTAAGTGTCATATCCTAGACACTCCTTTGGAGCGGGGTCTTACCCCTTTGCAGAGATGCATCGGTGTATTTTGCAGCCCATATAACAAACAATATTCTGAAAAAAAGTGCAAATGAAGTTGGTTATATAGATAATGCCTTTGGCGGAAAACAAAATTATCAGTTTTCAGTTCTTTTTAAAGGTTTCTTTTACGGTTTCTTTTGGGGTTGAAGAAACTATTCGATTGTAAACATATTTGCCTTTTTAGTGTTTAGTTGGAATAGCCATTTTGACCCTAAATTCTAGTGATCATGAATGTAAGCACCTCTTATTCTGTCTTCATCGTTTTAAGTTCATTGACGAATTTTTCTTTGCTTATTTTTCCGATTTTTCCGATAAGATACTGTGACGTGGTATGCTATAGAGAGAGAGAGTGAAGGGGAGGTCAATACCCTTACCCCTCTTTATTTGAATCAACAGGCATTAAGAAAGATCAGATAACAGGGACCAACTTAAAGTGGTAGGGGAGAGAAAGGGTAAGCTATCTGTACCCTTTGTACTTTAGTCTGTTGAAACGAAAGAAGTCAAGGTCAATCGGGTGGCATGATTCTGCGAGGTGGTGGAAGAGGAAAAGTCGAATGGTTGGTCGACAGAATCTTCGTGCCAAATAGGCCGGCACGCGTTAGAGAAATTTGAAGGAGAATCTTTAGTTTGGACTGATCCAGCGTTGGAACAAGATGTTGAATTCTGCCAGCACTAGGAAAAGATAGCTCACCCGTAAAAAGAGAGAAAATCTGAAAATTGAAAACCCGTTAAAGATAAGTACAGCTCAAACCGTTTTCCTTTTCCGAATCTTAAATATTGGAAAATTGCAGGTATTAAAAAAAACTGTAAATGTTCTATTTCACCAATAGTTAAAATTATTGAATGAACATTGCTACACGCCTCAGTCCGGCGTCTTAGACACTTTTACTTAAAAGTAAGAGAAAAAGAAAAAAAAGGAGAAAGAAGAAAAAAGACTGTTGAGAGACATTTTTGTTTGATGTTTTCCTGTTGGCTTAATATTACCGGTACTTTGAAAAGAAAAGAAAAAAGAACTGTTTTTTAAATCTCATCATTATTTGTTTGATCGTCGCATATTAAAATTTTGTTATATTTTAAATGTACTCTTGTGTTGAAATGTTTTGATTGTGTTCTCTCCTATGTTGATTTGAATTCTTTTGACATGTATCTTGTCTCGACCTCATACCTACACATGAATTCTCGCTAAACGTCTTATTGCCTCCTTAAACATTACAAAAGGATTTGGAAATCTGTCGACAGTTAATACTATCTAACCTAGAAGTTCGTTCCTCCGTGATATGAGGGGGTAGAGGGACAAAGGACTTGGTGGTGTATGTGAAAGTGAATCAGCAACTCCTTATCTACGTTTGAGACCAGTCTAACCTCGAATCAGCATCCATATTATTTGTTTGTTTCTCATACGCCCGAAATAGGAGTCTTGACCAGGATTTATTTTGTGGAGTGTCAAGTGCCAGGTTGTTTTCGGCGATACACATTCTACGTAACAGCCTTCTACTGAAGACAATGATCAAGAAGTCGATCTCTTGAGGCCAGAGTAGAATTCAACGTCACAATACACATAACTATGACATAAACGGATATATATATATATATATATATATATATATATATATATATATATATATATATATATATACTAGATAAATAAAAAAGATATCTCAAAACTAATAATGTCCTTGATCTTCATGACACGGCTACATTCAAGTATCACGGACAAAGGGAGAGAATCGGCTCATCCGGGTGGACAACTTCACTGCATCCTCTATATTCACAAGATTTAGCAATTTCAGACTATCATTTCTTCGGTCCCATGAAAAAGGGTTTAAGAGGCAAACATTATGCTAGTAACGGAGAAGTGAAAACTACAGTGATGAAGTGGCTCCAAGAACAATCAACTGAATTTTACGAGGCTAGTATTCAATGCTCTTATTCAAAGGTAGAATATTGCTGTTGAGAGAAGTCGGGATGTGAACCATAGAGGACCAGCTTTTTTACTCACACACACACACACATATATATATATAAATGAATTTGCTTATTAAATCAAACTGTTCTTTAAAAGATTGTGCTAAAACATAAACAATAAAATTTACTTTGCGAAAGAAAGAAGGAAAAATTGACTTTTGAATGAAATTCTTAGATTTTAGAAAGTGATGCCAAATCAACGACGGCAGTCATTTTCCACTGCTTTATTAGTATCTCTAAAGATTCTTGGGGGATTTTTATGACTTCAAATTTGTTCAATTCATCATTTATGAAAAAGATTTTCTATTTTCATCCCTATCATTTAGTCAGGCATTGAGTGGTCCCTTTGGGCTCCCGATTTTTACGGCGCCCTCTACATGTGAGTTACGTTCATGCGTTTTGAAGAATGGGGAATTAAAAATATTGCGATGCTTTTTGTCTGACACCTCCCAAACACAGGCATTTAAGAAACCTATAGCGCTCTCCACCTTTTGATAGATTTATCTCCCTTTAATAAATTAATAATAGCTACGAGTCCTTTGAAAGATAAGTAGGCTCTCTTTATTTACCAGCATATATATATCGTTTCAAGGATCCCATAGAGTTGTAAAATCAGATAATACGCCATAATTGAATACTTCCAAGTTTATACTCCTTAATCGTTTTTTGTGACATATAGAAAAAATGATAAAGATCCGCGGGGTAAGGTTATTAACTAGTGATTTATTGTGAAAACAACCAGATACTAAGAAATCTCTTTTTCGTTTGGCACAAGATCAAAATACTTAAGAGCCTCTGAAATGGTAACTATTAAGCGGCGACGAATGTCATCATTAAAAGGGATATGTGATTTATGTCAACAGAAAGAAAGAAAGAAAGAAAGAAAGAAAGAAAAAGCAAATAAATAAAGAAAAAGATAGGGAAACAGAGAATGAAATGAAAAAAGAAATAGTCTGATGTTACAAAGAAAGGTTCAAAATTGTTATTCGTTAATGATCACACACACACACACACACATATATATATATATATATATATTCGGTTAGTGTCCAGAGACTATGAATTTGGAATATTGATTCATAGAATATATTGAGAAATTTCAAATAATTCAACTGGAGCGTTCGATGTATGGCTATTAAGATATAGATCTATCAGGATGTATATAAGAACACTCACATACATATCGAATATGTCTGTGACGCAAAAAGCTGGGTAAAAAAGTGTGTGTGTGTGTGTGTTTGTGTGCGTGTGTGTGTGTGAGTTCGTGTATATATCTATGGGGAGAGAGAGAGAGAGAGAAAGAGAGAGTAAAAATGCAATGTTAAAAGCGCCTCCAAACAGTAAAACATTTAGAGTGCTCAATATACAAAAATATAGAGCAATATCACAATATATTTTATTAACTGGGAAAAAGTTAAGGCAGGTTAATATATGCAAGTTGAGTTCAAAACATACGTGTCTATCTGCTTTGATATACAAATATATATTTTTTTATATATGCATAGAAAATATTCTGATGTTTCGATCGTTTGATTAGATGAAAATCCAAATGTTAGACATGTGGATTACCAGCCCACCTGAGGATCGAAGACGTAAAACTTGGAGTCGTGAGTTATTATCAGGCCTTACATTTTCGATGACTGATATATATATATATATATTAGTAATGTCCAGTCAGCGTCCAAAGACAGTTGGTTTGGATTATTCTTATATAGAAGATATGAGGAATATCATGTAAATCTATGTGAGTTTTCGGTGTATGGCTATTGTTACATCACTTATTCCTTACATGTATATAACAAAATTCACCTTCAGAGCCTATAAAGTGCAATTAATTGGAAACTCAAACCTGATTATATTTATAATGACAACTTAACCAGGTTTGAGTTTCCTTCTAATTGCACTAAAGAAGAAATTTTGCTTGTTCATTTGTTCGCTAAAGGAAACGAAACGGTAGAGTTTCTAACATTTAAAACAACTTCCTCAAAATAACCAAGATTTGTTCCTCCATGAATGGTGCTACTTATTTTGTGTTTACTGTAGAATCTGATTATGAGGTTGACAATGAATAATTTTCGTGTTATTATCAATGTTAGAAAAATAGAGAATAACTGGAAAGACTCTTCATGCACCTTTCTTGTACCAAGTTGGGATTTAAGTTTTTATGAAGATACCAGCCATATAAGGTGTAAACTTTTAGCAGGAGAAGAACATTCTCATATTTAGTAGTAAAAAATTGCTATTTATTTTATTTGGGAAGGGAGTAAAAACTTCACAAAGAATTTTTGAGAAATTTCCCGCTTCAATATAAGAGTGTTACCAAACATTTTGTATTTTTTCAGACGTAAGCAACTGTACTGTTTTACTAATCCTTTTAGGGTGTGGTTCATTACTGGTGGGAGGGGGTATTTTTAAAGGGGGAATATATATATCTTTTATTTGGTGGTGGAAGATATATCATTGGCGGAGCGTAAAAACGCTTATTTAATGTACAATAATATCATAGGCATAGTTTTCTTTTGAAAAACACGGAATTATGTATGTAAAGGAACATTGTAAATTCTAATTTCAAACTTCTGGTCGATTAAATATTTTTCTCTCTTCCTTCACAGCTTTGGCCTATTTACTAAATTATTTTCTCAGACAAAACTGATTGATTCAATTTTTCAGATGTTCCCTGCTGGATAAATCAGCTTGTATAATAATGACATAGACAGACTGTATGTGTCAAGAAAAGAAGGAGGAAGAGGACTCGCCAGCATGAGGAACTGCATAGATTCATCAACACAAAGACTGAAAAAATATACTAAAAAGAACCAAGAAGAACTAATTACAGTAACAAAAATGACAGTATAAGGTCAAACAGAAAAACAACAAAAACTAAAAAACCGAAATGGGTATAAAATAACTGTATGGATACTTCAAGTGACAAACAGGCGAGATTGAACACGAGAAAACCTAGACATGGTTAAGAAGGGGAATCCTTAAGAGAGAAACAGAATCTCTGTTAATAGCAGCACAAAATAATGTCATAAGAATCAATTATATAAAATTGATAATATGCAGCAGAATAGCGACTATATATTATTTGAGGGATAGAGATGAAAGAGTTAATCACATAAAAAACGAATGTATAAAAGGAGTACAAGACTAGATACGATTGGGTAGGAAAAACTTAATACGACTGAGAATTGTGCAAGAGATACAACTTTAACTCAACTAGTAATTGGTATATAGACAAAAAAGAACCCATGCTAGGAAATAAAAATCTCTGGGATTTTGAAATACTAACCGATCACATAATTTCAACAGAGTGACAAGAAAAAAGTTTGGAATCAAATGGATTTTGATATTCTTGCGGATCTCGGAATGAAAAGGAAAAAAAAGCGGGAAAATAGACAACTGCTTAGACCTTGCCAGATGTGACGGCAAATTGACTAAAATCCCAAAACGGGACTTTTATTTTCGCACGTGTGAAGACGGGGCAGGTTGGCACTTGATCCCCTATGTAATAAGTCCTCGTTCAGAGTTTTTCTCTCAGGCATATAAGAACTGGCATATTACGTGAGGGATTAATTTAGGGCCAGACTGACCGCCGCTGGCAAGGGGTTCCAAATTTCACACTATCACACACCCACCAGGCCGCTAAACTTCTTTCCCCTAGATAATGGAAGAATATGGACCTATAGGTTTTAGTCGTAATAATATTATATTGTAGTAGTCGGCAACTCCGGTTTCCCGTGTGATATTTTAGGAATTAATAGGACAATTCTAAGCAAGATAACATAAGGCGAATAGAAGCTAAAAAGGAGATGTGATAACAACAAATTCGTAGTAGAACGGCAAAGAACAACATAGACCACGTGGTAACATAAAAATACATGAATTCCTTTACTACAGTTATATACACTTTCAAAGTGTCAAAACATATAATAATTGGACAGTCCACTAATATGAATGTCTTTTCTTGACTTTTGTTTTTCTTCAAGTTGAGAGAGAGAGAGAGAGAGAGTGGTATACAAAATTTGGGTATAAAGGAGAAATGGCCCCAAAGTTACTTATCTTATTTTTCGATGGTGTTCCACTGGAGAATCTTTCTTCTTTCACGGGCTAATAGACTTTGTTCTATTTTTTTTACACTGGCTTGAAGAACCTGGGGTCCCTCGTGTCTCAGAAATTCTTTTGTCTTCAACCCGGAATACTGGCTATGGTTCGTCTCCCCGCTACGGACCCTGCTCAAAAACTGGCTTTCTTATTATTTACTTCCGCTGAGGGGAAGGGGTCCCCACTTCCGTTCTGAGGTCCCAGCCATTCATTTGGCTTCTCTCTTCTCCCCCTTGGTGTCCGGCGACCTGAGGTTACTAAGTACCAACACCTGTTGATACCCCTCTGTGACCTACATTCTTCCTTAACGGTCACTTTTTTTGACGGCTAGATACTGTTAATTCAACGGGAGGATAGTATTAATCTTACCTCTATCGTCTCCGTGGGCTATCACGTGACACAGAGAACTAAAATAAAAACTGTAGAACATATGAGTCGCAGTAGTACCAATTGTAATTGGTGCACTTGGAATTGTCCTCAAAGTGTTAGAAAAAAGACTGGAAGGGTTGGAAATCAGAAGAAGAATCGAGACCATCCAGATCTGCTAGAATATTTAGAAAAGACCAGAAGAGCACTGAAGACTTTTTGTCACTCTGACTTACAAGCTCAATCTGATGTGAAAAAATGGCAAGAAATAAAAATGATAAAAACCTCCAATTAAAACTGGTGAGAAAAACTCGTATAAAGTAAAAAAAAGAAAAAATTCAGAAAAGTGAGTTTAAAAAGTAATCAATGCTTTTTGAGCTGGTTTAAAGGTTAAAATTGTAACGGGAGGAGTATTGGCATATATATATATATATATATATATATATATATATATATATATATAACTCTTTTTTAATACACACACGCACACACATATATGTTTAATAACAGGGATATTTGAGATAAACACTCAGCAATATAACGTAGGTATCAAGGGTAAAGTGGAGCAATCCACGGAAAGGAGTAGCGCCCTCCCCTATACCTCGGTGGAGTAGCTATTGAAAGGGGAGCCTTGTGGTCGTCCTTGACTACGGTCGCCAACTTTACAACTACTTAACACTAAGAAACAAATTCGATGTACTACAGGAAAAGTCAGAAACACATACTCCGAATGACGAATATGAGAATTTCGTCAATGCCTACCTAGATGCAGCAACAGACTGCATACCAACTAAACAAAGAGCTAAACCTAGAGATCCATGGAAGACATTAGCGGTTAGAACTAAGCGTGCAGACGTGAAAATAGTTTCTAAATGCAATTGGAGGAACCGAACCAATATCAATGCCATGAAACTTAAAAAAGCACAAAATGAATTAGCTAACATATTCCTAAAATAACAAACAGAATGCATATAAAATCAGATCAATAAGATTAGAGACTCGGTTGAAGATAGACAATCTAGGATAGCATGGCATACGGTAAACGAAGTGAGCAGAAGGAAGAGACTGCGAAAGCTAAATTAAAAGCTACCAGCCAAGAAGAACGAATACAACAATGGAAATAACATTTCGGAAAGCTACCAGCCAAGAAGAACGAATACAACAATGGAAATAACATTTCGGAAAGTTACCAGCCAAGAAGAACGAATACAACAATGGAAATAACATTTCGGAAACCCTTCGAAAGTTACACAGGAACCAATCACAGGAATTATTAGTAGACAATAAGACATCAAGCTAGGACAGTTTACGCAAAAAGAACTCGACTCAGTACTAAGAAAAATTAGAAATAGAAAAGCAGTAGGGCTTGATGAAATATCCCCAGAAGTATGGAAGACCAGGGAATTCGATGACATACTGCTCCGACACTGTAATGCCGTATATAATCAAAACACAATAGACAGATGGATGAAAGGATGCATCCTCTCTTTCCCTAAGAAGGGCGACCTCGGATTAGCCAAGAATTACCGAGGTATAACCCTTACATCCATAGCGGCCAAGATATACAATGCTCCACTACGCAACCACAGAGAGCCCAAAATTGAGAAGATGTTTAGAAAGAACCAAAATGGCTTTCGGAGAAATCAATCTACGACATCACAAATTTTGACTATCCGTCGAATTCTAGAAGGTGTACAATCAAAAAACCTAGAAGCAACAATATTATTTGTCGACTTCTCCAAGGCCTTTGAGGGAAGATGGAGCAAATACTACTCGCCAACGGCCTACCCAAAGAAACCGTCTCAGCCATAATGATTCTATATAAAAACACGAAAGTAAAAGTCTGCTCGTCGGATAGAGACTCCGACTACTTCGACATTGTAGCAGGTGTGCTGCAAGGAGACACATTAGCCCCATACCTCTTTACCATCTGTCTAGACTGCGTGCTTAGAACGCCCAGTGATAAAATGAAAGATAACGGTTTCAAGGTGGCAAAGGAAAAAAGCAGAAGATACCCCACACAAACAATTACGGACGCGGACTAGGCCGATGACATAGCGCTTTAGGCAAAAACACCCGCCCAAGCCGAAACCCTGCTGCATAGTCTGGAACGAGCAGCCGCTGGCATAGGTCTCCATGTCAACGCAGACAAGACGGAATACATGTACTTTAATCAAAGAGGCGAAATCTCCACACTATATAGTAGTGAGACTTGTGGACAAGTTCACTTACCGTGGAAATAGTATCTCATCAACCGAGACAGACATCAACGCGTAACTAGCAAAGCCATGGACAGCTTTTTATAGGCTATCGGTCATATGGAAGTCAGACCGGACTGATAAAATAAAATGCAATTTTTTCCAAGTAGCGGTCGTGGTGATACTGCTATATGGGTACACTACATGGACGCTAACTAAATGTATGGAGAAATAGCTTGACGGAAATTACACAAGAATGCTGTGAGCAATACTGAACCAGTCCTGGTGGCAGCACCCCACAAAGCAGCTGCTATACGGCCACCTATCACACATCACGAAAACTATCCAAGTTAGACGAACCAGACATGCGGGACTCTGCTGTGGCCCCCTTCATATGGACGACCAAAGGCAGGACGACCAAAGGCAGCACGACCAGCTAAAACCTATATAAAACAGCTGTGTGTCGATAGAGAATGTAACCTTGAAGACCTTGGGGTGGGTAGCAGAGAGGGTCAGGGAAATCCGTGCTGGCGGTGTGACATGATGATGATTATAATGATGATGATATATATATATATATATATATATATATATATATCCTTTGGACTGATGAATCAAAATTCAAAATCTTTGGGTCAAATAGGACGGCGAAGCGTTAGTGAAAGAGCTGCAACCCCCTGTATCACACCAACTGTAAAGCATAAAGGAGGTTCTGTTATGGTGTTAGGGATTTTTGCCAATCGCAAAGTCAGGGATTTACACCGAGTGAAAGGCAAATTGAAACAGACCGGTTATCAGAGCATACTGCAGCATCACGTGATCCCATCTGGATTGCAACTTGTGGGTAAAGGATTTGTACTCATGCAAGATAATGACCCAAAGCATACTGGTAAACTCTACTAGAAGGGGAACAGAACATCCTCCAACTGATGTCTTGGCCGGCGCAATCAGCGGACATAAAACCCCCATTGAACTGGTGTGGGATGAAATTGACCAAAAAAAAGCAAAGCTAAACAACCCACGACTGTAGCTCACTTCGGGCAACTGTTGAGGGAAAGCTGAGAAGAACTATCTTTACTCTACCTGCAGTCTTTGGTGGAAAAAATACCGAGAATCTGTGAAGCAGGGATAGTAGCCAAAGGGGGTCATTTGGATGAATCAAAAGTCTAAAAAGTTTTTTGTGTTTAATTTAATGTGAAAAAATTGTATTTTGTATAATAAATAAAACTATTGTGGTGCTTAATTTGTTTCATTAAAAATAACAGTTTTAGGATGAGAAATAAAAATTTTTGAGGCTGGTCAAATACTTTTGACTGATAGTAAATATGTAAGAGAGATTGGAGTAAATCCGACAGAAATGCAAATAAGAATAAGAAACGGAAAAAAAGATGGTGTTGGTAAAATTAGATGATTTGTTTATTTGACCTTTATATATAAGCTTACGCGTTTCGACTTTGAATGTTTGAGAGCAGAAATTTTGTTAAGAAGTCATCATTAGAGCATGTTTATATGGTTTAAATTTTTCCAAACCCGTAAAGGATAAATTAACAAATCAGCAAATTTATCAACACCATCCATGATAGTATATATATATATATATATAAAACAACGATTGCAGAATGGTGGTGATTCACTGACTTAGAATCAAAAAAAGAAAAAAATAGAAGGAAAAAGAAAAAAAAGAGGTAAAAGAAATATTAGTTATATGTTGGCATGAAGTGGCCAGACATCAGGTACAGCAAGTATGTAATGCAATGACATGGAAATGACCCCGATGTCATTTGGTGCAGGAAGTTCTGGTTACACATTTGCGAGAAGGGGAACGCATACAGCCTCCTTCAGGTTTTAAACTCAATGCACTAAAGTTACCAATCTGGTGATACGCAAAAGACAGTCTATAAAAACAGAAACAAAAGAAACCCAAACCTACTCGTATATAAGTCATAATTCATATATATAATAATTCTATGTGTATGGAGCATGAATGATTAAGGATCGTCTTCGTGGAACAAGATAAGTTCGAATCCTGGACAAAGCTGTTTCATGTCATTTTAAAAAAGGACATAAATCCATCTTATCTTTCCAGCCATTTTTATGAGAGCAGGGCAGACTAAGGTGTTTAACCATAATAGGACAGCCAGTCTAGGTGAAGGATTACGGAAAAACAAGAGCTGGAGTCCCTAAGTCAGTCTAATATGCCCTTCATATCGATGATAGGAAGTGGGTCTTGCAGAATAGGCGCCGGTCTTCCATACAACCTTGCGAAATATGTGTGCATGAAAGAATGTATACCCACCGTTCTAGGAACGTTACTCTTTTGATGTTAGATTTACCAAAGTCCATGTGCAAACCAATTCGTTTTGTTAAATGAGCACAGTTCTAGACATTTTCCTTTTATAAGTTGTCATTTTTAAAGTTTAGCTTAGTTTAACACAAGGCCAACGATATGGAGCACCCAGTGAGAATCGAACTCACTGAGAATGGTATTCTAGATTAGTATATTTATTATTACAACATATGAGGCGCCCCTTGGCACGAGATGGATAGATAGATACATATGACCATACATACAGACAGACATATACATTTAATTATAAATGAACAGACAGATAATCAGATTATGAAAAAGGATGTAATATCCATTTGAAATCTGTGCACTCCATTATTATTTATATATACTTGGCTATGTTTAGCCAAAAATATTGGGCCCTCAGTAAGAATTAAGCTCCCAAACAAGGGTCGATACTTCTGAACCTTATCGAACTGATCTAAAAAATAGAATTTTTGTTGTTTTGCATTCATGAAGCCAGTTTGTAAGATTTGAAGAAAAAAAAAAAGGATCTTTTATGATTCTAGAAATGAGGTTTTGTTTAAATACAATGTCGAAACGATCTCTGATTTTCCATCCACATTAGACATCTTTCTCTCCTTCTTATTTCTTTTATTCCTTTTGGAAGAGAAGTTGGAAAAGCCAAAATAGTTAAAATGGAAAATGCCTATCATGGTCGAAGTTTCAATGACGTAAACAACATTTCAATGTTGACATTTGAAAATATAAACAAGGGAAAGATAATTAATCTATATGTATGTAAGCTATTAAAGATTTGAGAGGAAAAAATGAGTGGCCGATACTTTATCCCTATCAAGTAAATAATGAATAAATAAACTAAGTTTGTTATTCATTGAATATCTTTATACATCTGAATTTAGCTTTTGACGTTTTTCAGTTGAATCTTGTTGCTTATAGATTCTACTCTACAATTAAACAACAAGGCTCCCAGTTTTAAAAAATGTTATTGTATGGTTGATTTATTCTTCTCACCAGACAATAACACGATCACCTAATTTTTTGGCCATGCAACGCTAAAAAAAGAAAAAAATCATTAAATAAAAAAGCGTTTAGTAAATCATTAATCTTAATTTTAAAAAATTATTATAAAAAAGAGAGAAAAAATATCAGAATTGACGCCTCATTAAAAGGAATAATATGCACAACAAGATTTGGGTGAGCACGTATTCATGTGTTTATCGTCCTGAACACAGGAATAATGCCGGAAGTTTTATCCCCCTTTTCGTCATAATGATATAATTATTATTTTTTTTATTTTATTTTTTTGTAGATATGGCATTATTAAAGTACTTTTATTAAAGGCTTTTGTTTCCAATTGGTCCCAGGCGAAAACAATAATGTCAGTATATCATCACTTAAACAAAAAAGTCTCTCTTGGATATAAGTAACTTTTGCAAAATGAATTGCAGATATTTTTCCCATCATTATTAATTTTTCTTCCTCATTTGCTGTGCTTTCATTCATGTTCGTATTTCTTTCTTTCTTTCTTTCTTTCTTCACTTTTCGTTATACTCTTTCTTTTTTTTGTTATGGTACTCTTTTTAGCAATCCATCATTGCTTCTTTCTTCATTTCTATTTTTTTACTTCTTCCTTTTGTTTGATAGTTTCTTTTCTTTCACTTTCTCTTTCACTTTTTCCTTCTTTCTTTCTTGATTGATTTTTTTCTTTCTTTCATCTTCCCGATTGTTCTTTCTTTCTTTCTTTCTTTCTTTCTTTCTTTCTACCCTACTGTTCCCCAATCTCTTCTCCCCTCCGATCTCCCCCTCATCTCATAGCCCATCGCTTTACCGAATTTATGATAACCGTAACGTAATCATGACACATAATTCTACGCCGTTCCCAATTTTTCGCATTTCATCTTGGCGCCTCCGAGTCCCAAGCGTCAAACGTTGGCATCTAGACAGAACCACTCAAGCCGTCTCGGCTCCTCACTGTGGGCAAAAAGAGATACACGACTGAATACTTTTTTTTTAAAAATCATTCTTTTATTTCTATGTTATTTTATTTTATTTATTAGTCGCCCTACGTTTCTCTGTCTGTCTGTGTATTTTCTCTCTCTTCCTCTCAGTCGATCCCAGTCGCTTTCACTCTCTCTTTCTCTCCAACCCCAACCCCGCCATGTAAAATTGTATGCTCTAAAGTTACCGATCTGGTGATACGAGAGAGACGAGCGACAACAACACCAAAAAAAAAAAAAAAAAAAATGGAAAAAATAAGTGCCAAACTACTCGTGTATAAGTCGAGCACTTCATCATAGAGAAATGGTTAACGAGCGGATCTTGGAGACAAATTACTACTGAATTGTAACTTCGATCCGAGAGACCCGACATTTGCAGCTTTGTGTCACTTCTAACTGAATCAAATCAGAGAGGGTGCTGCGGTTTTATGATTGGTTAATCGACTGATTGATTTTAACGGCATGTCAATCCGTTTGGAGTTATTTTAAATCTAGAGGCTTCAGAAGCGTGTATATTGTATGTTTATATTTATATCTTTCGTGTAGTTGTTTTTTAAGAGATTTTTTTGCACACAATTATATGATAATAAGAATTCCCATCACAAATAATTTTTATGGTTATATGGTTTCAACTATTCCAATCTAATACAAATAATTCGCACTCAGTTATAGGATTTCAAGTATTCCTGTCTTATACAAATAATTTTCACACAGTTATATTGTTTCAAGTATTCCTATCTAATACAAATAATTTGCACTCAGTTATATGATATCAAGTATTCCTGTCTTATACAAATAATTTTCACACAGTTATATTGTTTCAAGTATTCCAATCTAATACAAATAATTCGCACTCAGTTATAGGATATCAAGTATTCCTGTCTTATACAAATAATTTTCACACAGTTATATTGTTTCAAGTATTCCTATCTAATACAAATAATTTGCACTCAGTTATAGGATATCAAGTATTCCTGTCTTATACAAATAATTTTCACACAGTTATATTGTTTCAAGTATTCCTATCTAATACAAATAATTCGCACTCAGTTATATGATATCAAGTATTCCTGTCTTATACAAATAATTTTCACACAGTTATATTGTTTCAAGTATTCCTATCTAATACAAATAATTCGCACTCAGTTATATGATATCGAGTATTCCTGTCTTATACAAATAATTTTCACACAGTTATATTGTTTCAAGTATTCCTATCTAATACAAATAATTCGCACTCAGTTATATGATATCAAGTATTCCTGTCTTATACAAATAATTTTCACACAGTTATATTGTTTCAAGTATTCCTATCTAATACAAATAATTCGCACTCAGTTATATGATATCAAGTATTCCTGTCTTATACAAATAATTTTCACACAGTTATATTGTTTCAAGTATTCCTATCTAATACAAATAATTCGCACTCAGTTATATTATATCAAGTATTCCTGTCTTATACAAATAATTTTCACACAGTTATATTGTTTCAAGTATTCCTATCTAATACAAATAATTCGCATTCAGTTATATGATATCAAGTATTCCTGTCTTATACAAATAATTTTCACACAGTTATATTGTTTCAAGTATTCCTATCTAATACAAATAATTCGCACTCAGTTATATGATATCAAGTATGCCTGTCTTATACAAATAATTTTCACACAGTTATATTGTTTCAAGTATTCCTATCTAATACAAATAATTTGCACTCAGTTATAGGATATCAAGTATTCCTGTCTTATACAAATAATTTTCACACAGTTATATTGTTTCAAGTATTCCTATCTAATACAAATAATTTGCACTCAGTTATAGGATATCAAGTATTCCTGTCTTATACATATAATTTTCACACAGTTATATTGTTTCAAGTATTCATATCTAATACAAATAATTTGCACTCAGTTATAGGATATCAAGTATTCCTGTCTTATACAAATAATTTTCACACAGTTATATTGTTTCAAGTATTCCTATCTAATACAAATAATTTGCACTCAGTTATAGGATATCAAGTATTCCTGTCTTATACAAATAATTTTCACACAGTTATATTGTTTCAAGTATTCCTATCTAATACAAATAATTTGCACTCAGTTATAGGATATCAAGTATTCCTGTCTTATACAAATAATTTTCACACAGTTATATTGTTTCAAGTATTCCTATCTAATACAAATAATTTGCACTCAGTTATAGGATATCAAGTATTCCTGTCTTATACATATAATTTTCACACAGTTATATTGTTTCAAGTATTCATATCTAATACAAATAATTTGCACTCAGTTATAGGATATCAAGTATTCCTGTCTTATACAAATAATTTTCACACAGTTATATTGTTTCAAGTATTCCTATCAAATACAAATAATTTATTCACTGTTCTATAGTTTAAAGAAACTAATTATAATCTTTGACACAAAATCCCAGCTTCAAGAAACTATTCTTATTATAAATAAACAGAAAGTCCCGGTGGCGTAGTGGTGAGCGTGCTGGACTCGGAGATCATAATAATCATCACCACCAGCAATGGATTAAATTGCATCACTGGTGTTTTTCTTTGGCATTAAATAACACACGAACATTCACATGCCATTAAACAAAGAAATCGAACCCTTTTCGCAAAATTACATGGTTTTAAGCATTCCTATCTAATATGAACAATTTTCGCAGGGATCTGTTTGACCCTAGGGACCCGAACAAGTACTACCAATCTGACTTATAATGAACCCGGGAGTAATGGCAATGACTAAGTGACTCGACAATCCCCATTGCTCTAGAACTGGAACCTCACTACCAAATGCAGTGCAAGGTCATACTCAGGTTGCTCCTTTTTTTTTTGGAAGGGGTGTCTTCGCCTTATGCAGGGGGGTGCAGTCAGCGTATTCTAAGCCCTACCAACAGAGCGGGCAGCAGTTTCTGCTGTAATTGTTTTTATAAGTTGGTGTTGGCTAACCCTGTGCTCTCGGAATTCAAACCTTTTCCTTCTCCCTGATCGGTTTCTTTTCAAGGATTCAAGAACACATTCTGTCCAAATATTTTTTTTATTATTGAAGTGGAGGGAAGAGAAGAGAAATATTTACGCCTTTTCTCATGGGCACAAGAGTAAAGTGAAAAGCAAACAGCCTCGTTCAGGGTTTGAACTCTGCTCCTCGAGGTCAATTCTTAACGATAATAACCGTGATGTCAAGCTTAGCTCTAAAGTTACCGATCTGGTAACTTTAGAGCTAGCATAACGGAAGAGAGGCGCTAACGAGAGAAAAAATATTCACCAAACCTTCTCGTAAATAAGTCGAGCACCTTGTCGTAGAGTAATGTTAATGAGCTAGTCTTAAAGACTCAGCATCAACTTTGATCCTCACTGGGTGTTCTATACTTGTGACCTTGAGTCAAGTCTAAAGTTACTGAGTGGTGGAAAAAAAGGTATTTGCAAAACCTTCTCGTGTATGTCGGTCACATCATTGTGGTGCAATGTTCTCTGAGCTAATCTTGCAGAAAGTTTCCTAAGTTTTGAGTTTGCTCCTCACTTGGTGCTCTATACAAGCCACTTTGAACCTAATCTAAGTTATGTTTAGTTTTTTTAAAGAAACAATTGTAATAGTTAATTTGTTAGGCTCACCCACAATTGTTACGAAGTTTGATTCTTACTGGGTGCTTATAGTTCTAGCCTTGTGCCAAACTAAGCAAAATAAATGACTTTTGCTTATATCTCAGTATCTGTATATTAGTAATTATCTCTCGCTTCTTTTCTCACTCTCTATCTCTATCTCTCTCCCTCTCTTTTCTCTCTCTCTCTCTCTATATATATATATATATATAGCAAAAAATAATTCCTACCTGCCCAAGAGAGAGTCTACCTGGGTTACACCTAAATGGCTCGTTAGGATCGCATTGATGAAGTGGGTTAGGATAAAATACATTTTATCGATTATATATATATATATATATATATATATATATATATATATATATATATATATATATATAAAAGATACATTTTATTGATTATATATATATATATATATATATATATATATATATATATATATATATATATATATGATACAACAATCATAACAACTTGAAGGGTCATATGTTGTGAAGTCTTTTATTGACAAAATTGATTTAAAGGTATAAAAATGAAGTCACAAAAAGCGCAAAATTTAAGCCTAAAAACTACACAAGTAATACATAAAAAGTAAAAGGCTTTTTTACAAGATGCAAAATAAAAATAAGTACATGAGTACAACAGAAAAGTGTACAAAAGTTAAGCAGAAAAATATTTTAAAACTACCAAAAATAAAAAGTAGAGTCCTTCCCATTGTACAAAAGTTAAGTACGAAAAACATTTTTTTAAAAGTACCAAAGTAAAGTAAATCATGAAAAAATTTCAAAAGTACAAAAATAAAAAAACAAAAACAGAAAAGCCAAAAAAATTCCAAAATGAAGTACACAGACGTACAAAAAAGTAAAGTACACAAAAATATTTAAAAACTGCAAAAAAGTAGAAATGTAAAGAACAAGAAACACAAAATTATAACATAACAACACAAAAGTACAACAGAAAAAGGACAGACAAAAAAGGACAAAAAAGTAAAGTACACAAAAAAGAGAATCGATTTTATAGTGTCTTTAGAGCTTTCTTTATGAGAGGAATGTGGACCAGATAAACAGCAATTGCCTCTCAGAATTCAATTGCCCAAAAGATTAGAAATCACAAGCAGAACAAATACAAACAAATAATAACATTATTAAAAACGATTTGATGTTATTACATAAAATTAAAGATTAAAAGAGATTAAAATAAAATGAAAGAATCAATTCATTCATAATTTTATAATTTAAAAACATTATTTTGTTGTAACATAATAGATGCAAGTTTATTTAAGCCCGGTCGATATAAATATATTGTCAAATAATTTCTGTGAAATTTTCTTTGTTTTTTGCAATGAAACCAGCATTTTAAAATGTAAGAGTAAACGAAAAAACTTTAAGTTTAATGATATTTTATTTTTTATATTGAAACCACACACACACACACACACACACACACACACACACACACACACACACACACACACACATATATATATATATATATTAGAAAAAGATGGAATAATTTCTACTGTAAATAAATTTTAGATATAATATATAAAAAAGAAAATTTTCAAATGATGTATTTTTCGTATGAACATTGCCAATGTTTCTGTCTACGCGACCATCTTCAGGACAGTATAATAGTTAATTCACTAGAAAAAATAATTTTCACATGAAAAAAATCTATCCATAAAATTCAAAATCCAAGCTCACTGTAAAATAATGATAAGATAAATTACAGAGCCAATAATTCCATATAAAAAGTTAAAGTAAGTTGGTGACCTTTAGTCGAGGGCGACAAGAAGAATCCCTTTTCAAAAACGACAATACGAGGGTGTAAGGAAGGGCGCTACTCCTTTCCCTGGATAGGTCCACTTTACCCTTGATACGTACCTTATATTGCTGAGTGTTAAACGACTAGGTATCAAGTTCCATTTTTAAAGTCTTTGGACCATTGGCGAACACTCTAACCACTCGACAATGAGAAAAACCTTTAAAAATTACACATATTTTTGTAATAATATTAATGTCAGCAGACTTTATATTTTAAACAATCTGTATCTTCAGATAAAGAAATGAGAAATTTCTATTGAAGATTTAGAAAAACCCGCAAAATTCAGGTCACCCTCTCTCCCCAACCCAAATTTCATTTGCTTTTTTATTTTTTATTTTCTATTAAGTAAAGACCAGACGATTTGTTTTTCTTGTCTGGTTGACAAATGACATTCAATTCCTGTATCAAAATGTATCAATTTTTGAATTCTCTTTCCTTTCATTCATTTTATGTAATGGCGAACAAACTCTTAAACCCAATGAAGGAGATAAGTAAAAAAATATAGAACAAGAGAATAAATTTATTTCGAGAGAAAATTATCTACTATAAACAACTTCTATAGGAATTAATAACCTCTTAACAAATATGAAATTATATCATAAAATATTATGTAGTATATTTTATCAAAATGCCAATATATATACAAGGATCATTAAATAAGTTTCCAGACTTTTTTCGTATGGGCACTTTTATTGATAGTACACATATGAAACTCAAATCCCCTTCGAAGTAATCTCCTCCGGCTGCAATGCACTTGTTGTACCGTTCTAACACCTTCTGGAAGGCCCCATGGAAGTCCTCTTGTGTGAGCGTGTCAATGACCTTCGTCACAGCTTCTTTCATCTCCTCAATTGTCTCATAACGACAGCCTCTGAGCTTAGCGAATAACCAAAAAGTCACAGGGAGGGTGGGGAACTGTCTTGATGCCCATCTTAGTCAAATAGTCTGTGACAAGGATGGAGTTGTGGACTGGTGCATTGTCCTGGTGGAAATACCACTGACCCGATTTGAAGAGTGTTGGCCTCTTCCGACGGAATCTCTTTCTGAACTCCCTTAAAACCTCAACAGAGTATTCCTTGTTGACTGTCTGTCCAGTGGGAACCCGGTGCATGTAGATCATGCCAGTGCTGTCAAAAAAAAAACAAAAAAAAAAAAAAAGATCATCAAATGTTTGTGGGTGGATTTGCTCTGTCTGGCCTTCTTGGGTCTGGGAGAGCCAGCATGCTTCCACGGGGAACTATGTCTCTTGGTCATAGATCCAGCTTTCATCGCATAGCATTTTTTGCAAGTTTAAAACAATTTTATTGCATATCGTTCTTCTAAAGTCCAGATTGCATTTTTGAAATTCACCAGCTGTGACAATCAGGCTTTAGTAGTGTGTATTCCAATTCCTGCTGTAGCTGTTGATTTAAACCTGAAATCATAAAAATTGGTCAGTCATCTCATAAGATGTATAGAAATAACATACTGAATTTTCAAGAGTCTACGACAATTCTAAATGCATGTACAAAAAAGTCTGGAAACACATTGAATGCACCACGTATATATATATATATATATATATATATATATATATATATATATATATATATAAAAACAAGAAAAATTAGAAATTCTATTCCATAAATTTTTTTTTGCTTATTCAAGCTCATCAGTTGGATATATTTATATATATCTATATTCATCAGATATATATATATATATATATATATATATATATATATATATATATATATATATATATATATATATATATATATTCCCGTATTGAACTTTGTTTTATATAGTTTCATTTAGCACTATATCTTTTTGATATTGTATGAAAATGTGTCTTCTCGTTGAATTTTTTAAAAACTCCATCAATGTGAATATTCTTTCTTAGCAATTAATTTAGTACAATTAGTTGGTCCAACTCCATAAATTTTGACCATTTTCTTTTGACTAATTTTGGTATAAGACTTTTTAATACCAGAAAGTGTTTTGATCTTTTCCTTCCCTCTTTCTACTTATTGCATTGTACTTGGAACACTTAGTATTTCCCAATTGTTTTCTTCATTGATTTACTTTTGAGTTTCATATGATGTTTGTATTTTTAATACATAAAGCTTTTAGGAATTACGCCAACAAAAAAGGGGAAAAACTTATTTCTTTTATGTTTTATTTAGCTCTGCTGGTCAGCATTTGAAGACTTTCTTATCTAAAAAAAATTATTTGTTTATATATATATATATATATATATATATATACATATATATATATATATATATATATATATGTATAATCCGGTTTATATATATATATATATATATATATATATATATATATATATATATATATTAGATATATATGATTTGTCATAAACAATTCAATTAAACATCAGTCATTTGTATATACACATTTAAATGATCAAACCGCTCTATTTCAAACAATTTAATTGTGTATAATTCATTTTTTTGCTCAGAGTTTAAATATCAATCAGTTGTATTTGATCCACAGATAGGACCCTATCAGGTGCGACCACTCCGGGTCTGAGTGGACGTGGGAGTGATAGCAATGTAGGCGTACTCCACATTCCCCAGAGCTTTAGCATTATTGGAGCCTCACCATCAGATAGCTTAATATCATAACAGGACACTCGTTGGTGTGTGTGTGTGTGTGGTGGTGGTGGAGGGTCTTACCCCTCTGCAGAGATGTATCGGTGTATTCTACAGCCCCCTGCCGACTGGGCTGGATTTATAATTAACTTTAAATTCTAATTTATTGTAATTAATTATTTGTAAAATGTCCAAGAAAGGTTAGATAGAGTCATTTTTTAGTTCATAAGGAAATCAATGGTAGGTTCAATATTCTAAAATCTATTCGTAATTTTTGTTTGGTCATTATTCCGTAGACATATAGATTATATATCATCTACGTAACGGTAATAGAATCTTCCGGTATTATATATTTAAAGGGGCCAGATTCTAGGAATTCAAGGAAAAGGCATGCAAGGACCCCTCTAAAAAGCGAATCTATTGGTAAACTAGACTTTTGTTTATAAAAAATGCAATTGTTTGAAAAAAAAGCAATGCTTCGTGCATAATATAGAAATATTAATTATCTGGTTAATAGATAAAATCAATGTAATGTTTGTTTTCTTGGGATGAATTTCTAAATGTTTGATACATTTATTAACTGGAAGATTAATGTATGATGATTTTGTATCGAGACTGGCAAGGGATTTACTTTCTATGTTTAAATTATCAATTTTGTTGAGTAAATCACCAGACTTTTTGATGTGCGAATTGTTAATCGTGTCTAAGAGAAGGGATAAGTTTTTGGCAAAACATTTTGCAATATTATGGGGCGGGGGACAGATCCAGTCCTAGAAATGATTAGTCGTAGAGAAATTTCAGGATTACGGGAAGATCATAATTTTGTGATAGATAGATACGTGGTGCTTTAAATAAGATACCAGACTTTTTGTACAGGCATTTAAAATTGTCGGAGACTCTTGAAAATTCACTATGTCATTGTTATACATCTTATGAAATGACTGACCAATTTTTATGATTTCAGGTTCAAATCAACAGCTACAGCAGCAATTGGAATACACCCTACTAAAGCCTGATTGTCATAGCTGGTGAATTTCAAAAATGTAATCTGGACGTGATGACACTTTAGAAGAACGATATGCAATAAAATTCTGTTTTAAACTCGGAAAAAATGCCACTCAGACTACTTTTCGACCACCTGGCATGAATCGAGCATCAGTTTTTGAGTGGCATAAGAGATTCAAGGAAGGCAGGGAGTCTGTGAGGGATGATGAGAGATGTGGGAGGAGTAAGGAAGTCAATATTCCAGAGTTGATTAGCCAAAGGGTTAAGGTTAGGGTTACTATGTTGAGGTTTTAAGGGAGTCCAGGAAGAGATTCCTTGGGAAGAGGCCAGCACACTTCAAATCGGGTCAGTGGTATTTCTACCAGGACAATGCACCAGTCCACAACTCCATCCTAGTCACAGACTATTTGACCAAGATGGGCATCAAGACAATTCCTCAGCCTCCCTATAGTCCAGACCTTGCTCCCTGTGACTTTTGGGTTATTCCCTAAGCTGTCGTTATGAGAGAATTGAGGAGATGAAAGAGGCTGTGACGAAGGTCACTGACACGATTACACAAGAGGACTTCCATGGGGCCTTCGAGAACTTGTTGGAACGGTACAACAAGTGCATTGCAGCCGGAGGAGATTACTTCGAAGGGAACTAGAGTTTTATGTGTGTCCTATCAATAAAAGTGCCCATACGAAAAAAAGTCAGGAAACTTATTTAATGATTCTTGTAGATAGATAGATAGATATCAAATTTTACTATAAAATAAAACTTGTAAATGAATCAATAGAAACTTTTTAAACAATGTGAAACCCTTTCTGTTCTTGCTACAATAAGAGAATTTAATAAAAACTACAAAAGGAATTAATTCATTAAATATCCAGACTCTAATGATTTGGTTGATTTAAGATCATATTCTTCCTTTATGATATGGTTGAGGAAAATGAAAATATTTGTACGTATATTTTCTTCATCTCAGAAAAAAATATTTGTGAACCCAGTATTATAATTTGATAAAACGATAGATAGATAAAAAATGAAAAAAGAAGGAAAGAGAAAAGAAAAGAAAATGAAAAAAGAAGGAAAGAGAAAAGGAAAAAATGAAAAAAGAAGGAAAGAGTAAAGAAAAAAAATGAAAAAAGAAGGAAAGAGAAAAGGAAAAAATGAAAAAAGAAGGAAAGAGAAAAGAAAAAATGAAAAAAGAAGGAAAGAGAAAAGAAAAAAATGAAAAAAGAAGGAAAGCGAAAAGGAAAAAATGAAAAAAGAAGGAAAGAGAAAAGGAAAAAATGAAAAAAGAAGGAAAGAGAAAGAAAAAATGAAAAAAGAAGGAAAGAGAAAAGAAAAAAATGAAAAAAGAGGGAAAGAGAAAAGAAAAAAAATGAAAAAAGAAGGAAAGAGTAAAGAAAAATGAAAAAAGAAGGAAAGAGAAAAGAAAAAAGAAAAAGAAAGAAAGAGAAAAGAAAAAAAAATGAAAAAAGAAAAAGAAAGAAAGAAAGGAGCTTAGTGAGATAGATAGATAGATAGATAGATAGATAGATAGATAAAGTCGACACCTATTTTTATGAAAAACCAACCGGTAAATAAATAATTCAAACAAAGCATATCTCCTCTTGCCACAATTGGACAATTTGATAAAACAATTTCACATTAATTCAATTTCGTTATTTGATTTATATTAGATCAAATTTTTCATTTAAAGGATTCTTCAACAATCTCCAAGCTGTGATTCTCTTATGAAATTCTATTGTTTGGTTTTATTTTTTTGATAAAGGAAAAAGAAAATATGTTTTTGTTTATATTCTTACCATATCTAAGTTCAAGTGAAATGTCAATCCATTTCTACTTTCGCTAAAAATCAGATAATTTGATAAAACGTCTGCAAAACCACCAAATTGTTTATGATCTTAAATCTCTGCAGAATATTAAAGATTAATGGTCGATCATAAATTTAATTTAGTATTTCTTTAATTACAATATATATGCCACTAAAATAGTCTGGATTTGATTAGTAGATAGGATTTATGCAAGCAGAAGTTTTATACAAATCTGAACAATAAGTTAAATACAATTGAAATGATGAGATTGTTGATAATGATAATTCTTGTTTTTTCTTTGTTAAGTTTTTTAGTCGGCCATCTCGATAATTTTGGAACGGTAGTTTTTGACGAAATACTGTATTGGACATGCGCAGCATTGTCCATTTACATCAAACTTAACCTCATGATTTTCGTTTAGTTGGTGTTGCTTAGAATATGTAGATTGCATCCTTTGTGGAGGATTAAGACCCCTGTCCACAGGATGTTTACTCGGTATGATACTAAATATTTCTCTCTTAGTGAATACAGCTTCAGTCTCAATACTTTTACATCGAGACTGAAGCTGTATTTACCAAGAGCGGAATGAACAATAAATGAAACATTAATTTTTCTTGAAATTCGAGCTGTGATAAAAAAGTATCGAGATTTAAGCTGTATTTACCAAGAGAGGAATGAACAATAAATGAAACATTAATTTTCTTGAAATTACGAGCAATGATCAAAAAGTATCGAGATTGAAGCTGTATTTACAGGTGTTATGACTAGAGGGTTATATGCTGAAGTTTGAACTCGACAGTCATGGAGTTTTGAAGGATTGTGAGCTGTAGTCCTCCAAATATCTTTGTAAACCATGAGTCTTATTGTCGGGAAATACAGGATATGGTCGCAACTGGAGGTCTTCTTATATAGAATCTTCAGACGCATCTTGTTTAATTGCATAAAGATCGGAAATTTCACAAGATTCTTAAGGATTTTGCTTTAATCTGTTATTCTTTTATGAAACGTAGAGATGTTTAATAAAATTATGGCATCGAGTAACCCATAAACGGTTGATATGCCATTAGAATAATACACTAAATTATCTATCACGATCTAACCGTCTATCGTGGTCTATTTTTCTCGATTTATCTCTATATCTCTATTCATATTTATCTATCGATCTATTGATAAGTCAATCGGTTACCTATTTATCAATAGGTCAGTTCATATTTATCTAATGTGTATGTATATATTCTTTCAGTTATCAAATTCAAAGGTTCTTTTTAAGTCTCTCTCAAGAAAAAAAAAGTTTACAGGGCACAAATCTAAATGAATCAATACATAGACTGTTTTCTTTTTTTTTTTTTTTTTTTGCAGTCATATAAAATTTTAAAAGATATATCTTCCTAGTTATGAAGAATTATAAAAATGTAACAATTTTTCTATGCATTTATAAATATCATATAAAAAAGTTAGAATATCTAGCTAGATCCTAACATTAGTAGATTAAGAGGAATAGATCAGGGATAGGTGGGTTAATAGTTATGGATAAAACGAGATTGATCGACCGATCGATAGATAAATATGAACAGACCTATTGATAAATAGTTAACCGATAGACTAAGGTGTAAGGAGGTGCCCGTGGTGTATTGGTTATCGTCGTAAGAAATGGACACGGCGACACGAGTTCAAATCCTGGACCAGGCTAATTGTATTTCACACAACACTAATACCCTTGGGAAAGGTATGAATCCAATTATTCTCCCTCCAGCTATGAGGAAATAGTAGGGCAGACTGATTTCTTCAGCAACTAGTCTGAATTCAAACCTGTTAAACTCCGCTTAAAAATTGACCTTGTGTCCTATCCTGCCCGAGCGGAGGGGTTGGTAAATATGGATAGACTAACAAATAAATCGATAGATAAATATGAATTGAGATAAATCGAGAAAAATAGACTAAGATAGACGGTTAGATTGTGATAGATAGTTTAGAGTATTATTTTAATGGCAACCGTTTATAGGTTACTCAATGCCATAATTTAATTAATTTGCGAATATTCAAGAACAATCATAGTTATGATTTTAACGTTCCATCACAATCATTTTAGTTACATTTATTCAACCATTGAAAAAATTTATATGCATTTATATAGTTTCAAGTATTCCCATTTAATACAAATATTTTGCACTCAGATGGTATATATATATATATACATATATATATATATATATATATATATATATATATATATATATACATATATATATATATATATATTTATATATATATATACATATATATATATATATATATATATATATATATATATATATATATATATATATATATATTTTGGAGGCCACCGTGGTGTAGGGGTTATCGTCGTAGGAAATAGACACGACGACCCGAGTTAAAAGCCTGGACGAGGCTGTTTGCATTTCACATTGCACAAATACCATTGGGAAAGATATGCATTCAACGATTCTCCCTGCTCTTATGATGGGTAAATAGTAGGAGAGACTGAACCCTTTAACCTTGGTATGGCAATCAATTTAGGAGAAGGAAAACTCTCGATTCAGAGCTGTTAAACTCCGCTTAAAATTGACCTATATATATATATATATATATATATATATATATATATATATATATATATATATAAGTGTGTGTGTGTGTATGGGGGGGTTGTGCACATTTCTGCAACATTTCTACTACGGAGAGGATATGACATGATGTTTGTATTGCTAGTTTGAAATCGGTGTTTTCCTTCTCCAAGATTGGTTGTACAAAACCAAGGAGCGCAGTCTACTCAACTACCCCACGTCAACTGGTGAAAAGCAAAATGAAAACAACTTCATCCAGGTATGGAACTTGATTTTCTAAACTAACCTTTTTTGTCGTATACTGTTGTTCTCTTGCACTGGTAGTCAACCAAGGCTAAAGAGCTCTGTCTGTTTCCAATATTACCTAAGAATCTTCAACAGTCTGAAAACAAGCAGATCACTTGGCCGCATTTCCTGGGCTAGTGATCCGTCTCACTGAGCAAGGTTACGAGTTGAAATCAATAGTCGAAGATAAATGTACTTTGGCCCGTGGAACATGCCAAGTGATCATTCAGTTAATTCGCGCTTTTTGTCTTCTCTTGATTTACGAACTAGAGAAATAAAGAATTTCTTGGCAACACGGGAATGCATTTTCAAGCAGAACTTTATATATATATATATATATATATATATATATAAAGAGAGAGACAGATAGACAGACAGACAGTGACAGGGGAAAATAGACAAATAGATAGAAGAGTCATTTCATAAATGAAGTGAATTTTATTTAAGGAGTCGACAATAGGAAGCACTGTTTACAGTTGAACCCTTTTCAATGAAATCAACTGAGAGAGTTAGTGTACTTTTATTCCATGGTCTGTCTTTTCGACTCTGTTTCTTGATGGCAATTCTACGTTTATACCCACTTGCAAATTTAAAAAAAAAAAAAAAGATGTTTCTCTTTACTTATTACACATTCTTCTGTAAGTTTCACACGGTTTGCACTTCTCAGCCACCAGAAATTTGATTACAGAACTCTGTTCAAGCCTAGAGCACTTGTTTGATTTGCCGCTATTATGAGTAGCCTAATGAATTTGCCGCTATTTTGAGTAACCTCAAAGCAAATATTTTTGCGATATTAAAATGCTTTTTGCCATTATGTAGATTTTAATTCATGGAAAAAAAATGGAATTAAGAAATTAATATCGTTTTTTTCAAAACTCATCTCTCTTAACACACATACACACACATACACACACATCCATGTACACACACACACACATATGTATATGCATATATAAAGGAGTCGCGTCCATTTTGGTAGGTATGTGTCGACTTAAAATTCAGAAAATAGATGTCATTGAGCTTTAAAATCACGTATATTCTTTAATATGTTTATAACAAGGAAAAGTACAAAATTCAGTTTTTAATTTTTACTGATTAAACGAATCAATAATTAAATAATTAATAATGATTCAATAATTAAAAATCAATCGATTTTTGGAAATTTTCCCCAGTTCTTCATAAATGAGTAAAAAAAAGTTCGTGTAACACTTCAGTATTTCTTAACATCTATCATGTTGAAGTATCATACGGATTCTATTGTTGAAATTTGAATTTAATAAATTGAATTGTCATGACCAGAAAATCAGGCACGAATAGCGTACGACATAGAGAACCACTGGATAGCTGATTCAACCTCTTTAGGCTTTATCAGCAGTGTATACTGTGATCGCTCCCACTGGAGATCGAACTAGAGACCACAGTATACTACCCGAAACTCTACCACATAGCTACTGGTCCACATCACAGTCAAACCATCCCAAATTTACTAATGATAGAAAATGCACAGCCAATTAACCTGAAGTATCTTGTAGTCACATCCATACTCTTACAGAAGACACAGTCAATTCCAAGGATACGTCTTCTCATGGGGATTGGAGATATGCATCTGCGTACACATAACCTCTAAGCTAAGTAAACTGATATATACATTTTTTATATTTTAGATAAAGGAATTATATTATAATTTGAATTACCATTACCAGAAAATCTGGCAAGAACTGAATGCGACACACGGAACCACTGGATTGCTGTTTTAACCTTATTAGGTCTCATCAGCAGTGTATATTGTAATCTTCCCCATTGGAGGTATATATTCATTTAAAAATTCAGTTTCTGAATAATCGATAAACAATGCTTTTATTTAATTTTGTTATTTTTTTCTTTTTCACTCCATAGAACTGTAACATTTTCTCTTGGTACAATAAAAAGAAGCAAAGGAATAAAAACGTCTCGTTGCAATAAAAGGAAGATAACGAATCAATACGTGAAATCTTTCTCCAAAAAATAAAAACATATTTTTAATTCTTAGTTTCTTTTTTATCGTAACTTTTTTTGGAGTAAAGAAATAAATGAAACGATTAGATTTTTGCCGCTGTTATTCAACAGGCAATTAAGAACTGAATTCAAATTTGAATTTTTGTAATATCTTTTTAAAAAGACTTTAGAAAATTTAATCGTAATAATGTTTCAAAATACTCACGAATTTCAGCTTACATTTTTTAAAATTATATTTTAAATGTAATCACCAAAATTTTCCTAAAATAAAAGAATAGTGTAATAGATGCACTCTTAGATTCTGTCATCGTTAAATTCAAATGTGAATTGAAACAATGCTTCTTTTTTGAAAATTATTGATTAAAAATTTTTCCGTAAATAAGCACAAATTGCAGAAAATAATTTATTTAAGACAGAAAAAAAATCATGGAAATGTTATAAACCTTTCATCAATGCAGGGTTATATATTTTTATATATTGTTTTAAATGGAAATTTAAAAATGAATAAAAAAAAGCAAATCATAGAATAAAAGAATACTTTTCATTCGAATTAATAGGCGAAATCTTTCAACTAGAAATGAGGATACATTTTTAATCCTTAGCTTACTCCTCTCTTCCGCCTTTCTATCTCACTCCATTTAGTTCGTATTTGGACCAGGTACTTCTGCTTATATATATATATATATATATATATATATATATATATATATATATATATGAAAAGACAAAGAGTTCAACAGAGATAGTTAACGAAGTTTATCTATATAGATAGATAGATAGATAGATAGATTAAGAAAAAATGCCCAGGTTTCACCTAAATAGACCATCAGGATGATTCTGGCTAAAGAAGAGTTGGACCAAAACTACATTTTATTGATTAAAAGACCGTTAGAAAGAATAAGATTAGCATAATAAATAAATGAATAAATGAGATAAAAATAAAACTTAACTTATCAACCAAGAAGCCAACTTTTCTGATGTCAACAAACATTAAGTATTTCCGACTTTTGATAAAGTAATTCATTGAGATTATTGTGGGAAGCTATGACAAGTTTCTCCTCCCCACATAAATCAAAATATTTATCCCACGCTTTATATTTACAGCATGTTTTTTTTTTACTATCTCCCATTTTAATATAGGATCTGTACTTAGATTCTTCTTAATTTCCCACACATAGATAAACTAGTTCTATGTCTATATACTTTGTGTGCAAAACTACTTCAATGATTGTAATATCTTTTATTTGATGTAATATCTTTTATCAAATGGTCCCAGAGACCGGGGTTCAATCCCAGGTTGAGTCATACCAAAGACTCAAAAAATGGGTATTGATGTCACCTTGCTTAACACCCAGCATTATAAGGTGCGGATCAAGGGTAAAGTGGAGCATTCCAAGGAATGGATTTGCGCCCACCCCTTTACCTCGGTGTTGTAGCTATTGAAAAGGGAGACTTCGGGTCACCCTTGACTAAGGTCGCCAACTTTACTTATATATATATACATATATATATATATATATATATATATATTATCTTCGTTGAGAGAGAGAGAGAGAGTGGGGAGAGAGAGAGAGTGAGAGAGAAAGGGAGATACATACAGATAGACGTATATAAACTGAGATAGAAGCACAGGAAGATAGTTATATACAGTGACAGATAGATAACCATGTGTATGAAGAGAGAGAGAGAGAGAGAGAGAGAGAGAGAGAGAGAGAGAGAGATGAACAGTCATTGACAATCAATCCGAGTCATAGAAAATCTAGATAAAAGTATTCTGATATTAATTAAATCGTTCGCTACTCATATAAATTAAGTAACCAGAAATGAACGGAAAAAAGAAAAAAAAAAAAAGGATTAAATTTATTCAAAAACGACTTCTAACCGCCTTTCTCTTTTTCTCTGTCTCTACTTCTGTCTCTTTTTCTTTCTCTGCGTTCTTTACCTTCCGATTACATGAAAAGGTTTTGGCGCCGTTTACCGAAATTCTTTGCCTTCTGCCAATAGTTTCTTCCGCAGATTTGGCACAGTACGCTCATTAGAAAACTTTATCTATTACACTTTTTTGCCTTCTAAGTTCCTTTTTCCCTCCGCTCTTTTAATTGATTTTGACAGTTTTGAAAAGGACTTTTTTGCGGGGTTGGGGAGGAGAGAGAGGCGTGTACGTCATCTATATTGCAGTTTGTTTATGTGTATATATGGATAAATGGCCTCATCTATCTATCTATCTATCTATCTATCTATCCTAGCAGACTATCTAATTTCTTTTCATCTTTTTTTTCCTTATCTTTTCTTTCGTTGTTCATCTTCAATTTGACGAACTAATTTTGAGGAGATAATTCTTAATGCTCTTTAGTGCGATGCTGCTTCCTCCACCCCACACATCAATGTATATAAAGTTGGGTCAATAAGTCCAACGTTGACTTGCTTATTAGTAAAATTCTGATTTGAATTTTTCACTGAATTATGATCCGTGCAATTAATGTGCTCACGTTCAGTGAAGTGAATTCACTGGGAAGAAGATCATGTTAAAAATATAAATACTTCTTATTTAAGAAACCGGTTTCGAAATAACTAATATATATACATATATATATATATATATATAGCAAATTTTTCGCTCGAGAAGAATCTTTCATGACTAAACTCTAAATTCCAAAAAACGGGGAGGGAAAACGCCAAAGCAAAGCTAGATTATATTCTTATAAACAAGAAGTGGATAAATAGTGCTCTGAACTGTGAGGTATTCTTCTCTTTTGAAGGAGTATCATCTTTGGTCACAGAAACATCTCAGAAAAGATACGCCTGACTCTATGCATAAATGAGAAAAAAAAAACAGTCAAAATCACACGTTACGACTGGTCCTCACTTAACAACTTAGATATTAGCAAAAAATATTCGGAAACTGTAAGAAAGAAATTTGATACTTTTCAGGGGATATCTGAAAAACATACTTTGAATAATGAAAATGAAAACTTCACCACAGCCCATATGGAAGCACAGCAGAGTGCATACCAACCAAACCAAGAGCTCGATTTAGATTTTCAAGGGAGTCACTAGTAATTAATGAAAAAGGAGGTAACATAAAAAACATCCTTGATAAAAGAAACACAACAAATGACCATGCGCCCGAAATTTAGAAAGCCTGGAAAGAACTAACCAACACATACCAAAAAGAGCAATTGCAATACATTCAAGGCCAAATCGATAAAATTAGAAATTCGGAAGAAGACAGACAATTACGAATAGCATAGCAAACGAAAAATGAAGTAAGCAGAAGAAAGAGCGCATCGAAAGCAAAACTAAGCGCTGTTTGCCAAAAAGAAAGGCGTCTGAAGTGGAAAGAATATTCCAAGAATCTACTTGAAAAATCAGTGACAACTCTACCCAAATATCATTAATGGCAAACTACACATCAAACTAGGACGGTGTACAGAGAAAGAACTTGACGCATTTGTGAAAAAAATTAAAAACAGAAAAGCTGCTGATCTTGACGAAATACCCCCTGAAGTTTAGGTGACAATTTGAACCACACTTCTCCAACTATACAACGCTGTCAATTAAAAAAAAAAAGAAAAAACAAATAAAAAAAAGCGAAATGGACGAAAGGCTGCATCTTTCCTTTCTTCAAGAGAAGTGACCTCGGAATCACCGAGAACAACAAAGACATAACGAACTGCTATTACTGCTGAAATTTATAATACCAAACTTTTCAGTCAAATTCAATCCGAATTGGAGAAAATTCTTAGGAAAATCAAAATGCCTTTCAAAGAAATCGATCCACAACCTCCCAGATTCTGATAATCCGTTGAATCACTGAAAGAATATGAGCAAAGAATCTCAGAGGGCAGTGCTGGTGCTCGAAGAGTTCGCCAAATCGTTTGATTCCATTCACAGAGGAGGATACTATTTGTCGCACACCCCACTAAACGAGCGAGTATGGCACAAGGCTTTTTAAGGTAGGTTCGGGGGTAGGGGTATAGCCGAGCCCCGCCTGGCGGCTCCAAAAATGCCTCGGACCCCGTTGGTATTCCCCTAAAAAGGGGTCGGCAGCGTGACGAGAGTGGTGGGTTTCCCCGTATCCACGTCAGACAGGCTCGACCGAATGGCCGCCGCTAGAGAGACAGTTAGAAAATTATCACATTCACAAAGGAAGATGGAGCAAATACTACTTGCATATGGTCTTCCCAAAGAAACAGGTACGGCTATAATAATGCTTTGCAAAAACACGAAAGCAATGGTTCGCTCACTTGACAGAGACACGGACTTCTTCGATATATAGACGCTAGAGTCTTACAAGGTGATAGATTAGCACCATGCTTGTTTATACTCGGCTTAGATAAGGTACTTCGAACGTCAATAGATTTAGTAAAAGAAAATGATTTCACATTTGAAAAAGGCTACAAGCAGACAATATCCCACTGAATCTATAATAGATTCAGACAATTCAGGTGACCTAGCGCTTCAAGCAAATACACCAGACCAAGCAGAATCTCTATTGCATAGCAGAGAGAAAACAGTAGAAAGGATTGGCTTCTACGTGAATGCTAACAAAACTGAGAACATGTATTTTAAACAAAAAGAAGCCATCTCCCTTCTAAATAGCAAGCTGCTAAAATGATCTGATTTCATAGAATACTTTGAAGAAATGCCATAAGGATCTAAAACACTAAAGCCATCTTTGTAGCTCAGATACATTTATTCTCTAGCCTCATCAGGAAAACGTTCGAGCCTAACCAGATTATGTGAGCTCAATCAGACCATTATGGAGAACGAACTAGGCAAAAATTATCCTTTTTATATGTATCAATAACTCGCACAAAGCAAGGATTCACGTCATCTGTGTATCGAAAGCCAACCTTCACCGGACTGTACCTAAATTTCAATTCCGACCATATAATGTAAAGAAAGGAATCAATCGTTACCAATAACATCGAACAAAAACATATAAAAAAGGAATGAAAAGTTTAAGTGAAACCCTTCATCGCAACAATTACCTCGAGAGCATAACATTAGCCCCCAAGAAGACTAGATGGAACTATAGAGAACAATATCCAAAAACTCTTCACAGTCAGTCTGCCTTATGTCAAAGGCTAAAAAGATTCAAAAGACTTGTAGTCGAAATGATATCAGGACAATATCCAGGAGTCGGATTATCTCTTCCGATTCAAGCCTCCAAAAGAATACAAAATGGCCAACAGTTGCGTGCTCTCCATTCCATCCAGTTGTGGTAAAGTATACAAAGGCGAGACATGCCGCCAGGAATATCAAAAGGCAATATGTCGATGTGAGGTCAAAAAGTCGGGTATGGCTAATCATATATGGAAAGAGAAGGGAAACCGTTTGCCCTTTGTGGGATGAAGTTAAAATAACTGATATGGAAGATCATTGTAGAATAAGATGTCTTAAAAAACAGCACATATGTTGGGCTACTGTGACCTGTGGAGCTGACAAAGTATAGAGATCAATACAATTTGTGATTCATTAATCAAAAAGACACGATAAAAAACTGCAATATAAGCTAAGGTGAAAAAATGGTAGTTAAAAATCGATAAGAGTGAGTAAGATTTGATGGGATGATGGAGACATTGATTCCGTGTGAATTTTTGGGACTTGGTTTATAAGTCCCAAAAATTCACTCAGAATTGTCCAGCTGGACACAAGTAAATGCGTTTATTTGGAAAGGGATCCCAAGCAAAATTATCTGGCGGTTGTAGGTTCAATCCCAACTTCAGGTAAATAACAATGAATTCTTACAATAAGTTAACACTTGTAACCAGTCATGGTTAACAGAATTAGAATAATCTAATCTCGTAGATTAAATAAAGGGTTCAATTCGAGGTTCTGTATGGGCTCCTCAACTTGACATGACAAAAGAAGGCCGAAGAACATATTGGCCAAAACGTTGTGAGTATAAAGATGAAGACAATAGTCCGAATATTTTAAGTGGTACGTGACGTGTTATATTTTTCTGAAACAAAAATTATCAATGACTCAACCTAATATATATATACACACACGGATATATATATATATATAAATTACTTCGGTGTCAAAAGTTTTGCATTATTTTGATACATGCTAATTTATCACGTGACTTGATCAGTTCAAGCCGAAAAAGGTATCCGATGTGGTTAATAGCATCATATAGGTAGTGCGCTGACACGTTGAGCATTGCTTCACTCCATGTGTGATTTGAAAGCTACTCAGCTGAACGTATAACATCGTCTAATTCGGGAATTTATGCTTTACAAGTTTGTTGCGAGAAAAGTGGTGGTGCACTTGATTACAGAAATCGGATAGTTCAAGAAATTTCGCCTGGGTTGTAAGTATCTCGATCATCTGGGTTGTAAGTATCTCGATCATCTGAGAAGAAGACCAGAAACCATTGATTCTGGGGTCGTGCTCCAAGCTATTGAAGTGAGTAGCACTTAAAGAGTATAAGGCGGGCTCGGCATCTCACAGTCCAGTGTAGTTCATCACCTTCATGTCCTTGATAAAAACAGGTGGAACTGCTCAATTGTGTTTCATGTTACTAAAATATTGCTAAACGTTTGACTCACCTTAATTCTTACACACAATAAATAATTAAACCAATAAATGAAACTTCTAAAAGATAATTCATTGATTTCATGATAAAATATTTACGCTAAAAAATGACTTCACTGTTGATTGCACAAGTTTCACTTTTCATTTTACGCTTTGATTAACTGAAACAGAAATACAATTAATTGTTTATTATTTAATCTATTTTGGATTTCCATTTAATTCGCTTGATGATTCTTTAATCAAAATATGCAGATACTTTCTGATTCTTTTCGGTTGAAAAAAAGAAGAAATATATAAAATACATCACGTGAATTCAACTGAAAACAAACACAAACATACAACACACACGCACTCACAACTCACACACACACACACACACACACACACACACACACACACACACGCACAGAGTACACACACACACACACAACACACACAAACATATAACATTCGCGCACTTACAACACACACACACACACACAGAGTACATTCATACATAATCACACACAACACACACGCTCTCACAACTCTCCCCAGACAGAGTATATACACACATATGCACAACAACACATACAAATATAATACGCACTGGCACACCACATACACATTCACACAACACATTCACAATACACACAACATACATATAAAACCAACATACTCACACGCACACACAGTCACACATGCTCACACACAACACATAGAACACAAACTCACACACTCACGCATACACAACTCATGCACAATACGTACTCACATACGACATACCCATGAAACATACAACATGCACACACACACACACACACATAAGATTCATATAAAACCAACGCATACATAAACACTCAACTCACAACGCACACACACACACACACACACACACACACACACACACACACACACACACACACACACACACAAATACTATACATACAACATTCATTATTGACATACAACACATACAACACACATATAAAACCAACGCATACATAAACACTTAACTCACAACGCACACACACACACACACACACACACACACACACAAATACTATACATACAACATTCATTATTGACATACAACACACACAACACACATATAAAACCAACGCAGACATACACACGCATACAATAGATGTAAATACACATATAGACACATATATATAATATGGTTTAATATGTTTGTAAATAAAGATTGCTCAATATTGTTGATGGAGCGTATATATATCAAAGTTAGGATATCGTAGAAATAGTGTCAATAGCGATTGTTGACTATCAGTTTCACGCCCGTGTGATCGTCGGATGGTTTCTACATTAAACATGTCTCTTTATTTCCTTTTCTCTGTGGCGTGCAGCGAAGGAAGATGGGGGCGATAATACTGCCTTTTTATTTACGTGGCTATAGTATAGGAATTAAATGATTTGTGAATTTATTTACTGTGTCAGAGTTTCGTCAGGGGAAAAATAATGTTTGGTTGATGAAAATGTTCTCTATTCAACGGTGTTATCGTTCACTCTATCTGTTGTAGGTTCTGTGGAAAAAAAAGAGGTATGACTCTCAGATCAATCCACTTACATCGAGACATGCCGGTTTTTGTTGATCGATGGCTAAAACATACAACCAATGGTGAAGACAATGTAGGGAAAATTATATAAGAAGCTGAAAACTTGCTCAATTCAATGGCGTTATTGTGCTCTCTGCTTCTATTGCAGTTTCTTTGGATATAAGTTGGACGCATTACTTTCGGATCGACTCTCTCACTATCGAGACAAGCCGGTTCTTGTTCATCGCTGGCTAAAATGTTCGACTTATGATAAAAACTATGGGAGAAAATAATGTTGTGTAGCAGAAACCTTGTTCTATGCAAATGGTATTGAACTTCCTGTATGTGTTGTATTTTCCACACGTATCTAATTAAATCTGTTGAAATTAAAGTAAATATTCCGTTAAATTTCTTAGGGTAGAGTTACTGATTAGGATTTGGGAAAATATTGACGAAAATAAAACTATTTATAAGTTTCCAATCTTAATTATGGGCTGCAAATATAAACCAAAGAAACATTGGAAGCGAACGACTTCGCTTCGTGGTAATTTGGTTCGCGGGAAAAGAAAGGTCGTGGTTATCTCCCCTTGAATTACGGACCTATTGATTTAGAACGAGAGGTTCATTGTGAGTTAGCGTTGTTTACAGTAGTCTTCGAGATGAGCCATTTTGAGAGAAGCACCGTTAGTTTTCTTGTCTTTGACTTCCTTCTGCAATTCCGCCTCATCTCCTCCACAACGTCCATCTCCACTCATTTGCGTCCGTTTTATTTTGGGAATGAACAGAAAATAACCAAATTGACGAAAAGATGGAAACAGCGATGAATATGATCTTGAATAATTAATTTTTTTTTTTTAATTTTAGAAAAATTTTATTTTAAAAACCTGTAATTTTATTGGTTGGCTTTGAGTATTATAAGATGTATTTCTTTGTCTTTAATTTACGAGGTAAACATTTTTTCTCCTTCCTTTTTTTCTTCTTCTTCTTCTTCCTCTCTCTCTCTCTCTCTCTCTCTCTCTCTCGCACACCTTTCAGCGTTCTATTCCTTACAATATGTGCACTTTTAGTGGAGGTGCTTGTGGATTATTGTTTTTGTTATAGAACATGGATACGGTGACACGAGTTCAAATCCTGGACAAGTCTGTTTGCATTTCACATTGCTCTAATACCTTTGGAAAGGTATTATGTAGCCAACTATTCTCCCATTAGCGATGGGTAAATAATAGGGCAGATTGAGCTCCATAACCTTGGTATAGTAAACGGTGTAGAAAGGAAATTCTGAATTCAAATCTGTAAAAAATTGACCTTGTGTCACATCCTGCTCGTAGTGGAATCTTTCTTTCTTTCTTTCTTTCTTTCAATTTTTTTATTTCTTGTTATTTGAAACTAATACATTTCCATCTTTCTTTCTTGTATCACATTTTTCTTTCTTTCTTTCTTTCTTTCTTTCTTTCTTTCTTTCTAAATCAATTATTATTTATTCTTTTATAAAATAACGATATGACAGTTATGATAAAGGAATCAAGAGAAATATGATTTTCAACTGGCTCGTATAAAATATTGTCAATTATATTAATTTTTCATTACTCTTTCTCTTTATTTATTCATTGTTAATAATATTAATAGTAGTCTCTGGTTGTCCGAATTTCTTTGCTGAAATGTTATCATTATTATTAATTTCTGACAAGTCTTTCTTTCATCTTATTTCTTTTGCTTCTTTATACCCAGTAGTAGTAGTAGTAGTAGTATTTGTTGTCGTGAAGATGTACGAATTCTTTAAGAGGAAGCTGTGTCATCATTATATTTGTTTTGTTAGTCTTTCATCTTATTTCTCTGCTTTTTTACACCTAGTAATTGCAGTGTTAAGTTGTGAATTTCTTAGATGAAACACTGTCATTATTTTCCTTTTTGAGTAGCTTTTCTTTCATTTTATTTCCTTTGCTACTTTACATATAGTAGTAGTTATAGTAGTAGTAGTGATGGTGGTGGTATAGTCTAAATTTCTCTGTTGAAATATTGTCATTATTATTAATTTTTGTCTATTTTTCTTCTTATTTCTTTTGTTTCTTCACACCAAGAAGCAGCAGCAACAGAAGCAGCAGTAATGTTGAGTTTTCTAACTAAAATTGAATGTTCCACGCATTTCCCCTGCCAGAATTAGGAAAAGGCACAACATTTTTTGAAAAGTTGAGGTGAGAACAAAATCAAGATGGCTGGTTACGGAAGAGCACGGTCAGATTCAAGTGGCGGAACTATTTTCGTTGGCTCGTGAAGAAAACAAAACAAAACAAAAAATGTTCCTTCGCTCGTTTCCCGGAAAGAGACGACCAGTTGGCGTCTCTCATCGTCATGCAGTCTCAGTTTCTTCCATCACATAAGTAATTATAATCGGGATCATCATCATCATCATTTCTTCTTCTTCTTCTTCTTCTTCTTCTTCTTCTTCTTCTTCTTCTTCTTCTTCTTCTTCTTCTTCTTCTTTCTCTCTCTCTCTTAGACACACACACACATACACATTTAGTCAAACCAAAATACACACAGACACCCAGGTACACCCAAGCAAACATACATATACATATTTTACACATCTGATAATTGTTCATGAACCAAGGAATCATTGGCAGTAGTTGATATTGTGACCATTATGATAATTTAAATTTTATATCAACTCTTTTTGTTCATTTTGGGCAATCACTAGCTCAAAACAACAACAACAACAACAACAACAACAGTAATAATAACAATAAAAATAATAAGTATGGACATTTTAAGCGACAAATAAGCGACATCTCACGCGAGAAAACGTAGACGTGGCAAGAAAGGAAAATCTTTTGAGAGAAACGGAATCTCTTCTAATAACCGCTCAAAGAACCCCATAAGCACCAATTTTATCAAAGCAAGAATGTTGTATAGCCATACAATAACCATGACCATGATTAACTATACAGACACATAATACACACACACACACACACACATATATATATATATATATATATGCTGGATACATACCGACGCAATGAATAATGACGAGCAAAGACTCCTTTAGAAAAATATACCCCTCACTTTATTTGTAACGTTTGTGTGTGAGAGGACGTTGGAGACCGAACAGAACTTCAATATATTGACCCCCACTCTTATGGCCGTCAGCGTTGTGTCTTTCTCGTTCTCCAGGGCTGCTCAACCGGAGGCCCAGGGGCCCAGCTCTCTGCTAGATGATGACTTTCTTTACTGCATCTTATCACCAACTGGTCTCCAAAACTCCATCGGGGGTCCCGAGGGCCCCTTCTGCCGAGTGTGGCTTTCCCTACCACATCTTGTCTCCGACGTCTCTGATCCCCAACTCATCAGGGGTCCCAAGGGCCTCCTCCGCCGGGCTTTCTCTACCACATCTTATCAGCAACTTCTCTGGACCCCAACTCACTGACTTCCTGTCTTCACAGATCTTTGAAATCGAATGTTTAATCGTCATCAAGCGGAAATAACTGTCATACAGTTCAGAGGTCACTCTCTTCCGGTGCATCAGTCTATGAGTGTATCATGGGATTTTTACCTTGTCCCATTTCACCAGCCAAATCCGCCCACGCGATCTCTTTCGATTACTGGCCATTGGAATATGTCACTTCCTTCCGGCGCATCACTTTGGAATGGCATGTTTGGCCGGGTCGAAGGTCAAAATACAACAAGAATAGATAAGACACAATAAAATAGCAAATGAAGGTTCTGTAGTGATAAAGACGAAACGACTACTCACATAATAAGCAAGTGCAGCTAATTAGCACAGAAAGAGTATAAGACTAGACACAACTGAGTGGTCAAGGTGATCAACTGGGAATTGTGCAAGAAATTGAAATTTGACCATACGAACAAATGGTATATGCACAACCCACCATCTGTCCTGGAAAATGAGATGCATAAACTCCTCTGGGATTTTGAGATACAAACGGATCACCTAATCTTGCCCAGACGACCAGATCTTATAAAAATCAACGACAGCAACAAAAAAGAGAATTTGCAGAATTGTGGATTTTGCTGTCCCGGCTGATCACAGAAGAAAATTGAAAGAAACTGAAAAGAAGAATAACTGCCTGGACCTTGCTAGAGAATTGAAAAAACTGTGGAACATGAGAGAACGATTATATTAATTGTAGTTGGTGCTCTTGGTACAATCATCAAAGGCTTGGTAAAATGACTGGATGACTTGGAAATAAGAGGATGAGAGAAGACCATCCAAACTACAGCATTATTGAGATCGGCCAGAAAACTGAGATGAGTCATGGAGACTTGGCGAGACTTGCTGTCGCTCAAACTCCAGTAAGAAACCATCGGCTAACGCTGGTGTGAAAATCTCTCAAAGGAATAAAATAATAATATATATATATATATATATATATATATATATTCGCTACGACGACACGAGTTCAAATGCAAGACGAAGTTGTTTTCATTTCATATAGCGCTAATATCGTTAGGAAAGGTAAGCATCCAACTATTTTCCCTGCAGCCGAGGGAAAATAATTAGGCTGACTGGGCTCTTTAGTCGTGGTATGGCGACCGATCTAAGAGAAGGAAAACTCTGAATTCAGACCCGTTAAACTCCGCTTAAAAATTGACCTTGTGTCCCATCCTGTCCGTGCGGAGGGGTTGGTAAGTACATATATATATATATATATATATATACTATGATTTTTACAGATACCAATTTTGTCACCATAGAAAAAATAAAATAAAAGCTTTGATCAATATTACGATGATAATAAAACGCACGATGATAAATAGAGAAAACGATTCTACACAACCAGCAACTTTGAATTAGAATAGATTGAGTGTAAGCGGATTGACATATAAACACCTAAATAAACAAATGCGTAAGTTAAATAATAAAACAGTAACGGCTAATTACATCAAACTCTTCATTTTTACAATATTTTGTCAAACAGACCGTTGCCATTGAAGTTCATTGAGGTAAATGATAGCATTATCCCGTAAGAACACCTGGTAGACTATGCAAAAGATGTGCGGAGATGGATCAAATCGGTTTGGCATTTATGGGATATCAACCATTGTGGGTTATTTAAAGCCAAATCCTCTTTATACATATATATTACATATATATGATTTGGTTTGGTTGGGTTTTATGACATATCAAACACTGTTGGTTATTTAATGCCAAATCCTCCTTATACTTATATATTAAAGATATATGATTTCGAAACACATTTTGTTGATAACATCCTTAAACGAGCGTTAGCTGATTCTTTTGTTCACAGTTAAATGGTTTCAAGTATTGCTATGTATCACTAACAATTAAAATAAATATCAATCATTTGTTTACACACAGTTAAATGATCAAGCAGTTTTATTTCAAACAATTCAATTTAGTATAAGTCATTCGTTTGAACTCAGTTAAAAAATCAAACAGTTCTATTCGACTCATACATAGGACCCTATCCGGTGTTATCAGTCCGAGTCAGAGAGGAGCGAGAAGCAATGGCAATGAAGAGGTACTCTGCATTCTCCAAAGCTCCAGCATTACTAGAGCCTCACCATCAGATTGTTAAGTGTCATATCTAGGGCACCCGAGATGCAGTCAGTGTATTCTTCAGCTCCAGTCATCTAGGCGAAAACTCTCCGTAAGTAAAAACTGAATGAAATCAACATAAAAACCGAATGAAATCAACGACTACCGAGATGATTTTAATCAATGATAGAGATGTGTAGAAGTCTCTCATTATCAAAGTTGAATGTTTTGACTTAACGATAGTCGTTGGTAGAAGGAAATTGTCTTCTCCATAAGATAAAGTCGGAAATATCATACGGTTTAGCCTTTCAAGAAAATTCTCCTATCTGACGAAACGGTTACCGTCATAAGAAATGGGCACGGTGACCCGAGTTCAAATCCAGGACAAAACTGTTTGCATTTTCCATAGCACTAATATCCTTGGGAAAGGCATGAATCCGACTATTCTTCTTCCAGCTATGTATAAATAGTAAGGCATATAGGGCTCTTTAACCTTGGTACGGCAACCGATGTAAAGGAGGGCCTAGTGAGTAAAATGTTCGCCAATGGCCCGGGAGACCGAAGTTCCATCCTAGGCTCAGTCATATTAAAGACTCAAAAATGGTATTTGATACCTTCTTGTTTAACACTTAACATTATAAGGTACATATAATGAGTAAAGTGGAGCAATTTAGAGAAAGGAATAGCGCCTTCTCTTACACCTCGGTGTTGTAGCTATTGAAAAAAGAGTTTTGGGGGTCGCTCTCGACTACGGTCGCCAACTTTACGTGGCTTAAAAATGACCTTCTGTTGCATTTTGCTTGAGGTGAACGGGGGAGAAATAGGAGAAGTAAACATCTACATAACTCCGAATTGTAAGAAAGTCCATCTGACGTAGATCTACTTCCCTCACCCGAAGATAGTTGCTGGAAGGTTTTAGAAATGAGAGAGAGAGAGAGAGAGAGAGAGAGAGAGAGAGAGAGAGAGAGAGAACAAATAAAGAAAAAGCAAACGCGATCTATTTTTATAACTTTATGGTTATAAAGTAAAAATGAAAGGTATGTACATTTGCAAATTGAAAATAAGTGTCGTGTTACACGTAATTGATTAAGATCCAGTAAGCGTTAACTTCTCTTAGTGGCACTTGTTAGCAGAAGGACTAATCCTTAAATTGTCATCGGTCCAGGGACTTCCGGTTTTGTCCTTTCAACGAGACAAGACGTAGATTCCACCTTGTCTGAGTCAACTTTAAAATACGAACAAAAATGCTAAAAGTCTTTAAGTTATTTTGCATTAGCGTTACCACAATTTTACCCTATAATTTACGACCACGCCTTCCTTTTATGGATATTTAGACAAGTACCTTTTTCTCTAGAACCATGTGATGACAATCCGCTGTAAAGATGCTTGGTTCTATAAACGTAGCGTCTGTCTCATGTCAGTAATATTTCTCCTTAATTCCATTTTTTTGTTATTGTAAAAAACACTGGTAATTCAGTTACTATTACTTTATCTCCTCCTTAGTTACATCTTTGTATTTATATCCTTCAGACGATACTGTGTTAAATTATATTATGATCTGCGCCAGCTTTTTTCTGTAACTCCATCAGCTCCGCAACATTGTCCTAGTTAGTTGTTAATACTCAAACTAAGCCCACAACAGACCCATTTATTTGCTGTATTGTGTCCTTTCGAACTTATTTGCGAAATGTATTTCTTCCTTTCAGTTTTAACACCTTTCTACGGTGAATAAACCTGTTGACATCGGCAATTCGTCTTCAGAGTCTTTACTGTGGGAAAGTGTATAATTTCGCACCATGAAAACGATTCGACGTTTAGAGGAAACTAGGAGTGTCTACACTGGACGTGACAATTAAATGAATGTGTCTTTTGGAAAATAAAAGTGTGACAAAATGGATGTTGGTTTGTAGTTTTCACATTCAATAAAACGTATTACATAGCAGAATCTAAAGCTGTCTTCTCCAGAGCCTTTTAAGGGCGTAAAAAGATCACCTGTCTTCCTAGGGTTTCTGACTGGTCTGGAGTACTACCTCGGGCAAAAATGATAGAATTTGCACACTTCCAGCATGTTCCTCTTGGTTTTTTATTTAGTTGTAAATAAACAAATAAAAGATAAGATACAAAACGTTTTTATTTAATATAGGAATATTCTGGTTCCTTAAAATATACCAAAAACAAATTAGATTAAATTATCTAAATTAACAGCACGATTTTTCCAAGCCATCCAGTGGAAAATAACCGAATGTGAAGGGAAAATTATGGAATTCGTTGACCAAATGCTCTCAAGTTTTAAGATTTCCTTAGTTCTTTCAAGCAAAAATCAAAGAGGTTCCAACTTTACTAGATGGCAGTAAATAGATTTTCTTTTATTGATGGAGCCTTCTCATGAACTATTAAAAAAATCACCATAGATTTTCAATGGGATTAAGATCCGGACTATTCGGTGGCAATGTCATTGATTTTATAATTCTTTCCTGAAGAAAGTTTTAATTTCCTTTGTTCCGAGACAAGATGCATCATCATCCTAAAAATGACTTCATCATCATCAAACCGATTTTCTAGCAATGGAATGAGAAAATTACACCTGTACATTGATTGTTGAGGTAATGATTGCCATTTCACCTGATATTGCGTTCACTGTCGGACTAATACTCTTGGTAGAAGTATGAACTCTCTTTACTTTGTTGTACATTTTCTAATTTCAAGGCTTACTGTTTTGAGTTTTCTATCTAGGGGTTTTGATGTCTTTCGTAGTCTTCCAGTATGTTTTCCTTTTAACCCCTACCCAACCACATTTCTTTTATATTTGCTTCAAACTTTACTCACTGCTGACTGGGAACAACAAATACCTTTCCCCATATTCCACAGGGGATTGTTTTCTTGAATGAGTTTTATGATCATTTCCATTGTTTCAATAAAAAGTTCTTTTGTTGGCGCCATGTTTCCATTTTCAACAGCTTGTTAAGGTCTACACGAATTGCCTTTTAACTGATGACCGATTCGTATATTTAGACTTCAGCTGCTATTTGTTTTAGGAATACAAATTAAAAGATCATTCCAAAATTGTGTTTTTTTTTCTCAATATTGGGTTATTCTATAATGTTTTCCTCTGTATATGGCTTGGAAAAATGTATGCAATTACTTTAAATGATTTATTCTAGTTATTTAAGGGATATTTCAAGGAACCAAAATGTTCAGCTATTAAATAAAAAATGTTCTGCATCTTATCTGTTATTAGTTTATTTACTGCTAAAAACAAACAAACAAACAAACCTTAAGTGAAAATCCTCTTAGCGTGATAATTCCATAATTAGTCTGAACTTCGCATTTATTTACAACAGATGACAGCAGGAAGTATGGACAGTATACGAACCTTTTATGTCAGTCTATTTTTGTGGAATATTTAATAGGCTCCCTTATAGTTAGTTAGCTGGGGGCCATGTTAGTGAATTTGATTCTCATTGGGTGTCTCAAATATCTGGCCTTATGCCTACGCTTAGTACTACTCTCAAACCTCTCTCTTTCTCCCTCTCTCTCCCCACTCTCTCTCTCTCTGTCTCTTTGTTCTTTCATATTTCCTCGAAATCATCTATCTATCTCTGTCGTTGAACACCTTCCTTCCGACCAACCGCTTTCCTCTCCCATCGTCTTTCTACTTTCTCTCCTCTTCTCTTCCCACCTGATGGCTTTTAATCATTCTCACACTAATCTGACACCAATTATTCCAGTCCCACTCCAGTGTTTTTACCCCCACAAAACATGCTACGTTACAAATGATTCGGCAGGCGCATTTCCACGCATTTTATTCATTAGGATAAATCTAGTTTTAATGGGACGAACTCTTGTTCTTCGTCGCACAGACTGTCGACTTAGCCGACACCAAACCCTTTTTCCTCTCTTTTTTTTTATCGCCCGCCATTTTGTTTGATTAAAATACGCGCATGCACGCACAAACAAACACTAAAACAAAAAAATAAATACCATACACATACACGCACACATGAATAAAAAGAGATACTGATTAGAAAGAAGAAGAAGAAGAAGAAGAAGAAGAAGAAGAAGAAGAAGAAGAAGAAGAAGAAGAAGAAGAAGAAAAAGAAGTAGAAGAAGAAGAAGAAGAGTTCATTTGGAAGAAAAGAAATTTGAAGAAAGATTATGAGAAAGCGTGGGAAAATACTAGTCACCAGCGGTTCATGTGAAAGAGAAAAAATCGGCAAATACCTGGATCTTGCCAGAGAGCTGTAAAAGGGAAGAACATGAAAGTAGTAAAAGGAAAGTTGGCGACCTTAGTCAAAGGTGACATGAAGGTTCCCTTTTCAATAACTACAACACCAAGGTGTAAGGAATGGCGCTACTCCATTCCCTGGATTGCTCCACTTTACTCTTGATCCTTGCCTACTGAGTGTTAAGCAAGGCGGCATCAAGTACCATTTTGAGTCTTTGGTATGAATCGGCCGGGGATTGAACTCCGGTCTCCCGGACCATTGGCGATCACTCTACTCATTAGGCCAATGGCCTAGTTTAATGGACATAAATATTGTGTTTCATGCTCTTAGACTGGTCCTGAAAGGAGTGAAAAAGAGACCGAGAGAACAGGAGATCGGGGGAAGAAACGAGATTATTCAGACCACAGCACTGTTGAAATCAGCTAGAATACTTAGAAGAGTTCTGGAGAACTAAGCGAACTTATAGCCATTCAGACTTCAGTGAAAAACTTTTCGTGAAAACTGGTATAAAAATTTGCATGGAGAATAATAATAATAATAAAAATAATAATAGTATTATCAATAATAAATAACATGAAAAATAATTACAAGGACTCGATTCAAGATTTCCGACAAAGTCAAAAGGTTTATCACAGAAAACATGAAAAACTGGAAAGTGAAATTCACCACAAGAGGAAAAACTTCAGTTGAGTTAGAAATCCAAAGAGGTATCTTCCCGGGAGACGCTCTTTCACCATTACACTATTTGTAAAAGCGATGATGCCACTCAATCACATAATTAGAAAATGCACATAAACACCTGGTCGTCCCCCTTGTAAGATATTCAGGACTATTCTTGAAATAAACTAGGGATGAACTCAGACAAAAAGACCTTAGGACAAGATAACTAATGACGATACATAAGGCCTTATATCCGTGAGATGAAAAAGAAGAAAAGAAGGAGGAAGAGGACTCGCCGGCAATGAAGATAGCGTCGATACATCGATACGATAACTCGAAGACTACATAAAAAAGCAAAGACAGACAAATTAAAGCGCCGGAAACAACACAAAGAACATAAGGATCAATAGAACATCTACTAGGAAACAGAAATGGGAAGAAAAACAACTGTATGGATACTTCAAGTGACAAACTGACGAAATCTCACACGAAAAGACCTGCACATGGCTACACAAGAGGAACTTTAAGCGTCAAACTAAATCTCTTTTATCAGCAACACAAAACAACGCCATATCAACCGATTTGATTAAAGCGAAAGTAGTTAAGACGCAACAGAATAGCAAGTGTTGGTTACGTTGTGTAAGAGAAGAAACTATTAATCACATAATAAGCGAAAGTAGCAAACTAGCACAAGAGTACAAGACTAGACATGACAGGGTGGGAAAGGTGAGCAATTGATAATTGTGCAAGAAATTGATAGTTGACTATATTACTAAATGGTATATGCACAAAGCAGAATCCATCCTGGAGAATGAGATACACAAAATTCTTTGGGATTTTGAGATATAAACAGATCACTTAATATCGGTCAGAAGACCAGATAAAAAAAATTTAAAAATAATAAAAAATGAGAGAGAATTTGCCGAATAATGAACTTTGCCGTCCCAGCGAACTGCAGAGTGAAAATCAAATAAAGCGAAAAGAGAAACAAGTACTTAGACCTTGCCCGAAATCTAAAAAGTTATGGAACATGAAAGTGACGTTTATACCAATTATAATTGGTGTGCTTGGAACATTCTCCCACAGCTTGGCTATGGGGATTGGAAGAGTGGGAAATCGAAGGATGAGCCGAGACCATCCATTGTTAAAATCGGCTAGAATATTGAGAAGAGTTCTGGAGACTTGAGGAGACTTGCTGTCACTCAATCTCCGGTGAAAGATCATCACCTAACGCTCGTGTGAAAAACTCACAAGGAATAATAATAATAATAATAATAATAATAATAATAATAATCAAACAAGCACAAAAGAAATATGAGAATAGGCTTGATTGAGTGGGAAAGGCAATCTGCTGGGAATTGTGCAAAAAATCAAAATTTCAAGATACTGATAAATGGTATATGCTCTAACCAAAATCTGTTGAAGAAAATGATAACCCCATACCTAGTTATAATTTAAAATTTTGTCATTCCAGCAGATCAGATTGTGGTAATGAAAAAAAAAAACACGAAAAGCTGGACAAATACCTATGATACCAATTGTTTTTGACACACTTGGAATATCCCCCCCCCGAAAACCTGGAAAAGAAACTGAACTAGAGATCAGAGGAAGAATCGAAACCATCTAGACCCAAGCACAGCTAAAATTCTGCTAGAATACTTTGAAGAGTTCTGAAGATATGAAGAGATTTGTTGAGATTCAGTGAAAAACCACCCGTGAAAACTGACGTGGAAAATTGTAAGTGGCAAAATAATCGTAATAGTAATAATACTGGGGTAGGAAATAATTTTCCTTTCCAGTGTTTTGATTTTTAACTTCTGGAAAATATTACGACGTGCACTTAATTTATCTTATCCAAATTTATAAGATATTCTTTTTCTTTTTTTCTTTTTTGGCTTAATCTTTTTACTTACATACGTAAATTTATCAGCTCACCAAAATATGTTCGACATAATTCTTCACCACCATAAACAAATTACCGGTGTAGTTTATTTGCTAAGTTTCAGCTTAGTTTAATGATGAACAGAAATTATATATAGATATATTTATTCACACACACACACACACACACACACACATATGTATGTATATATGCCCATTTATTAATTTATATGTATATATATACGTTTGTTCATACACATACATATATATATTCGTTCATATATATATATATATATATATATATATATATATATATATATATATATATGCTTGTTCACACACACACACACACACACACACACACACACACACACACACACACACACACACACATATATATATATATATATATATATATATATGTCCGTTCATATATATATATATATATATATATATTTGAGGCGCTTGTGGTAAAATGGTTATGATTGTACAAAATCGACCCGGTGACCCGACTTCAAACCCCTGTCGAGGCTGTTTGCCTTTCACATAGCGCTAGTAATCTTAGAAAATGTATGAATCTAACTATTCTCCTTCCAGCGATGGCCAGACTGTGCTCTTCAACTTTGGTATGGCAACCGGTGTAGAAAAACTCACAATTCAAATTTGTTAAACTCCGCTTAAAAAATTGACGTTGTGTCTCATCCTGCGTGTATAAAAAGGTTTGTTAGATATATTCATCCATAGACACAAACATATGTATACACATATAAAGACACACACACACACACACACACACATATATATATATATATATATATATATATATATATATATATATATTGTTTACTATTTTTCCAAATATGAGCAATCATTCGAGTGAATGAAAATTTCGATGTATTTCTTATAACTCCCATCCAGTATATCAACGTTTACAAAAACAGTTAATATTCAAATATTATCCTGATATATATATATATATATATATATATATATATATATATATATATATATATATATATATATATATCGAGTATGAAAATGGCTAATAATAAAAAAAAGCAGGATAAAAACTCATGACTCAGAGTTTTACGTTGTCTATTCTCAGGTAAACTATAATTAAAAACGTCCTATACTAGCTCACCTGAAGATCTATAATGTGTTTTTGTATTGTTTTTTTTTTTCTTTTTTTATTATTATCCGATTTTCTAATTAAAAGTATTTTGATATCTTTACTCCAATTTCAAGTATTGAACCCTTTAAAGATTTTATGGATTAAAAAGACTTTTAGTATTAGATTATAAACATCACACACACACACAGACCTATATATATATATATAGAGAGAGAGTGAGAGGAAAGGTGTTGACAATTTTTAACCAGCCATGGAAGATTCCAAGAAATGTGTTGACAGGAATGGTGAACATGAAAAGACTCTTTGAATTCAAAATATCATAAAGGTACACCTATAGAAGGTACACCCATAAAAGGTACACCCGTAGAAGTGTTAGTACTTTTTTGAATCAACACACACACACACACACACACACACACACACACACACACACACACACACACACACACACACACATATATATATATATATATATATATATATATATATATATATTATTAGCGTATCAAAAGAGGGACGCCTGATAAACTGAATTCTTACAACTCTGAGAGAATGTCTTTGACTTTGACGTTGGCTGCAAACGCTTGCCTAGAGATGCATTCAAAAGCCGAAACCTTAAAGGATATTATCTGGTTATGAATTCTAAAGAGGTTCTTTGTGAAAGATTTGTTATTTGTTGAGAATATTCTTCGATTCAAAAGACGTTCAGAAAAGTTTACTAAGGCTGACGCAGATATTGGCCAGGATATTTGCAAAATATGGACGTTTCATTATTGGGAACTTGCAAAAGCAATATGGAGGGAAACATAGATAGATTGCTATATGATATGATAAAATGTGAAGTGACTGAGCAAGCTTGCTAGCTTGAGAAAT
>OY757947.1:24739422-24839422 GCA_963585895.1 Sepioteuthis lessoniana | reverse complement strand
AGAGAGAGAGAGAGAGAGAGAGAGAGAGAGAGAGAGAGAGAGAGAGAGAGAGAGAGAGAGCTGAATGATACAAGAAGAAGAAGAAGAAGAAGAAGAAGAAGAAGAAGAAGAAGAAGAAGAAGAAGAAGAAAAGGAAGAAAGAAAGAAAGGAAGGAAGAAAGTAAGAAAAATACGTAAAGAAAAGAAAACAAGTGGGGATAACTTTTGTCTTATAAAAAGTTCCGTTTCAGAAAACTTTGCGAAAAAAATACTTTACCCAAGCAAACGGCACACACACACACACACACACACACACATATATATATATATATATATATATATATATATATATATATATATATATATATATATATATATATATATATATATATATATATATATATATATACCTCCGATGTTTTATTATTGCTGGCCTTTGAATTCCATGAATTTCCCAGTAGACTGATTGTCTTTGCAGGCAAACGGAAATTTATTTCGAAATAATTATATACTCTGAAACATATTTCTTTGTTTATGTTTTTTGCTTTTAAAATTTATCCTGAGGGCTCTTCGTGTTTGTTTTGTTACGCTAGGGCTTGTTACTTGGGTGAGAGTGAGGGGCCAGGTCGATGGCCTTTTTTTCCTCCTCCAGTGTTTGTTTTTGTTTGTTTGTTTTTTTTCTCTCTCACTTGGGTTTGGTCTTCCTCGTTTTGCGATATCTGTGAAGTCCTCGGAATCCGTCGTATTTACGCAATGCAATCTTTTTTTTTTCGGTAAACAGTTATTCCCCTGGGAGGGCTTTATCGTAGAGGAAGGGTTAACCAGCCAGTCTCACGGATGAATTACAAGTGACACGTAAGTTCGATCCTCACTCGGTGCCTCATACTTGTGACCTTCTACCAAATCAATATGCTAGAATGAATCACCACTTAGCTGTCACTTCCCTCCTCAGTAAGTGCCTCCATACTTCTGACCTTCTTTTAGGGTAGCTTCTGCTGATGTTACGGTCAACGAACTAGTATTGTAGCTCAACTGGCTTATTCTGCACTATCAATGCTTATTTACCCCCCCCCCCAAACAGAAGTAAATCAAAGCTATAAAATCATGAAAAAATGATCAAATTCTACTTTGTTTCTGGATGTTCTGTCACTCATGAAATGTTTCAAACAAGTGGATATTTGTGAGTGCTGTTCAATCTGGTGAGGATGGGGAATGTGTAAAAACTCCCCATTCTTCAGATCCTGTCTTTATTTATTTTTTTTATTTGTTGGGCTGCAGTTATTGAAAATGGATGGTTGTACATTATTCGTGATATTTAAATGAATTTAACTTATGTTCGTTTTTTTTAATATTTACACTAGTTTATATATATATATATATATTTACCAAGCACCTGTGCTTGGTATATATATATATATATATATAGGGGGAGATAAAAATCATCAGCCTACTTTCAGGAACGCTTCTTCCAGGAAGTACCTGTAAAATCACCTTAAAAGTCATGCTTTGTTGTCCGGTGCCTGAGTTACCTCTAAAGGGGAATTCTGACGAAATCTAAGCAATTTTTGCATCCACTACGTAGAAAACGTACTTTTTCTGCGTGGCACTCGACATTAAATAGGCTTTGTGTCATATTTTGTTCTCGTTTGGAGTCAAATACACCTCATATATATATATATATATATATATATATATATATATATATATGTGTGTGTGTGTGTGTGTGTGTGTGTATGTGTGTGTGTGTGTGTGTGTGTGTGTGTGTGTGTGGACAAAAAGCTTTCCTTGATGCATCTTTTTATTTTCTAGTTTTTATTTTACTTTTTTTTACGAAGACCAAATGCAAGCAATTCAGGAATTTTTTAATTAACTTTTCAAAATAAATAAATGAATGTTTGTAGTTTTATTATTCATGTTTTTTACGTAGATAAGCCTAAACACTTAGTTTTTTTTTTTTTTTTTTCGTTTTATTCTTTGCAAGTCAAAATAGTGAGGGGGGGCGTGACGGTAGAGTGCACCTTGACGCTGACAAATATGATATTTTCATTTGTCAAGACAAGACTTACATTTGCGCGCTCCACACTCCCAACCTCTTCCACAGACTGGTCTACATACACTTTTATCCAAAAATATGTACACTAACTAACATTTTTTTCGAAAGTTTATTTTTTTCTAAACCTAAAATACGAGGATTTTATTTTGTTGCAGTTGCGGCTGTTTGATGTGATGTTTTGCTCTTCTCACCGAGTTCCAATGTTTTTTTTTAAGACAGTTTGATTTATTGATAAATTGATTCATTGATTTATTGATTTTAACGAGATGTCAACTAGTCGAGGTCATTTTTTGTATACGGTCCGATCGAATACGAATAGTTTTTCAACAGCACTATTTGACCCATAGATGCTACCCTAATAAGTACTACCACTCCATGTCAAAGTGGACCTGGGAGTCATGGCAATGAAAAGGTACTCTACCCTTCCTTTATCACCAGAACTGGAGTAATCTATTATCATACCTATGACATATTTTTTGTGCGTGAAGGTAGGTGGGCTCATTCCTCCACTAAGGACAGAGGCAATGTATTTTAAGGGTTTATTTTTCAGACATGCTGGAAAGAAAGCTGGGAAACTCATATTTTTATAACTTTCAAGTTCATTCAGATTTTAATCAAAATGAAAACCCCACTTTTATGTAGACTGCCTTAAGTTTTTAAATAGTAGGGCTTTCGTTTTGTACCGTTATTAGAAAGATTAAATTACCGTTATTAGAAAGTTTTTCACATGCTCCCTCAGAAGGGCTTAAAACCCTTTACGTGCAGCCCTCCAAAAATGCGTGTGTTGTTTTTGGTGTCTCATACCCAGCTATCGAAATCCAACAGAAAACCCAATCTTCTGTTTTTGCTTACATGTTTTTTATTGACCAATCAAAATCCGGATTTTCTTCAAACCTTTTCCGTTTTGGTTCCCATATATTTTCACCGGAAAAGAATATCACCTTCGACCTCTGAATATATGAAGCAAGGGTTAAAATAGGTCAACTGCACCGAGTGTCCTCACTCACTATTTTACAATTTCTAGTAGAACATTAAAACGAGGAATCCCCTTAGCGTAATGGCTGGACTATGGCCTCGAAAGAAGCGAGTTCGAACTCCAGTCACGCCATTGCACTCACTTTCAGACTAATACTCTTGGAATAGGCAGGAACCCTTTTATCCATCCAGCTATGGGGGAAATAATACCACAGCTCTTCGTCTACAATGATGTCTTCGATATTAAATAACTAACGAACTATGATATATCACTAAACAAAGAAACCAAACAAAAACGGATATCATTAGGTATTATTCATTGCCAAAGTCAATCAGGACAAAAGTCAGCAGTACAAAAACAAGTACAAATATGTACATTTTTTTAAAAGTAAAGGAGTAATATTGTAAATTGAATTACCCTAAAAATCGCCGTGACTCGTTAATTCGACTCAATGGTAGAGTTTCAGCTCTGGATTCTGTGGTTGCTGGTTCGATCTCCAGTGGGGAAGATTATGGTATGCACTGCTGATGAAACCTAATAAGGTCGAAACATTTGGTCAGTGTTTCCGTGTGTTACTCACAAGTGATTATTTTTCGGATTTTCTGGTCATGGTAATTCAATTTACAAGTACAAATATTTACACAATTTCATTTTTGACTCTTTATCTGTTTTTCCCTGCCAGTTTTAACTGGTCGGTTTCCCGTGAAGAAAAAAATGACAACAATTCTCCTCTGTTTTTTAAGTCTCTTCTAATCTTTTTATTTTAACAATCCTTTTGTCTCGATTCTTGATCTGATCACCAATTTTTCTGGTTTCTTTTCAGGTTCTTTGCTTCTGTTCTCACCAAAATTGGTATTGTCATATTGTTATATATTGACAGTTATTTCCGCTTGATGACGATTAAACATTCGATTTCAAAGATCCAGTGGGCGATCGTGTGGGCGTTGAATTATTATATAATTGAGTTGAGTTGGGTGCCAAAGCAGTTGCCAGGAGAGTTCCAAACAGTAGAGACCAGATGTGGTAAGGAAGGCCACACCCGACCGAGGAGTCCCTCGGAAGCCCCGATGGAGTAGACCCCAACATCAAGAGAACAAGAAAGACACAACGTGACGGTCATAACAGTGGGGTCAAAATATGAAGTTTATGTTCGGTCTCCAGCACCCTCTCACATGCAAACCTTGAACAACCCTTTCGAACCCTTGCAATAAATTGAGAGGTAAAATGTTGTTAAAGAAGTCTTCTTGCGTCGTTTATTACTGCGTCTGTCTTTGATATTGTGTCGTTGTGATGCTGAATGAACGTGTAAATAACTATATAACAATATCACGTACCGGCATATTGACGAGACATAATGATCAGATGATGAGACTGTAATACATTCTTTACAAAAATATGTCTCTCGTCTTTATTTCTCGAAAGGGTCGAAACTCTGTGTGTGTGTGTGTGAGAGAGAGAGAGAGAGAGGGAGAGAGAGAGAGAGATGCGGATTCAGACTGGCAGGGGACTGCTATATTTACCTTTTCTTAACCCACGTTGTACCTCTATATTCAGGGTCCCACTTAGCACTTTTGTGCTTCTTTGCAGGGGTGGGGGGAGACACTTCAGCCCGCCTCAAGTTGCACTCAACGTGGCATCTGCTCTAACTTGGTTGTGGCTTCAACTGGTTGACAGAGACTGCCCGTGTGTACCTGTGTATAAATGATTTCATAACGCCTTTGCGTGATCTGCTTCCACTTGTCAACCCACGCGAGCTGTCTTTCTGTATACCCAGTTGGAACTACCTGTCCCAGAAATCCCTGATTGACGGCTTTGTCAAAGGTCAATCTTCAACAGTATCATCCTTATCTTCAATTTTTCTTTAATTGGTGAACTTTCGGGCTTCATAAAATATGCATTTAACAAATTAGATTAAATTTAAACTAATGGTATAATTTTTCTCAAAACACCCAGAAAAAAAATAGAACAACACAATATTGAGGAAAAAATTATGAAATTTATTGATAAGAAATTAGAATTAGTGTTTAGTTCTTATTTCTCGAGTTTTTATTTTTTTAATCTTTTAATTGGGTCAAAAGTTTTGCCATATTTTCGTAGGTGCTCCCTTGCGTCATGTAGTAGGGTGAGTCAAATATTTTGGTAGCTCAATTCGGCCACAACAGATACTTTTACTTAGGTTGTGAAGTTGACGAACCACAATAAACAGTGAGATGCCTAGCTCACCTGATACTCTCCGTGTTATATATCTTTTTTATATTATCATTTTTTGTTGTGTATATCTTACCTTTCGGTTTAGTTAGGCTGAGAACCTTTCGGCTTAGTGCATGGGTTAGTTAGGTGCACACATTGAGTGCAGGTGTGCACGCACGCGCAGGGTGGATGTGACAATCACAGATGTCACAATAAAAAACCCAGATAGAAATTAGGACCAGGGACGTGAATGACGTCATGCCCGGAAGCGATGGGCTGAGGATTTTGGGATTTGAAAAAAAAAGCAGTTAGTTGAGATTTGGGCTTGGACGAAGCAAGTCGATTTTCGGAGCTCGCCGAGGCGAGACCGTTAGTTTGCAGCGGGGGCCGCACGTGATGGGGTCAGATGGAAAAGTCAGCATAGAAAGAAATTGTGTCTCTCTCTTCTCGTGTCGAAAAATCTTAAACTCAAAAAGGTAATAAAAAGTTTCGTACCTGAACCAATTTCGTGTTTTTCGGATTCCTATGCGTATGAACATTCTATGTTTATGAACATTTGTGAACGTTTCCCGTATCCGTATGAATATGTCTATTTCACGTATTCATATCTTGGTCGAATTTTTGGACCTATATATTACATCCGAATACAACTCGCATGGCCTCGCATTGACCTTGCCTGAATTTCCAAGTTCTTGCGACTCGACTGAAATTTCTGGTTACTGTACGATGATCAATTCTCTTTTTTCCTTTCACTCAAGAAATTTTATTGGTTGCTTCCGAGACGGCATTATGGCTCAGTTCGAACTCGTAAAGCTTAAGTTCCCGACTTGGACTATGTTGTATATTCCTCTGTGCGGCTTTCAAATCACACACAGAGTGAAGTAATATCCAATGCGTCAACGCACCAACTACCACGATACTAACAACCTTTCACGGCTTTAACTGCTTCAGTCGCACCGTAAACTACCAAAAGATTGGAAAGCTTTTGACTTAACCTTGTAGCTCAGGTCTGTTGGCTTTAATTTCTTTATCTGTATGGATTGGCATATCTCAGAGTCTAGTAGCTTCCCCGTCTTCTATTACTGATGATGGTTCATATTCGTGATATTTGTGTTTGTTTGCTTTCTATTTCTCACAATTCCTTACCAGATCATTAGCCAAGACCTACGATAAGGAAAGTTAGGGAATATATACTTTCTATTTGGACAAATTCTCATGTTAAGTGATACTTAACATGTTCATATTTTTCTTTACTTTTATAACACTCTCCTGAATTGATGAGTAGATTCTCATAGTGCTACATTTTGAATCTCTTGTAAAAAGGGGCTACTAGGGATCTTGTTAATGTGCTTGTCTAGACCTTTTTTTAAATAGATATTAGGGATCCTATTATTATAGATATAAGACTAGTTTTAAAGAGTCACATTTTTTCAATTTTGTTTTCATAATGTTTTATTGACTTTTTTGTAATATTCTTTAACAAATATATTTCTATCTGATGTCCCTGTCATATCTATAAGAAGGGAATTTGTTTTTCTAGTTGTTGCCTTTCATTACAATGTCTGATTTATCATCTTTTATATGTCTGTCATTATAAATGGTAAAATCCCAAAGAATGGTGACTTTATTGTCATCAGTGAATGGTTTTAGGTTATTCTCATACCATTTTTTTCAGCATTTGGCTGTCATATTGACAGATCTTCTAACAAATATACGGCCAAATTTTGTCATGTAAATCCGTCTGTTCCATATGTATTAGGATTCGACGACCAGATACTAATTATTATAATTATTATTTCCTTTAGAGTTTTTCACACCAGCGTTAGCTGATGGTCTTTCACTGGAGCTTGAGTGACAACAAGTCTCCTCAAGTCTCCAGGACTCTTCTCAGTATTCTGGTCGTTCTCAATAATGCCGTCGTTTGGACGGTCTCCACTTGTCCGCCAACTTCCAAGTCCTTAAGTAATCCTTTTGTTATTGTACCAAAAGCACCAATCACAATTGATATAATTGTCACCTTCATATTCCACAGTTTTTTCAATTCTCTAGCAAGGTCGAGGTATTCTATCCTTCTTTTCACATTCTTTCAGTTTTAGTCTGTAGTCAGCCGGAACAGCAAAGTCCACAATTTTGCATATTCTCTTTTTTTCGGTTGATTATTTTAAGGTCTGGTCTTCTGGCTGAGATTAGGTGATCCATCTGTACGTCAAAGTCCCACAGGAGTTTATATGTGTCATTTTCTAGGACAGGTGCTGGATTGTGCATATACCATTCGTTCGTATGGTCGAATTTAAATTTTTTACACAACTCCCAGTGGATCACCTTGCTGACCAAGTCGTGTATAGTCTTATACTCCTTCAGTGCTTATTATGTGATTGATGGTTTCATCTCAGCCACTGCATAGCCGATATATGCTATTCTGTTGCGTCTTATCTATTCTCGTTTTAATATGATTGGTTCTTATGGCGTTGTTTTGTGCTGCTATTAGAAAAGATTTTGTTTCTCTCTTAAAGTTTTCTTTTCTTAGCCACGTCTAGGTTTTCTCGTGGGAGATGTTGTTCATTAGTCGTTTAAAATGTCCATAGGGTTGTTTTTCTTCCCATTTTTGTTTCCTAGTTATTGTCATTCTGTTGTCCATCGTGTTGTCAGTATTGTTTCTGATGGCTGTAATCAGTCCTCCTTCGTGTTTTCCTATGTAGTCTTCGAGTCGTTGTATCGATGCGTCAATGTTGTTTTCGATGCTGGTAAGTCTTCTTCCTCCATCTTTTCTTGATATATATAATCTGTCAACGTTGTCTCTGGGATGCAATGCCTTATCCATAGTCATTAGTTTTCTTGTTCTTTGGTCCATTTGTTTAAGTTCATCTCTGGTTCACTTCAGAAAGGGTCCCGAATATCTAATGATGGGTACAGCCCAGGTATTTATTCCTTTGATAAGGTTTCTGCTAGATAGTTTTGTCTCGTGTAGTTTTCTAGTTCTCCAGTAATATTCTTTTTAAATTTTGTCTTTCATTTCCACTTGTTTGATGGTGTCAGCCTCCAAGATACCCAAGTATTTGTAGGTTTCGTTTTCTCCGAGTTCTAATCTTGTCTCGATTTGGTATTTTCATTCCGCCAGTTACATGTCGTTTGCCACTTTTCATGACGTGCATGGCACATTTTTCTATGCCAAATTCCATTCCTATGTCCTGACTATATTCTAACAGCGTGTAATAGAGTCCAGTTCTTTTTCATTTTTTGCAAATAGTTTGATGTCATCCATGTACATGAGGTGATTGATCTTTTCTTGCAATCTTCTAAGTTTGTATCCTGCCGTGCATTTTCTGAGTATGTGATTGTAGCATCATGGCAATTATGAATAGTAACGGTGATAGTGCATCTCCTTGAAAAATACCTGTTTGGATCTTTGTTTCAGCTAAGTTTCTTTCTCCTCTTTTTCCACTCTCCAGGTTTTCATGGTTTTATCGATAAAGTTTATAACTTCAGGTGATATTTTGTAGATTTTGAGGCAGTTTATTATCCGGCTTTGCGGAACCATATCATAAGCCTTTTTGTAGTCAATCCAGGCCATTGCTAGATTTTTCTGTCTGGTCTTGCTCTCATTTAGGATGTGTTGATCTATGTAAAGTAACTCTGCTGTGCCTCTGGATCCTTTTCGGCATCCTTTCTGTTCGTCAGGGAACAGACCGCGGCTTGTTAGCGAGTAGTCAATCTCTTCCCTTATTTGTGCTGTTAATGTTTTCCAGTAGACAAGTTATTGGTCTGTACATTTTTTGAGCGGTTCTTTAACTTGGGCCCTTTTGGGTCAATGCAGTCCTCCCTTTGGTCATCCAGTCAGGTATTTGTGCTCCTTGTAAGCATCTGTTCATTTTTAATACTAGTCTGTCGTGAATGGTGCTGAATCTCTTAAACCAGAAACCATGTATTCCATCAGAGCTTGGCGTTTTCCAGTTTGATATTATTATTATTATTATTATTATTATTATTATTATTATTATTATTATTATTTACGAGTTTTTCTTTCTTGGGTTAGCTTGTAGTTTTTAGTGGAGTCTAAGTGACAACAAATCTCCAAAGATTTTCAGGGCTCTTCTGAGTATTTTGGATGATCTTAACAATGCTATAGTCTGGTTGATCTCAATTCTTCCTCTGATTTCCAATTGTTCCAGTCTTTCATCCAAGACCTTTGTGACCTTTCCAAGCATACATTATAAGTGGCATCACCATCACTGATTCACAGCTTTTTTTAGTTCTCTTGCAAGGTCCAAGTATTTATTTATCTTTTTGCTTTCTTTTTATTTTCACTTTGTTCTCGGCTGGAACGACAAATTCTCTCTTTTTTTTTGGTTAATTAAAATTAGCTCAGGTGTTCTGGTCGGGATTAAGCGATCCGTTTGTATCTCGAAATCCAAAATAATTTTGTGTCTCATTCTCTCGGACGAATTCTGGTTTGTGCATATATTATTTGGTTGTATGGTTAAAATTCAATCTCTGGCACAATTTTGAGTAGATTTCCTTTCCCACCCACTCGTGTCTTGTCTTGTATTCTCTTTGTGCTAGTTTGTTACACTCGTTCATAATGTGATTAATCGTTTCATTTCTTTCTCTGTAAGCTTACTATCTATTTTCGTTTTAATATAATTGGTCCTTATGATGTTGTTTTTGTATCAGATGAGATTTAGCTTCTCTCTTGTGTATTCCCTTTTCGTAGCCATATTTAGAGCAATCTCATTAGTTTGTCGCTTGAAATATCCACGCAGTTTTTTTTCTTCCCATTTCTGCTTCCTAGTTTTTATTTTTTTTTCTGTCTGTACTTTTTTTGCCACTGCTGTAATTGACCACTTTTAATTAGTCTTTCTTTGCTTTTTTGAATGTCGTGTTCGAGTCTTTGTATTGATGTATCTTCGCAATTCTCACTGCTGGCGAGAACTCTTTCTCCTTTTCTTGACACATACAGTCAATGTCATCTTTCGGATGTAAAGCCTTGTACTTCATCAACAACTTTACTTGCCCTCTGGTTCATTTGTTTAAGTTCTTACCTTTTCCATTTTATGAATAGTCCCGAGAATCTTACTAGAGGAACTGCGCAGCTGTTTATTCCTTTGAAGAGATTTCAGCCACAGAACATAATTTCAATGAATTTTCTTGTTCTTCTGGGGTACTCTATTTTTTTACTTCATTTCTTGTTTGATGGCGTCTGCTTTTAATAATCACTTGTAATTTTCCTTCTCTCCAAGATTCTTTTCTGATCATGACAGTTTTATTTCTTTCGTAATTTCTCTTTTAGGACTTTTCTTATAAGCATGGCACATTTTTCAAAGCCAAATTCCATTGCTATATCTTGGCTGTTTATATCAGGGTCTCCAGTATATTTTCCATTTTTTGCAAATACTTTAGTACCATTCAACTACATAAGATGATTAATATTTTCTTGTGATCTTGTAAATTTGTAGCCTCCAGTGTACTTCATAAGTACGCATCATTGCAATAACAAACAGCAGTGGCGAGAGTGAGTTCCCTTGGAAAGTACACTTGTTCCTTTATGGCATCCTTTCTGCTCTTCCGAAAATAGTCCGCCGTATTCAAGCGAGTAATCGAATTTTTCTCTCATCTGTTCGTCCAGATCGTAAAGTACACAAAGTAAGTACACATGTTATCGGTCTATAGTTGCTGGGAATGGTATCTTTGTGAGGTTCTTTTGGGTCAGGATAGTTTTGCCTTCCGTCACTCATTCAAGTAGGCTTACTTGGTAAGCATTTACTCCGTTGCAGGGACAATCTGTCATGAATGGACGTGAATTTTTAAAAAACCAGAATCTTTGTATGCCACCATGGACGAGCGTTTTCTAATTTGGTATTTCTTTTCTGTTGCTCTTTGTAAGTCCAGATGTGGGTTTACCTCTGTGCCTTCTTCAAGTTTTCCAAAATCGTTTTTCATGTTATTTATTCATTCAGCAGTTCCATTATTTTCTTTCAGTTTCCGTATTTTATTTCAAAATTGTTCCGTTTCTTTTGCTTCATGTTGTTTTGTCTTTGTACCCTCTCCACCAGTCGGTAGAATTTTCTTTCAGTTTTTTCGAATGTCCTATTTTGCTTGACACTGTCCCGGTACCTTTTGAGTTTCCCTTCTTCCGCCAATATCTTTTGATTTTTTTCTTCCAGTTGTATTGTCAGACTTATCTGCAAGTATCTATTTATGATCTTTTCCTTTCGTTGGACTTTAGTGCATTTTACCTTCCATGGCTGAATTGCTTGTTGTCGCAGTTTCTTTATTTGTCCTTCTATCCTCATTTCTCTTCCATATTTTATATTTCTATTCGGATTCCTTCGAGATATACCTATTTTATCGTTGATTAGTTATGTTCCTGCATAGATTAACTCATTCAGTTCAGTAATGTTGTCCATTAGGATGTTTCAATAATTTATTTACTTTTTCAGTCCCTACCTTGACTTTTTTCAGTTATGATTCCGTCTGTTTACTCATGATTTTAAAAAATCAATTCTTCATTTTCTTGAGTTATTATTGATTTTATTTATTTATTTATTTATAATTATTACTATTTGCTCCTCTAGAGTTTTTCACATCAGTATTAGCTGATGGGTTTTCACTGAAGCTTGAGTGACAGCAAGTCTCCTCAAGTCTCCATGACTCGTCTTAGTATTCTGGCCGTCCTCCTCCATGCTGTCGTTTGGATAGTCTCTACCCGACTGCCAACTTCCAAGTCCTCCACGCCCTTTAATAATCCTTTAGTTACTGTGCCTAACGCACCAATCACAATTGGCATAATCGTTACTTTCATGTTCCACAGTTTTTTATTAAATTCTCTAGCAAGGTCGAGGTACTTATCCTTCTTTTCGCTTTCCTTCAGATTTATTCTGTAGTCCGCCGGGACAGCAAAGTCAACAATTTTGCAGATTCTCTTTCTTTTGTTGATTATTATGAGGTCCGGTCTTTTGGCCGGGATTAGGTGATCTGTTTGTATGTTAAAGTCCCATAGGAGTTTATGCGAGTCATTTTCTAGGACAGGTGCTGGGTTGTACATATACCCTTTGTTTGTATGGTCGAATTGAAATTTCCTGCACATTTCCCAGTGGATCACCTTGCCGACCCTGTCGTGTCTCGCCTTATACTCCTTCTGTGCTAATTTATTATTATTATTATTATTATTATTATTATTATTATTATTATTATTATTATTTTACTCTCTTAAGAGTTTTTCACACCAGCGTTAGCCGATGGTTTCCCACTGGAATTTGAGTGACAACTAGTCTCCTCTAGTTTCCAGGACTCTTCTCAGTATTCTAGCCGATCTCAGTAATGCAGTAGTTTTGATGGTCTTCATTCGTCCTCTTATTGCCAAGCCCTTCAGCCCCTTTATTAACCCTTCAGTGACTGTACTAAGAGCATCAATTACAGTTGGTAAAACGTCACTTTCATGTTCCACAGCTTTTTCAATTCCCTAGCAAGGTCTGGGTACTTATTCTACTTTTTATTTTCTTTCAATTTTACTCTGTGGTTAACGCTACCTTCAGCGCAAGCAGGTCCTCTCTCCTTTTCTTGACGCATATAGTCTGATGCATGGTCATTAGTCTTTTTTCTTCTTTGGTCCATTTGCTTAAGTTCTTCTCTGGTCCACTTCAAAAATGGTCCTGAATATCTAACAAGGGAAACAGCCCAGATATTTATTCCTTTCATAAGGTTTTTGGTGAATAGTTTTGTCTCGAGTAGCTTTCTGGTTCTCCTGAGATATTCATTCGTAGATTTGTCTTTCATCTCCAGTTGTTTGATGGTGTCAGCTTCCAATATTCCCAAGTATTTGTAAGCTTCTTTTTCTCCGAGCGTTCTAATTTTTTCTTAATTTGGTAGTTCCATTCCGTCCGTCAGATGTCGTTTGCAGGTTTTCCTTACTAGCATTGCGCATTTTACAATACCATATTCCATGTCCTGACTGTATATTCTCAGTGTGCATTAGAGTTTTTAATTCTTTTTCATTTTTTGCAAAGAGTTTGATGTCGTCCATGTACATTGGGTGATTCGTCTTTTCCTGCTAATTATTATTATTATTATTATTATTATTATTATTATTATTATTATTATAGTCCTTGCGAGTTTTTCCTTGTAGTTTTTTTTTAGTGAAGCCTGGGTGACAGCAAGTCTCCTCACGTCTCCGTGATTCATCGAAGTATTCTTTCTGATTTAAATATTACTGATCGTCTGCTCTTCATTGACCCTAGGGTCCCTACTATTGTTTCTTACCTCGTCCCCTTCATATTTCTTAGCTTTTTTCACTCTCTGTCACAATCCAGATATTTGTTTATCTTTTCGCTTTTTTTTACTTTCACTCTGTGGTTCCCTGGAACAACAAAATTCATTAGATGATAAAATTATTTTCTTCTTGTTAATTAAAACTTAGTCTGGTCGTTTGGCCGAGATTTAGTGATCCGTTTTTATCTCAAAATCATTTTCTAGGGCGGATTCTGTTTTGTGCATTTCACATTTGTCAGCATTTCTGTTAGCAAATACCATTTGTCCACTTGCCAATCCAGTTGTACCTACTCTTGTTCTATTTCTTACGGATCTCTCCATTTTTAACTGATCTTGTTCAACATTTTGATCTTGTAGGGAGCTAGATATATAGCGTCCGTTACTACATGCGAGGCGCTTAAAAAAATCAAGAAACCTAATTACTGGGCATCTGGTAAGGAACGAACTCACTTATCAGTTGTAATTGCTCTGCAAAACTAATTTAGTTAAGTATTAGCTTGTTACCGGGCTATTGTTCTAATGAGTAGAGTGTTCACCCATGGTTCGGAAGACAGGGGTTCAATCCCAGGTCGAGTCATACTAAAGACTCAAAAAATGCTACTTAATGCCGCCTTGCTTAACACTCAGCATTATAAGGTAAGGATCAAGGGTAAAGTGGAGCAATCCTGAGAATGGAGTTGCGCCATCTCCTACACCTCGGTGTAGTAGCTATTCGTGTCACCCTCGAATAAGGTCACCAACTTGACTTTTTTATTAGCTTGTTAACCATTACACCACGACGCTAAGCTAGCTGAGTTTGGCACAAAGCTAAAAGTTACTCACCAACTATTAACTACTTGGTATCCATTTGGGCCCTAGAAATTTCTCTGCTCAGTTCTAAGGGGCCATCCAACAAAGCAGCACCTGGCATCTCGAAACCTGATTGTTAATCATTACCCTAGAAAAAACTAAGCATTGCTTATATTTGATACAGGGCCTCCTAACCAAGTGAGGATCATATTCACCCAGTAGTAAGGGTCAAAGGACGAAGGTTTAGAACCCTATCTAATCCGGGGAAATTAATTAAGTCCTTGAAATTGTGAATTGGGCAACGAACCATTGTCCTGCCTTAATCGAAGTCATGTAAATTAACGATGAAAGAAAATTGCTAACAGAGCGGCAAGTTCCAATCTGCATTGATTGGAGGAAGAAGAAGAAGAAGAAGAAGAAGAAGAAGAAGAAGAAGAAGAAGAAGAAGAAGATGAGAATTTGACGGAAGATAAAGTAAAACGAAATTGATTGAAGAAAAACGGTCCTTGTTCATACAAAATTTTGAAAACCTTTGAAGAATTTTAGTGATTATTTCCTTTCATAGATTAATGGGTTTTCATTGTTCAGGTTGAGTTAAGGAAAGAAAGAAAACAGAAAACGAAAGAGAAATTAAAAAGCAAAAAAGAAAAAAAAAGGAAAAAGAAATAATAAACATGACAAAAAAAAAAAAGAATGAAAGAATCGACAAAGAAAAGGAAAGAAAATAGGGAAAAAAAAACCCAGAAAAAAGAAGTAAATCAATGGGAAAGAAAAAATGAAAAATGTCAAAGGAATAAAGAAAAAGAATGACATGAATTATGCGGAAAAAAAAGAAGAAGAAAAAAAGTTGAAAGAAAGAAAGAAAGAAAGAAAGAAAGAAAAATTCCGAAGGGGAAAAAGTAAAAAGAAGAAATGATAAGGAAAGAAAAAGGAAAAAGAAAGAAAAAGTTATAAACAAAGAAAAAGGAGAGAAAAAAAAGAAAAGAAAAAATGGATCAAATAAAAGTTCAAAAATTATTGAAATCGGTAGATCGATAGATGGATAAGAATGGAGATAGATAGATTGATAGATAGATCGATTAAGTTGATTGTTAAATGGCATATCAACTCCTTATGCGTTATCTAATATGAAAATTTGATTCATTTGTAAATATTTGATTACAATTATAACAATTTTTAAAACGTTCTATTCCAATTATTTTAAAAATACCTCTTGTTATATGATTATAAAAAAAAATCACACCGTTTTATGGTTTCCCACCTAATAGTAATAATCTATACCCAATTATATGGTTTCAACTAGCTATTTCCTTTTGATAATCATTAGTTTGCACATTGTTATATGATTTTAAGTATTCCTACCTAATTGTAATAATCTATACATGGTTATATGATTTCAAGTAACGATTTCCTTTTAATAAAAAACATTTTTTGCATACAATTATTTGGTTTCAATTATTCTTGTCTAATTCTTATGAATTTATACACAATTATATGGTTTAACAGGACTATTGGCCTAATGAGTAGAGGGTTCGCAAATGGTCCAGGAGACCTGGGTTCAATCCCAAAGACTCAAAAAATGGTACTTGATTCCGCTAGCTTAACACTCAGCATTATAAGGTAAGTATAAAGGATAAAGTGGAGCAATCTAGGGAAAGGAGTACCGCCCTTCCCCTACACCTTGGTGTAGTAGCTATTGAAAAGAGATCCTTCAGGTCACCCACGATTATGGTCGCCAACTTTACTTTATATGGTTTCAAGTCACTATTCTAAATAATAATAATAATAATGATGATGATGATGATTTGTTTGTAGACAGTTATACTGTTTCAAGTATTCCTATCTGATACTAATGATTTTCAAATCTATATATCTAACAGGTCAAAGTGGACCTTAGAATAATGGTAACAAAGATGTAACACCACTCTCCTCAGATCTCCTGATATGGAGCTTCACTACAAGATACAGTTTAGAGTCATAAGTAAGATACTTCTTTTTTATTTGTGAGTGGGGCCATTATCCTTCTACAGATGATGCTCTCAGCAAATTCGAAGCATTGCCTGCAAGATAACTGATTAATATTATATTGCTATCATATTGTATCAAATATTCCTATCTAATACAAATAATTTTAAATATATCTATTTGATCGATAGATAGGACCCTAATAGGTACTACCACTCTGGGAGTAATGGCAATAAAGAGGTACTTCACCCTTACCAGAGCTTCCGAACTGGAGCCCCACAATAAGATGTGTCATATCTAGGATACCCCTTTGTTTGTATGTGATGCCTTATTCTTCAGCAAAGTATACCGTCAGGGTGTGGATTATTCAAATTTTATTCGTTTTTCCCTCAGGCCCTCAAGAGGCTAATCCGTTTCACGGTTTTCAAAAAGTAAAATCTTAACAAAATGTGCGAGATGCCGAGGGAAGAAACACACTGAAGGGGACTATGGCGCCATTCTATTTGGTAGGCTATTATTTTGTTAATAATAAATGTCTAGATCATTTCCGGATACACTTCATGCCAGTACTGTTTTCTTGTGTGGGTATGTGTGACCGCTCGCCTCTCCCCACCAAAAAAATTCAGCCCTTTCTTTCTTTTCACTCCACTTTGGGAATCATCCATCCGTGGAAAATCGAGTTTCTTTTTTTCCTTTTGATATTAAAGAAAAAGAAATGTTTAAATAGAAATTCAATTGTTTAATGATTTCCGTTTACGTAGAGATAATTATAGAAAGCATTCGAAGGGAAATTGTTACTTCAAAATTTCACCTCCAAGCATCTGAGTTAATTAAAAGTAAAATGAATAAAAACCTAATTAATGTTGCCAATGGATACTTGGGGGTGGGGAATAAGTTTCTGGAGGGTAGGGAGAGTTGGCCATTTGTCAATAAGCAAAACTCACATCCTCTTTATTTCTCTTCTTATCTGCTTTTAACGAGTGCATTATATATATATATATATATATATATATTCACTTGATCGGCCGTTACTGGCAATTTCATCCATTTTTTAAAATAAATTCACAATCATCAGAGGAGAGTTTTGGAAATAAGTATAATTTTTAATAATAATAATAATAATAATGAAATCATATAATAAGCGAACCCCACAAACTAGCGCAAAAAGAGCACAAGACTAGACACGACTGGATGGAAAGGTGATCCATTGGGAATTGTGCAAAAAACTAAAATTTGACCATTCTACCAATAGGATAAGCAAAAACCAGAATCCATCCTGGAGATTGAGACGCACAAAGTTTCCTGGGATTTTGAGAGACAAACAGATCATCTGATCTCGGCCAGATGACCAGATCTAGTGATAGTCAACAAAAAAGAAAAAAAGAAAAGAAAAAGAAAACGTGCAGATTAGAGGACTTTGCCGTCCCAGCGGATCCCTGAGTAAAATTAAAAGAAATCAAAAAGAGAGATAATACTTAGACCTTGCAAGAGAACTAAAAAACAATGTAGCATGAAGCTGACAGTGATACCAATTGTAATTGGTGCGCTCAGGACAATCCCCAAAGATTGGTAAAGGTACTGGAGGCCTTGGAAATTTGAGGACAAGAGGAGATTATCCAAACTACAGCATTATTAAAATCAGCAAGAATACTGAGATGAGTCCTGGAGACTTGACGAGATTTGCTGTCACTTAACCTCCATTGAAAAAAACCATCAGCTAACGCTGGTATGAAAAACTTTCAAAGGAATAGAATTATAATAAAGAAATTGCGACAAGAAAGAGCGTTAAAGAAGGAAAACATACAAGGATATGTTGGAATTCAAAGGTCGAAATAAAACCGCAGACATTGCCTGAGAAGATAGGATCAAGCAATACAAACAAGACAAGTCATTTCTAAATAACGAAAGAAAATTCTACCGATAAGTCGATAGAGAATTCATGAGGACATACCAACAATCGGTGGCAAAAGAAAACAATTTTGGAGTAGAATAAGGGAAAAGAAAGAACATGAAAGAAAAATCTAATGTATAAATAACATACAAAAAGGACTCGAGGAAGCCCCTAAGGTGGACACGCACCTGGAATCCCTCCGAGCAACACTGAGAAAAGTATCAAAATGGAAAACGCCTGGTTACGATGGCATACATGGATTCTGGTTTTAAAAATTCTCCCCAATCCATTACAGACTGACTCTTGAATTGAATAAATGCCTAGAAGAAGTAAAAATACCTAAATGGATGACTAAGTAGAAGACTACCCTGATCCAAAAAGACCTCCCGAAAAAGAACAATCTCTAGCAATTATAGACCGATAATGTGTCTACCGAATGATACTCACTGAACTGATTAAAGGGGGTGGGGAGAATTATCACTCGCTTGTATAGCGTGGATTGTTTTCCGAAGAATAGAAAGAGTGCCACTGGGGAATGACTAGGTATAAAAAAGACGTCTTATTGTACAGTGATCAATACATCCTTAAGGAGGGCAAAACGAAACGGAAAATGTAGCGATGGCGTGTATCGATAACAAAAAGGCTCATTATAGGATTCCGCAATCCTGGATGAAGGATAGTCTGAAAATGCAAAAAAATATCCGACAAAGTCAAAAAATTAATCACAGAAGCAATGAAAAACTGAAAAGTCGAATTAACAGCGGAAATAAGAAATTTAGCAGAGGTGAAAATCCAAAGTGGTAGATGCACTGTCACCATTACTATTTGTTGCTTTGATGCCTCTCGATCACATATTTAGGAAAGGCACCGAAGGCAACAAATTTATCAAATCGCAAGAAAATATTAATCACTTTATGTACATAGACGACATCAAGCTGTTTGCAAAAAAATGAAAAAGAATTGGAGATTGATACAAACAATAAGAATATACTGGAAAAACTCCAGTATGGCTATTTCGAGCGACAAATTGACGAAATTTCACACGAGAAGACATGGACATGAGTATGAAAGAAAAAACTTTATAGAAAAACTGAATCTCTTCCAACAGCAGCAAAAAACAAAGCCATAAAACCCATTTATATTAAATGAAAAATTGATAACGCAGAACAGAATAACAAGTTTAGATTATGTAGTGACAAAGTCGAAACAATTAATCATATAGTGAGCGAATGTATCAAACTAGCTCAAAAGAAGTATAAGACTTGACATGACTGGGTGGGTAAGGGGATCTACAGGGAATTGTGTAAGAAATTGAAATCTGATCATGCCACCAAATGGTACATAGACAAACAAGAATTCGTCGTAGAGAATGAGACGCATAGAATCTTTTGAGATGCAAGCAGATCACCTGATCCGGGACAACAGACCAGATTTCATGGTAATCAACCAAAAAAAAAAAAAAAAAAAAAGAAAAAGAAAAAAAAAGAGAACTTGCCGTTATGTGGATTTTGCCGTTTCAGCGGATCAGAGTGAAAATCAGAGAATGCGAAAAAAAGAGACAGGTACTTAGACCTTGCCAGAGAACTAAGCCAAAGAGTAACGGTGATTCCAATTGTAGTTAGAGCACTTGGAACGATACTTAAAGGATTGAAAAGAGGACTGCAAGCGTTCGAAATGCGGGGGGGGGAGGTGAATCGAGACTATCCACGCTGAAGCATCGTTAAGATCAGCTAGAATACTGAAAAGAGTCCTGGAAACCTGAGGAGACTTTCGGTAAATGAGACTCTTGTGAAAGACCACCAGCTAAAGCTGGTGGGAAGAACTTCCAAGGAGTGAAATAATAGACTCGCAAACCCCTCTGGGATTTTGAGGTTCAAACGGATCACCCAATCTCGACTAGATGACCATTATTATAAATAATCAAAAAAAAAAAAAAAAAAAAGGGAGAGAATTGGGAGAATCTTGGATTTTGTTGTCCCGGCTGACCACTGAGTAAAATTGAAAAGAAAATATGAAAAGAAAGATAAGTACCTCGACCTTACTAGAGAATTGAAAAAAACTGTGGAATATGAAAGTGATGCTTATGCTAATTGTAATTGGTGCTCTTGGTACAGTCATCAAAGGATTATTAAAGGGACTAGATGACTTGGAAATAAGAGGACGAGTGGAGACCATCCAAACTACTGCATTATTGAGATCGGCCAGAATACAGAGAAGAGCCCTGGAATCTTGAGGAGACTTGCAGTCACTCAAACTCCAGTGAAAGATCATCAGCTAATACTGATATGAAAAAATCTTAAGGAGTATAATGATAATAATAATAATAATGTAAACATAAGGAAACACAGTAAAACATCAAAATCTAGAAAATAATGATGTGAAGAAAAACAACTGTATGGATACTTCAAGCGACAAATTGGGGAAACCTCGAGTGAGAAAATGAATCTCTTTTCATTGCAGCCAAAGAGAATACTATCGGGACTAATTTCATCAAAGAAAAAGTTGATTACATCCTACAGAATAGCGAGTGTATGTTATGTGTAGACAGAGGTGAAACAATGAATGTAGGAAACTGATGAAAAGGGAATATAAGATTAGACATGGCTGGGTGGATAGGTGATCCCTTGAGAATTGTGCAGAAGATTAAGATTTGAACATACTACCAAAAGGTATATGCACAAACCAGAATCTGTGCGAGAAAAATGAATCGCTTAAAATTCTCTGAGATTGTTAGATAAAAACAAATCGCCTAATCTTGGCTAAAAGACCAGACCTTTTTTTTTAATTAACAAGAAAAAATAACTTTTCAACATATGAATTTTGCTGTTCCATCGGACGACAGAGTAAAAATAAAAGAAAGGGAAAAGAGATGTTATATTTTGACCTTCGATCCGGCCCAAAAATGCTATTCCAAGGTGATGCACCGGAAGGAAGTGACACATTCCAATGGCAGTTAGGAGAGGAAATCGCGTGGGCGGAAATTGGCTAACAAAATGGGACGAGCTAAAAAATTCCCATGGTACACTCATAGACTGATGCATCAGAAGAGAGTGACCTGTGAACTGCATGACAGTTATTTCCGCTTGATGACGATTAAACATTCGATTTCAAAGATCGAGTGGGTGATCGTGTGGGCGTTGAATTATTATATAACGCAGTCAAGACGGAAGTCAAGTGCCAGTTGAGTTGCAGCCAGTTGGAGTAGTGATGTGGTAGGGAAAGCCACACCAGGCCGAAGGGGCTTGGGGCCCTGATGATTTGGGGTCCAGAGAAGATGCTGATAAGATGCAGTAAAGAAAGCTAGCACCCAGCAGAGTGGACCCCAGGGCTCCGGTTGAGCATCAGAAGAACAAGAAAGATACAACGTGACGGCCATAAGTTTGGGGTCAAGATATTGCAGTTATGTTCGATCTCCAGCTCCCTCTCACAGTAAAACCCTACACAACCTTTTCGAACCCTTGCAATAAAGTGATTGGTAAATATTGTTAAAGAAGTCTTCCTGCGTCTTTATCATTGCGTGCGTCTGTTGTTCATTGCGTCGGTATGTATCCAGCATATATATGTATATTTCTGCATGAATCAGCGGATGACAATACAACAGAGAGACAAATATCTGGAACTTGCAAGAGAACTGAAAAAGCTTTGAAAGATGTAACGGTAATGTTAATTGTAGTTGGCACGCTATGAACGGTCCCCAAATGTTCGGAAAAGAAATTTGTAAGAACAGAAAATTAGAGGAAGAATCGAAACCCTACAGATCACAGCATTGATAAGATTGGACAGAATATTTAGAAGAGTCTGAGAAGACTTGTTGTCACTTAGCTAAGATATCACATTGTAGCAAAATGTTTGTTTGAGCAACGCATCTAAAATCATTATAATTTCAAAACTAGTCGCATTTGCAAGTGAATGATAATTCTGTGGTGTGTAAGTCGCGCTGAACATTATATTTTATTATCTAAAATACTCGCTCTAATGGAGGTAACTATGACATGTTTATAAGAAATGTTAATTCCTTCTTGAATAAAAGACAATATAATTGAGTTATGTCGTCCAAAATTGGCCGAATTGTGTTATATTGTCAGCTGGTACGGGATAAAATAGACAAAGACAGATTTATATTGTTCCATGTAAAGATTATTAGATTAGCACACCTACAGTATGTTCACTTCATTGTAAATAAACTTATGATTAGTAAGACGTAAAACATTTGTTTTATGACTGAACATTAATAGGTAAATATTTTCCTTTGGGTCTTTTGGAAGAAAATAATACAATTAGTTTAAATATGAAGAAAAGTTCAGTTTAAAAAAATTCTTTCCTTAAATGCAGAATAATATCTCCACAAGTGACCTTCAATTCTGACACTAAAAATTTTTTGCCCTTTTAGTAAGGCTTGGAATACACATACTGTATTCCCAGCAGAGGATTAAGATCTCCTCTCCTAAAAAGGTTGTCTTAAGTATAAAAGTAAACACCGTATGATATTGAGACTCGAGTTCTGTAGATCTGTGTACCATTTTATTGCTGTTACTCCCAGTCATACTCTGACCCGGAGTGGTTGTTCCTGCTAGGGTCCCATCTAGGGGTCTAATAGTTCTGTTTAAAAATAATTCGTATTCGATCGGACCGTACATGAAAAAAGAAACAATGACATACAAAATGTAACTATAATGAACACGATTCTCTCACCTTTAGGTATAAAAAAGTCTAAACAGGTTGACATGTCGTTAAAATCAATCAATGATCAAAATTCTACGTAAGACAACCCCTACCAATTTTAATCAGACAATCAGCAGGTATAATAATAATCCTTGGGTAGCGTCTAACTCCAGTTTTGTTCTCTGAATTATCACGGTCTTTCATATTCAAGATATAATTTAATTTATTCAATTATTTGCCGAATCAATGTTTTATCAATGTTTTATTCATATTCCTATCTGACTATTACCATATTCAAACAGATCAACTTGATTGGACCCAAACGGATACTTGGGGTACTTTATGGTGCTGCCTTATCCATAAGGCTGACTTTGCTGTGGCCCAGGGGTTCACTAAGAGTTTGAGTCTGCCAAAATTGTTGGAAAGGAAATCATGAATGAGGGAGGGTATGACGAGGAGCTCAAGGAGCTTGATGCCTCGGGAACCTGCTATGGGTCAATTTGACGCTGACATTGTAATCTCTCTCTCTCTCTCTCTCTCTCTCTCTCTCTCTCTCTCTCTGAATACAATGTGCCATAAGGCATTTGAGAATAGGTGCGATATGTCTATATGAGTATATATGCGCATAGTTATAGCGTATATGTAAGTTTATGCATGTGGATGTCAGCGTGTATCTGTATGGGTATTCATGAGCATAGATAGTGTATGTGGTTGAATCGTAGTATCAAAACGATAGCTAAACATCTAAGAGAGGTCGGTAAATTTTAATTAATGATAAAAGAGAAAGAAGGATTTCTGGATGAGAATTAAAAGTTTATTTTTTTGATGACCATGATAAAATCAGTTTTTCTGCGTTAGTACAGTCTGAGGTCAGCAGACAAGGGTCTTATTTTTTCATTATATTCTAATTCTGGGATGTGTGGGTCCACTCAAGAAAAAACGTTTTTTCTTTTCTGGAAGCTTGGATCCTGTATATTCAAAGAGGCAATCAGAAGCTGTACAGAGATATTGCTGCACTGAACAGAGGGAGTTCGAATCTAGAGTAGTAAGCAGCAGTTGGTCGTCTGGAACAAAAAGATTAACAGTTGGCTGTTTAAACACAGACAGATAAAAAAAAACTGTCCAGGGCCCAAAACCAAATTGCGAAGAGTCACATTCATCGTAAAACCAGAATAAATCAGTAGAGAAATTGTCATTAATAAAGACAGTCACACGTATATATTCTGGAAATTGTTCTCGATTTTTTTAAATTATGAAGCTGATTTGTGGCTCATAAAATTACGATAAAAACTTGCGACCGGTTAATCTTTACTTAACGATAAATACAACTTGGGGGAAGGTGACATCGGCTTGCCGGTGAGGCTGCACTGGCCGCAGACGATACTGCCACATTCAACCATTCCAGGTCAGGGTGGACCTGACAACAAAAGCATTTCTCCGCACCCACCAGATCTCCAGAATTTGATACGCATCACCGGATACTGTTTAGTGTCACCCAGGACAAAATTAGTGCAAGAAAAACCCACTGCTGAATGAGAACGTTGCTACTGAAGCTCGGCTTAAAAAGAATAAGACTAAGTAAAATCAGGTATATATTTCAATATTTCCCCTTTACAAATGCTGTTATGCCGAACGAAAAACAGAAGTTTTATCATTTTATAGATCAGTTGGTTATAACGTATTTTAGGGTATTTAGCAAGAAAAGAGCAGTTTATGAACAAGATATCACATATAAATGTATTTACATATTAATTGTTGTTTATATATTTTCAAATGTTTGTTTATGTATTAATGTAGCTTAAACTCATTGTTTCAACGGCCCTGTTGGCTGGAGCTGTTGAATACACCGACTGAATCTCTGCTGAGGGGTAAGACCATCCCCAATGAGCGTCGTGGATATGACAGTAAACCATCTGATGGGGAGGCTCCAGCCTTGGAGATTTGGGGGAAAATTAAGTTCTTCTTTATTGCCATTGTTCCCAGGTTCACTCTTACCCAGAGTGGTAGCACCTGATAGGGTCCTATCTAAGGGTCAAACAGAACAAACTATATGCCCAAACAAATGACTGATGTTAAATAGTGACTGTTATATAGCAATACTTGAAACCAGCTCAGGATTGTTAAAAAATGTAATTTACAAAACGTGTTTGCAAATCATATACATATATTTAATATAAATATATAAAGAGGATTTGGCATTAATTAACCTACAATGGTTAATATGCCATAAAACCTAATCAAACCAAATCATATATATTTAATATGTATGTATGTATGTATAAAGAAGATTTGGCATTAAATAATCTGCAATGGTTGATATGCCAAAAAACCCAACCAAACCAAATCCTATATATTTGGTATATATGTATATTAAAAGAATTTGGCATTAAATAACCTACAATGGTCGATATGCCATAAAAGCCTTCCAAAATAAATCATATATATTCAATATATATGTGTGAAGAGGATTTATCATTAAGTAATCTACAATGGTTGATAGAGCATAAAACCCAACCAAACTAAAGCAATAATTGTCTCGATCTATTTGAGCCCTAAATAGGATCCTAACAGGTAATTCCATTCTGAACCCGAGAGTTATTAAAGCGAGAGTGACTTTACGCGCCCCAAATTTCAACATCGGATGCTGTTTTGTAGAATACAATACTCACTCTTTTTTTTTTTTGGAGTGTGTGTGTGAGTGGGGGGGGAATGGTCTAATTCTTAAGCAGGGGATCCAGTCGGCGTCTTTTAGTCCCCACTGAAAAGGTGCTATCATGCATTTGTGGATCTCTTCATAGATCAAGATACGAAAGTATTTAATAAACGTCAAAGCAGACATAGGAAACTCTTCAGTCAAATTAGAGAGAGAGAGAGAGAGAGAGAGAGAGAGAGAGAGAGAGAGAGAGAGAGAGAGAGAGCGACTATATCTCCTTATGAACATAAACGCCTGTAGACAGATAATAGCGAGTGCACCGAAGTTACACCAGCCTCGTACAATTACATATCACCATATCTGTCCAGCCATTATACCTGACTCATAAAAAAGAAAACAATATGGCGACCATCTAATGTAAGCAGGTCATATCCGGCGGGCAATATTAACAAGCCAACAAGCCAGCAGATAAGAATGTTTGAACAAGATGGCGACTAAACGTTGCGTTAGTTTGGCACGAATAACTAATCTATCTGCGTCGCTTTCGCGAGCCAGCATTGAAACAACGGTTTTGTAACAATAAAATCTAGGATTACACCATAAATCAAATTGTTTAGCCTAATGGGTTTCCCAGTAGGGGCAGAGACAAGAAATATAGAAAGAAAAAAATAAAAAATGATGAAATAAAAAATATAATTTTGATACTAAGCTACTAATGGGTTGCCTTGATGTCGAGTAAAGGACAGTAAGCTAGACGTCAACAAGAATATAGTGAGTTCTATCCGTACTGGGGGCACAACGGTTCTGTCTTTATGGCACTTTAAGATAAACTGAAAAAATATATCGAGTTGTGGTGTAATGGTCAGTTAGCTAGTCATGAAACAATCATGACTCGTGAGTTCGAATTTAGCTTGGGTTATGAAATAATGTTCAATGAGCAAATCTAAGACAATCACTAGTAATATCGATCTTAGCCAGGGTCCTCTTAAGAAGCAAGACTACAGATGATGATAACTCGTGGGTAGCATATTCCTAGGCCACCCCTGGGTTTTAAAAAATACTAGATTATTACTAACTCTGCAAATAATATAGAATGAGTGCCATCCTTATGAAGTTATGCGCCTCAAAAGCCTGAGGACTTTGCTCAGTAAATATCTAAAACAATTTTTGCTATTGTATTAATTTTCCAACCCCTCTAAAACTATCAGGATGCGACAAAACAATTTTAAAGTAAAGTCCAGCTGCTTTGAAATCAGGATTTTGCTTTTTCTACGCTCGTTACCTTGCTTGGCTAAAGAACTCAATCTGCCCTGCTATTTACCTAGGCTAAAGAACTCAATCTGCCCTACTGTTTATAAAGACTAAAGAACTCAATGTGCCCTGCTATTTACCAAGGCTAATGAACTCAATCTGCCCTGCTATTTACCAAGGCTAAAGAACTCAATCTACCCTACTATTTACCCATAACTGGGAGAAGTGAAGGATTAAATTCTTTCCCGAGATGATTGGTGCAAAGTTAACCTCATTCCATTTCCAGTGACGATAACCGTTACACTATGTGTATATTCCGTTCTTTTTTTTATTGTCGCAAGTTTGATACCCGATACAGGGCGTTTACAAGTTCATCTCAGCCTGGTCGCAAAGCTTTACAATTGAGGTGCCCAAAGCGGATTCAAGTCGCAAAAATTGAAATCTATTGCCGATTCTTAAAGCCACACTTAATAAATGTTTAACATGTTTTCAAACAGTTCAAACAGTCGAAATTTGATCTATAAATATTTCTTGAAAGACATGAAAAACATATTATTATTATAAGCTTTTCACATTTTTCTTTAAAGATTATTAATTATTTTGATTAGTATTTTCCTTCATCTTCTTAATTCTTGTGACTTATGCAGATTATAATTTCTGCAACCATGTGGAAAAGAACACCCCAAAAACAAGAATAATGTCTCTTCAGGAGTTTCATCTTTATTCTTGTTCCTGACCCTCATAAAAATAATGGTGTGTAAGTTGTGATAAAAAGCAACTAGAATTATCAAGTTGAAAGATAATACAAGTCAAAATTTTTAATATGTTTATAATAAAATCTAAAGTTTAGCTTTTTGATTAATAACTTAATCTAAATTTAATTACTATATACTATTTAAAAGTAATTAAAAACTTAAGTAACCTTTTAATGACTTTTTGAGATTGCTTTTTGTAAGAAAAGTATTTGGACATTGAGTTTTAAAGTGGAGGTGTTCAATTTTGATTGGTTATTAAGATGCACTTGGAAGTTTTGAAGATTACTCATGATCTCAAGGCAAAAGGTTCCTAAAATCAGCTTCCTGAAATCTGAACAAATGACCCACCTCTATAAGGTCTGCTGTCTATTTGTACTAGAATTTCTTTCATTTTATTTCTCTTACAGTGAAGCCTTAGTCATGATTATCTACTTTCGATTCGTATTTCATAAATCATAATTTCTCGGTCAATTAATGTCTATCTCAGTTTATTCCAGGAACATTTTCATATCTTATGGCCAAATTGAAATTTCTTGTCAACTATCAAAGCAAAACTTAATAAATGTTTTATACGGAGAATTTTTCCGACTTCTCATCAACCTAAATGTATTGTTGGCTTACAACAAAATTTCTAGTTTCAAATTTTCGTTAATAGCTTAATCCAAAATTAATTAATGCATACTGCTTTTGAGGAATTTAAAAATTGTTTTAATCTTTTAAATATTTTCAAATATAGTACTTGGTCCCTCCTTACTTAACACTCAGCATTATCAAGGGTAAAGTGGAGCAATCCAGGGAAAGGAGAAGCGCCCTCCCTCCACCTTGGTGTTGAAGCTATTGAAAAGGGAGACTTCAGGTCACCCTCGACTTTGGTAACCAACTTTACTTATATATATATATATATATATATATATATTTATATATATATATATATATATATATATATATATAACAGCGTTGATTGTCACTATATTACTTTGTGGGTTTGTGACAGACCAAATGCGATATAATTCGGAGGGTGTTCAATATCTGTGACAGAACAATTATATAACAATAATAATAATTGGTAAATACATATTAGTTTTTATACATATTTAATTGCGTGAAAGCTTGTCGTAGACAATCTTCTATGCAATTAAATATTTATAAAATTAGATTATATAAAAACTATTTTGGCTCATTTTATATATATATATATATATATATATATATATATATATATATATATGTATAATAAAAATATTCCAAATAAATATAAAATGTCACAGCAACTCACTGTAACAAACAATCAAACACAACCCCTGAGGATGACCAGCGAAATGGTCGAAAGCGCTTGACACAGAGGCAAGGAAAATAAGAAGAAAACTTGAACGTCTTCACTTAAAGATCCTAAAAAGAAAATACTTTGCGGTTTTCAACAGGACATGCTTAAATAATGACTTTTTGTTCATTTCTTCCTAATATAAATAACATGAATTTTTATGATAATTTTAATAATTAAAAGTAGAATTTTATGAATCAATATCAGTATTGAATTATTATTTTCTGATATCACGAATAATATTTTTAATATTTATAAAACATAATAGTTTCAACTGAAGAAAGAATGCATATTTTATCTATAATTTTAAATGTGTCACATACCACTATTTAATTTTTCCGGAAATAGGTTTTTTTTAAAAGTTTAAACAGTATTTAAATTAGGGGTAACAGTTTTTTTTTCAAAGGAATGTATAAACATTGTATAAATAAAAAAAAATTATAATTGATATAATATCTCCTCTGTAAAAAATATTTCTTGATAAAAATATAATAAAATATATCAAAAATGTTTTGATTCAAAATTAATTTAATTTAAAAATTAAAAAAAAATTCAAATTCTATTCTCGCCAGAAGCAATATAAAAACACCCAAATATTTTTTTTTCATCATCTGATGATGGTCATCACGACCAGAAAAAAAAATTATAATGACACCAAAGAAGTGAATTTTTTCTTTTTCTTTTTATATGAAAATAATTTTTTGGCTCTGTACATCGACTTTTTATATATTTTTAATCCCAAATTAATTATACGTCGATAGCCGTTGACATGGAGCACTCAAATTGGATACTCCTATCCCTTAGATCTTCATCTCGAATATATATATATATATATATATATATATATATTACTAAAATAATTATAATTTCATCTGCCTGTACTCATATTTCACAAAATTTAAGTTATATACTACTTTACAGGAATTAAAAAAGAAACTGTTCAAAGATATGGTTGAAGGCCTATGAGCAGGTATCTTGATTTTGTACACAACTTATCTCTGCAGTCAATAGGGTATATATATATATGATTTATGTTAATTTTATCCGATTGGGTGACATTGTTCAATTCTTCCAAAGATATTATACAATTGTTGCAACTTTTATTTGTATTTTTAGATGAAACATTGTTAATCATTATTATTTTTCTATTTTGAGAGTTTTTCACACTTATGTTAGCTGATTGCTTTTCACTGGAGTTTGGGTAACAACAAGTCTCCTCAAGTTCCCAGGACTCTTCTCTGTATTCTGGCCGATCTCAAATAGTGTAGTAGTTTTGATGGTCCCTACTCATCCTCTTATTTCCAAGTCCACCAGTTCTTGTACTAATACTTTGGTGACTCTACCAAGAGAACAAATTATAATTATGATTGTCACTTTCATGTTCCACAGCTTTTTTAATTCCCTTGCAAAGTCGAGGTACTTATCCCTATTTTCACATTCTTTTAATTTCACTCTGCAAAGTCCACAATTCTGCAATTTCTCTTATTTTTTGTTGATTATTATAAGATCTGGTTGTTTGGCAGAGATTTGGTTATCCTTTTGTATCTTAAAATCCCAGTGGAGTTGGGCTGTCTCATTTTCTAGGACAGATTCTGGGTTGTGTATATATTATTTGTTCGTTAGGTCAAACTTCAACTTGTTCCACAATTCCCAGTGGATCAACTTGCCCATCCAGTCGGGCTTAGTCTTATTATTGTTTACTCCTTGACAGTTTTTCACATCAGTGTTAGCTGATGGTCTTTCACTGGAGTTTGAGTGACAACAAGTCTCCACAAGTCCCCAGGACTCTTCTCAGTATTCAGGCCGTTCTCAATAATGTAGTTTGGATGGCCTCCACTCGTTCTCCTACCACCAAGTCCTTCAGTCCCTTTAATAATCATTTGATGACTGTACCAAAAACACCAATAACGATTAGTATGATTGTCACCTTTATGTTCCATAGTTTTTTCAATTCCCGAGTGATTCACTTTTATACTGTGGTCAACCAGGATAACAAAGTCCACAATTTTGCAAGTCCTCTTTTTTTGTTGTTGATTATTATAAGGTCTGGTCTTCTGGCCGGGATTAGGCGATCTGTTTGTATGTCAAAGTTCAATAGGAGTTAATGTATATTATTCTCTTGGACAGATGCTGAGTTGTGCATCTACCATTTGTTCATATGGTCAAATTAAAATTTCTTGCCCACCCAGTCGTGTCTAGTCTTATACTCCGTCTGCGCTAATTTGTTGCATTCGCTTATTATGTGATTGATCGTTTCGTCTCTATCACCACATATCCTACATTTGCTGTTTTGTTTCGTTTTATCTATTCTCGCTTTGGTATGATTCGTTCTTATGGCATTGTTTTGTGCTGATATTAGGAAGGATTCTGTTTCTTAAGGTTTCCTTTTCTTGGTCACGCTCAGGTTTTCTTCCCATTTTAGTTTTCTAGTTATTGTCATTCCGTTGGTCTTCGTGTTAACAGTATCGTTTCTGGTGGCAGTAATCAGCCCTCCTTCAAGTTTTTCTATGTAGTCCTCGTGTCGTTGTATCGATGCGTCAACAATGTCTTCAGTGCTGGCAAGTCCTCTTCCTCCCGCCTTTCTTGATTCATATAGTCTATCAACGTCATCTCTAGGCCTTATGCATGGTCATTGGTTTTCTTGTTTTTTGGTCTATTTGCTTAAGTTCTCTGAAGCACTTCAAAAAAGGTCCCGAATATCTAACGAGGGAAACAGCCCAGGTATTAATTCTTATGATAAGGTTTCTGCTACATAGTTTTGTCCAGTGTAGCTTTCTGGTTCTCCTGAGATATTCTTTCTTAATTTTGTCTTTCATCTCCACTTGTTTGATGGTTTCATTCTCCAAGATGCCCAAGTATTGGTAGGTTTCCCTTTCTCCAAGAGTTCTAATCTTGTCTTGATTTAGTAGTTCCATTCCGTCCGTTAGGTGTCGTTTTCCGCTATTCATTACTAGCATGGCACATTTTTCTATGCCAAAGTCCATCTCTATGTCTTGACTGTAAATTCTAACTGCGGGTATTATTTACCTCTTTAGAGTTTTTCACATCAGTGTTAGCTGATGGTTTTTTACTGGAGTTTGAATGACAGCAAGTCTCCTGGCCGTTCTTAGCAATGCCGTCATTTGGATAGTCTCTACCCGTCCGCCAACTTCCAAGTCCTCCAGACCTTTTAATAATCCTTTAGTTATTGTGCCAAAAGCACCAATCACAATTGGTACAACCGTCATTTTCATGTTCCACAGCTTTTTCAATTCTCTAGCAAGGTCAAAGTACTTATCCTTCTTTGCACATTCCTTCAGATTTATTCTGTGGTCCACCGGGACAGCAAAGTCGATATGGCCCAGCGGTTAGAGTGTTCGCCAATGGCCCGGGAGACCTGGGTTCAATCCCAGGTCGAGTCATACCAAAGACTTTAAAAATGGAACTTGATACCACCTTGCTTAACACTCAGCATTATAAGGTACGGTTCAAGGGTAAAGTGGAGCAATCCTGGGAATGGAGTAGCGCCCTCCCCTACACCTTGGTGTAGTAGCTATCGAAAAGGGAGCCTTCGGGTCACCCTCGACTATGGTCGCTAACTTACTTATTATGAGGTCTGGTCTTCTGGTCGGGATTAGGTGATCCGTTTGTATGTTAAAGTCCCATAGGAGTTTATGTGTGTCATTTTCTAGGATAGGTGCTAGGTTGTGCATATACCATTTGTTAGTATGGTTGAATTTAAATTTCTTGCATATTTCCCAGTGGATCACCTTTCCAATCCAGTCGTGTCTCGCCTTATACTCCTTCTGTGCAAAGTTGCTGCATTCGCTTATTATGATATTGATCGTTTCGTCTCTGTCACCACATAGCCTACATTTGCTATTTTGTTGCGTCTTATCTATTCTCGCTTCGATAGGATTGGTTCTTATTGCGTTGTCCTGTGCTTCCATTAGGAGAGATTCCGTTTCTCTCTTAAGGTTTCCTTTTCTTAGCCAGGTCAAGGTTTTCTGGTGTGATATGTTGTTTATTAGTCGTTTAAAGCGGCCATAGAGTTGTTTTTCCCATTTTTATTTCCTAGTTGTTGTCATTCTATCGTCTATCGTGTTGTCCGTATCGTTTCTGATGACAGTCCTCGTTCGTGTTTTCCTATGTAGTCTTCGAGTCGTATCGATGCGTCTATGCTGCCTTCGATGCCGGCAAGTCCTCTTCTTCCCTCTTTTCTAGATACATATAGTCTGTCAACGTCATTTCTGGGATGTAATGCCTTATGCATGATCATTAGTTTTCTTTTTCTTTGATCCATTTGTTTAAGTTCATCTCTGGTCCACTTGAGAAAGGGTCCCGAATATCTAACGAGGGGCACAGCCCAAGTATTTATTCGTTTGATACGGTTTCTGCTGGAGAGTTTTGTCTCGAGTAGTTTTCTTGTTCTCCTGAGATGTTATTTTCGAATCTTGTCTTTCATTTCCACTTGTTTGATGGTTTCAGCCTCCACGATACCCAAGTATTTGTAGGTTTCATTTTCTCCGGGCGTTCTAATTTTGTCGTGATTTGGTATTTTCATTCCGTCAGTCATATGTCGTTTGCCACTTTTCATGACGAGCATGGCACATTTTTCTATGCCTAATTTCATTCTTATGTCCTGACTGTATATTCTAACGGCGTGTATGAGAGTTTCCCGTTCTTTTTCATTTTTTGCAAATAGTTTAATTTCATCCATGTACATTAGGTGATTGCAATCAACTAAGTTTGTATCCGACTATGCATTTTCTAAGTATGCGGTTCACTGGCATCATGGCTATTATGAATAGTAAGGGTAATAGTGCATCTCCTTGGAAAATCCCTCTTTGGATCTTTGTTTCAGCTAAGCTTCTTCCTCTTGCTGTCAGCTCCACTCTCCAGGTTTGCAGGGTCTTTTCGATGAAGTTTATTTCTTTTTAGTTGCATTTTCATTCATCTTAAATTCAACGACAATATATATATATATATATATATAAATAGACGAGCAGAAAAGAGATAAATAGAAGACAGAGAGACAGAGACAGAGAGACAGACAGACGGAAAGAGAAAAGCTGAGAGAGAGAGAGAGAGAGAGAGAGAGAGGAGCTAAGGAGGGAGAGGCAGAGTCAGAGACAGACAGACATAGAAGAGCTGAAGAGAGAGAGAGAGAGAGAGAGAGAGAGAGAGAAACGGAAGAAGAGAGGGGAGAGAAAAATAAAAGATAATAGAAGAGAAAGAGTGAAATAGAAGTGAAGAGGGGAGAGAGGAAAAGAAGTAGACCGGAGAGAGAAAGAAGAGGAGAGGTGAGAGAGAGAGAGAGAGAGAGAGAGAGAGAAGAGGAGAGAGAGAAAGGAATAGAAGAGTAGAGAAAAGAAACTGACGTGGAGAGAGAGAAAAAGAAAAGAGAGAGGAGATTAAAGAGGAAAAGAAAGAGAGATAGAAGAGGAAAGGTGAAAAAGAAATAGAAGAAGAAAGGAGAGAGAGAGAGAGTGAGAGAAAAGAAAAGAGGAGAGAAATAGAATAAGAGAGAAGAGAGAGAGAAATAGAAGAGCAGGATAGATAGATAGATAGATAGGGAGAGAGAGAGATGGTAGGGAGAGACAGTGATAGATAGATTGTGAAATTGAAGATCAGAGGAGGGTGAGAAATAGAAGACGAGGAGAGAGAGAGAGAGAGAGAGAGAGAGAGAGAAGAAAAAGAAAGAAAGAAGGAGAGAGAAAGGGAGAGAGAGAGAGAGAGAGGGCGAGAGAGAGAGAGAGGAGCAAAGGTGGGCGAAAGAAATATTTGGTTTTGTTAGGTTTAATTATTAAACGGCATATCAACTGTTTGGGGTTATTTAATGCCGAGATTTTATTCCTCTGTCAATGTTCTATACAATCATATTTTCAATGTTCTATTGCATTTTATTTTTTATTGCACTCTTTATTTGTCTATAATCATGTTTGTATATACTTATATATCAAGTATTCCTATCTAATACAAATAATTTGTTCACATTTGTATGGTTTCAAGTATTCCTATCTAATACGACTAATCATATGGTTTCAAGTAATTGCTTCTATTTAATAATAAACATTTGTATGGTTTCAAGTATTCCTATCTTATACTAATTATTAATTAAACGAGTTGCTTGACTTTTATGCTTCAATTGAAACTGCAGAGTTCTTCCTTTTCTTAGAATATTAGTCAGACTGTTAGAGATGCTAGTAGCACAACCTTGCCGGTGGTGCTTGAAATACGCCCCAAAGGAGTGTTCAGGGTAAGACACTAAACTGGATTCGAAGGTAAAGCGTAAGTTCTGGAACTCTGAACATAATTATTGTTAGATTGGAATACTTGGAACTATATAACTGTATGCAAATTGTTTGTATTAGATAGGAATACTTAATGTCATATAACTGTGTGAAAACGAGTGGTTATACAAAAGCGCAATTCAAAAGAACGCAATGAAACTTTTAAAGAAACATATCAAGAATAAAAAAAAAATGACATTCAACGCGAATGTAGACTTTTCAGATTTACAAATTTGACTGAAAATGACTTTATTCTATATGTGACCCGGATATGACACTAAACTGCATCCGGTGATGAGGAGTATGGAGTCAGCCCTTCACTGACCTTACTTCTACTACCACTCTGGTCTGGAGCGATAGTACATGTTAGGGTCCATCTTGGGGGTGAATAGTTCTTTTTCAATATTATTCGTATTCGATTGGAGTCCGTGCAAAAAAGACACAATTATATAAATATCTAAATATGAACGTACTATGAACATAACTTCCGGGTATCTAGGCATTAAATAACCCAAGAAGGGTTCACATGCCGTAAAACCAACCAACTTCTCTTTACTCTGAAATGATTTTCCATGTATCTTTTTGACAAGAGTGAAAATGAAATAGGTAATTAACCCCACCCCACCAAAAGACAACACACACATGCACACACACACTTACACACACATACACGCATGCACACATACGCACATACATGTACATATGCACACACACACTCACAAAAAAAAAGCAAAAAGCAAAAGAAAACAATTCGATTTAAGAATATAAATCGAAGTGTTTTCCTCTCATTCAAATGAAAAGAGAAAATCAAATCGTTTCACGTCTTAAATATGAAAGGCCATTTGGACATAATTCACAGAAGCGAATTAAATTTGATTAGATTCACCGGACAAAAACATTTCGAAATTTATTTTCAGATCTTAAAAATTTGTGCTTGTCTAAAAATAGATTCCCGAGAGGAAAACATATTTGGAAGTTTATTGAAAATGAAAATATTCCTTTCCATACGAGCGGTTTATGCATGACGGGCGAAAGCGTTTTGGCCATCGTTTTTCTTAAGTGGAATCAAAATTAGGACAGAGGCTGCAACAAATAGCGGGAAAAATGCGGGGAAAATAAGAAAGGATGAAAGATTGGGGGATCGAAGTTCTAAAAATAGAAGAGTTGGTAGGAAGACAGATAAAGAGATATAGAGAGATCTAAGGAGAAAGACAATGAGAGGGAGGGAGGAAGATTGAGACCAATGAAAAAATAGAAAGAGAAGAAAAGAAAGATGGAAGAGAGAGGGGTAGAAGAACGGGAAAGGAATTTATGCTGATCTGAAGAAGAAGAAGAAGAAGAAGAAGAAGAAGAAGAAGAAGAAGAAGAAGAAGAAGAAGAAGAAAGAGTTGAAGGGAGTGAAAATGGATAAGAATATATATATATATATATATATATATATATATATATATATATCATTAAGACGCGCTGATGGCTCAAATTTCTTTGAATCTCTGTCAGCATCCGTTCAATAGGCCATTGCTCTAGGTAAGTCATCTGGACTGCATCAGATGTCCGCACAGTGCTGTATGTAAGCTTTTGCTGTTCGGACAATTCTGTTCGGACAATTCTGTTCGGACAATTCTGTTCGGACAATTCCAGCATGTCTTGTTCGTCTTACTTGGATGCTTTGTGAGGTAAATGGCCGTGCAGCAGTTATTTTGTAAGATGTTGCTTACAGGATTTGCTCAAAACGGTACGTAGCATCCTTGTGTAATTATAATCTAGCAATTAAAAAAAAAGTTTCGCTAAGGTCCAAGTAGTGCCGGTATACAGTAGTACCGAGAAAGCCACAGCTTGGAAGAATCTTCGTTTTATTTTGCCAGGAGATGAGATGTTGCTACCGAATTAGATGAACTGGTCTGGGTTTCCGTTTAATGATATGGCATTATTTACCTTAAAGCACACGAACTCTTGTATCCAAGTTGACAGAGAGGCTAAAGCCTTTTGTTGTTTGCTCCACGCCTTACTATAAAATTGAGCTTAAGCAGGTGCATTTGCAAGAAGCACTAGGTCATTCTGGTAGTCTTCAAAAATTTCTGTGAGATATTGTTGGCGTCTTGCTTTTTTTTAGTTTGATTCCATTTTCTTTCATTAAATATATTGGTGTTTGCTGTTCGTAATCGGCTTAGATTACGAACAGAAATAGTGGTATATATTTATATATATATATATATATATATATATATATATATATGTGTGTGTGTGTGTGTGTGTGTGTGTGTGTGTGTGTGTGTGTGTGTGTGAGAGAGAGAGGGAGAGAGAGAGGAGGGAGGAAGGGAAAGAAATGAATCACAATATATGTGGAAAAAGGTAAATGAAAGAAAGATATATATATATATATATATATATATTTGGTGTAGTTGATGATATATCTATTTTTGCCAACGTGTTTCGACTTCAAAATTTGCTCGCATACAAAAGCATTCAATTAAAAAATCATTTTAAGTATTAGAATAAAAATGAAATAATCATGATAGAAAAAATCTTTTATGCAAGTCTAGAGTCATCATCGGGGAATTTGAAAATGGGTAACACGGGTAAAACATTTAGTCCTAATTATGACTCTGGACTGGCATAAGTTTTTTTCTATTTTGATAATTCAACTTTTTTTTTTTTCATATTTAAAAGAATGCTTTTATATGTTGGCAAATTTTGAAGTCGAAAAGTGTTGACAAAAAGGAATAAATAATAAAAATATGTCATCAAATTTATATCTTTCACCCTTTTACCTTTTGCCACACACACACACACACACACACACACACACACACACACACACATATATATATATATATATATATATATATATATATATATATATATATATATATATATATATCGGTGTATATGTATTTGTGTATATATATGTTCGTGTATGTGTATGCATACGGCTATATATATGTATATGTATTATTGTATATGTTTGTGTGTGTGTGTGTGTGTGTGTGTGTGTGTGTGTGTGTACATCTCTGTGGACAGCAAGGAGGATTCTATTCATAAAATAAACGCATGCAAATACTCACACACACATACAAGTTTCCAGACTTTTTTCATATGGGCACTTTTATTGATAGTACACACATGCAACTCTAGTCCCCTTCGAAATAATCTCCTCCGGCTGCAATGCACTTGTACCGTTCCAACAACTTTTGGAAGGCCCCGTGGAAGTCCTCTTGTGTGAGCGTGTCAATGACCTTCGTCACAGCCTCTTTCATCTCCTCAATTGTCACATAACCACAGCCTCTAAGTTTTTCCTTGAGCTTAGGGAATAACCAAAAGTTACAGGGAGCAAGGTGTAGACTATTGGGAGAGTGAGGAACTGTTTTGATGCCCATCTTGGTCAAATAGTCTGTCACAGGGATAGAGTTGTGGACTGGTGCATTGTCCTGGTGGAAATGCCACTGACCCGATTTGAAGAGTGCTGGTCTCTTCTGACGGAATCTCTTCCTGAACTCCCTTAAAACCTGAACATAGTATTCCTTGTTGACTGTCTGTCCAGTGCATTTAGATCATGCCAGTGCTGTCAAAAAAAAAAAAAAGGGATCATCAAAAGTTTGTGGATGGTTTGCTCTGTCCGGCCTTCTTGGGTCTGGGAGAGCCAGCAGGCTTCCACTGGGAACTCTGTCTCTTGGTCTCTGGGTCATAGTAGTAGATCCAGCTTTCATCGCAGGTCACCAGAGCATCAATAACTGCGGGATCTGAATTGATCAGCTCAACCATCTCCCTGCTGTCATGACAACGTCTTTCTTTCTTATCTTCTCTGAGCACCCTTGGGGCAAACTTTGCGCAAATCTTCTGCATCTTCAGTTCCCCGCGAATAATTGTGTGTACAGTTCCCACACTGACATCAAACTGTGCACTTATTGTGTCCATAGATACACGACGGTCCTTATCCATGAAATTCTTTATTTGGTCAATCAACTCTGGTGTTCTGACTTCCATACTCCTCCCACACCTCTCATCATCCCTCATAGACTCCCTGCCTTTCTTGAATCTCTTATGCCACTCAAAAACTGATGTTCGATTCATGCAAGATGCCCCAAAAGCAGTTTGAAGCATTCCATACGTTTCTGTGGCATTTTTTCCAAGTTTAAAACAGAATTTTATTGCATATTGTTATTCTAAAGTGTCATCACGTCCAGATTGCATTTTTGAAGTTCACCAGCTGTGACAATCAGGCTTTAGTTGGGCGTATTCCAATTGCTGCTGTAGCTGTTGATTTGAATCTGAAATCATAAAAAATCTCATAAGATGTATAGCAATAACATAGTAAATTTTCAAGAGTCTATGATAATTTTAAATGCATGTACAAAAAAAGTCTGGAAATCATGGAAGGTACCTCGTATATAGCCGTATACATATACGAGCATAATATATATATATATATATATATATATATATATATATATATATATAACAATACATGCAGATGCATTCATATATACGTGTGTATCTGTGTATATATATATATATATATATATGTGTGTGTGTGTGTGTGTGTGTGTGTGTGTGTGTGTGTGAAGACGCTATTAGTGTAATGGTTATCGATCGTCATTGGAATTAGATGCAGTTTGTATTTTATTTTGCGCTAATGCCCTTGAGAAAGTCATGAATACATCTGTTCTCCACCGACAAATAGTAGGGTAGGCAACCAGTCTAGGGAAAGAAAAATTCTGTATTAAAACCAGCTGCACCCCATTTTATCTTTTGTCACATCCAGTCTGTGGTCGAAGGAGTTAATTATTTTCATACACCTCTAAGTAATGATGACACTGAGAAAACCAAAAGAAAAAAAAAAGAAAGAAAGAAAGAAAGAAAATGATATCAGAAGAAGAAAGCGAAAACTCATAGAAAATTATATATAGAAAATATATAGAAAGAATAGAAAATTATAGAAAGGAAAAAAAGAAAGAATTTGACAAAGCAAGCGCTTGCATGTGTTTGTGTGTATGAGAGAGAGAGAGAGAGAGAGAGACAGAGAGAGAGAGAGAGAGAAAGAGAGAGATATTAAGTATTGATCTATACGTAGACAATTTCGGGTTTGTTATTTTCCCCGTAACTATACAAGTGGATATTTGAAGTTGGGCTGAAATTTTCTTAGACTGAAAGTTCATATGATGAGGTCATATCAACTGACTTTTTCTTTTTACCAATGAGACCAAAGTATTGATGAAAGAAATGCATGGACAACAAGGGGGACTCTATTAAAATATAAACCTCATCTGGTCATTCATTGAAGGTATCTTGATCAGCCTATGAATTTTTCTCCCGACTGTCGTATATATATATATATATATATATATATATATGAAGGATTAGAAAGCGTAATATAACAAAAAATGTTGAAGAGCCTTATATTTTCTAAGTCGGTGTAAAATTCTTTCAGATTTATAAAAAATACCTTTATCTCAGATGAGGAATCTGATTTCTCGCTTCGCAAGCCATTGATATTCTGTTTGATCCTCATCACGTGCTTAAAAATGCAGCTTTTTATCAGGATCGGTATCGTTTCGGTCAATCTGAAATTTTCGAACCGATAAAAAAACAAAAACAAAAAACAAGTAAAAGGAAAAAGAAAAAGAAGAAAGAAAAAGATAAGATTTGTTAGATATCTTACTTGATTTTTGTTTTAACTCTTTCGTCAGGAAAAAAAAAAAACAAAACAGTAGTCTATTGATATTTTAACCTTTTCCTAATTACTCCGGGATAACGCGGGAAAACTCTCCTTCACCTTATCTCTCTGTTTCTCACCCCCCTCTCTGTTTCTCTTTTTCTGTGTTGAGAGAGAAATATATGACATGTAGTTTATGAACGAGAGAATAAACATATTAACGTTGGCAGAAAACTGCTGTATATATATATATATATATATATATATATAAATTATCCAGTCAGTGTCCAAGGACAGTAGGTGTGGATTATTCTTTACATAGAGTATATGTGGATGATCATATAAATCTATGAGAGTGCTCAATGTATGGCTATTGTTAATTCCCTATTTATTCTCTTGGGTATAACAAAATTCACATTCAGAGCGTATATAGTACAACTAAATGGAGACTCAAACTCGGTTAAGTCGTCATAATAAATTTATTTCGGCGGAGAATATTGTTGGTATATTCTCCGTCTCGTCAGATGACTCTTTTTTTTATCTTCTGAATACGAACTGTAACTTCACATTCGCTACTCTGCGACAGGAGAGAGAGCATGTGAAAGAGTCATCTGACGAGACGGAGAATATAGCAATAATATTCTCCGCCGAAATAAATTTATTATGACGACTTAACCGAGTTTGAGTGTCCATTTAATTGTACTATATATATATATATATATATATATATTATTCGCCAGCAGTTTCGTCCATCATCAGAGGAAGTTTATTTTCAGATTATTTCCATTTCAAAACTGAGAGACTTATAAATCCAACTGGAATGACTTCTCATGTGAATGAAACTTGAACTTTAATAATCGACGTTACATGTGTTTATGAACTGTTTTTTTCCCTTCCATTGTTGAGTATGACGATCACTTAATAAGGAAATGAATTTTTAACATTGCAATAAACATTTGAGAGTTAAATGCAATGTTTTGGGGAGATTTAGTTTGTTGTTTTGAAATATCCGTCTATCTCGAACTGATATGGGCCTCGAGAAAATATTTTTCCATCTTTCTTAAAGTGAATTCAGTTATGCCTCTCCCGCGGAAATGCTGTTCTATTGAGAGAAGTTTATAATAATTAAGAGATTTAATTCTATATAATTATTCATTCTAAAATTGAAAGGCCATTCTGATTTCCCTATATACTTCTCGGAGCTACCAGTAAATTGATATATATATATATATATATATATATATATATATATATATGTGTGTGTGTGTGTGTGTGTGTGTGTGTGTGTGTATGTTAATCGCAATGACTGTCTGTAAAGATGGCATGAAACCACTGGTCACAGCTAAGTGTCCATGCTATTAAATATATATACGAACTAATATATATTTAATTATCATTATATTATATTATTGCTTTATCACCGATATTGAGCACTCTCAAATCCTACTGTATTTGGTCTGCCACTAACCCAATAAGTGAGAATTGGGATAGAGACAACTATATACTGTTGAAATATATATATATATATATATATATATATATATATATATGGGGTACGATGGGTAAATTGTCTTCTAAATTACGCAGAAATAAAAATAACAATGACATCTTACTTTATCAGATATATTTTTAAAAATTACATGAAAATATATTGAAATAAATTAAATTTAGTCAAAGAAATTGCCATTAATTTTAACCACAGCTTCCACCAACTTGGGAATTTCCTGCAATATATGTATGACTGGCCACTTTTACCACACGACCATCCGAAGATTTTGGAAACTACAAGAAACTTAACTAACGAGCTTAATGTGTCCATAATTCTTATATTTATAGGTTTATATCTTTGATTCTATTATAGCATCAAGTTGTTTTTCATGCAACTTTTCTGTTTTGTTGTTCTTCTATATATATATATATATATATATTTGTGTGTGTGTGTGTGTGTGTGTGTGTGTGTGTGTGTGTGATGATAGAAAAATGCGAATAAAAATGTTTGGTATAAAAAGTAATGCTAGTATAAACCTATGAATAGAATCATGAATAATGTGAGTCTGTGACCTAAGTTTCACGTGATCTACACATTTTTTCTTTCTCTGGTAGTCAAATTTAGAGGTTAAAAAATCTTGGAATAATCCGTAGTAATATGGAAGATGACACTGGAGAAATTTGTTGACATGTCTATATTTAGATATTAATTGGCCACTTCAGTGTGGCAAGTTGTTTTCAGCATTCATTTATTTTTCTTCTCAATTCAATCATCACAATTAGTTTTTTTTTATAATTATTGGTTACCAAAAACTTCTTTCTGATAATGCTTTTTCCTTTTCTTTTTTTAATTCAGATTTTTTAAAAACCCATTGAACAAATAGTAACAAATGAGAACAGGAAGATTAGCCAATGATTATTTTAATAAATACATTTTCCAATCAAAACAGACATTAGGCATTATTTATTACTAAATTCATTAGTCTCGCGGATAGAGAGTTCACCAATGGTCCGGGAGACCTGGGTTCAATCTCAGGTCGAGTCATACTAAAGACTTTAAAAATGGTACTTGATAGCTCCTTGCTTAGCATTCAGCAATATAAGGTACGTATCAAGGGTAAGGTGGTGCAATCTAGCGAAAGGAGTAGCGCCCTCCCCTACACCTAGGTGTAGTAGCTATTGAAAAGGGAGCCTTCTGGTCGCCCTCGTCTACGGTCGCCAGCTTACTTTACTATTACTAAACTTTATAAAATTAAAATCTTGCAGCTAGAAATATGTCTATATAGCAGAGTCATTTAAAAGTCGGAATGAAAGTATTTTCATTGATAGGCGTGCATTTTATTTATGGTCGACACTTTCATACTTAAAATGACTGTACTGATTGTATAACGTTCTATTAGGAATGATCAAATCCTGGTGCCTTTACTTTAAAACAGGAGTCGGTAACTTACGGCTCAGGAGACGACATCTTCGTCTTCTCTTTTCTTTACTGTAAAACAGGGGCCGGTAACCAACAGCTCATGAGAGTGTCCTTTTCCCTTTTCTTTACTGCCGTGAAAAATTATGTTATGATGTTAATGAATTTATTTAAATACTTTGTGTCTAGTGAGCCGAAAATCTTTAATCGCTTGAGGATTACCATATAGGCTTGCAACGTTTACTAACGGTTAACTCGTACTTTAAAAATGACCATTTTTACTTTTATTATATAGTAACTAAATATTTTAATTGGGACTACTGATTTTAATTTGTTCTTCATCTTTTTCCACGATAACAATAATTACAACTAACTAACTAACTAACTAACTAACTAACTAACTATATATATATATATATATATATATATATATATATATATATATATATATATATATGTGTGTGTGTGTGTGTGTGTGTGTGTGTGTGTGTGTGTGTGTGTGTGTGCCATATAAAAGAAAAACCTTTAAAACATACACATATTTTTTGTAATATTTATTTCAGCAGACCTTATATTTAAAAAAAAATCTTAGATCTGCATTTTTAGACAGAGAAATAACGAGAAATTTTTAATAAAGATTTAGAAAAACCCACAAAATTCCGGCCACCCTATTTCCCTAAACCAAATTTCATTTTCTTTTTAATGTAAAGACCAGACCATTTGTTTTTCCTGTCTGGTTGACAAATAACATACAATTCCTTCATGAAGATGTATCAATTTTTGACTACTCTTTCCTTTTCATCTTTTTTTTATCTAATGTCAAACAAACTTTTAAATCCAAATGAATGAAATAAGAAAAAAATATAGAATAAAGGAATAAATGGATTTGAGGAGAGAAAATTATCAACTATAAACTACTTACATGGGTATTAATAACCTCGTAACAATGTTGAATTATATTATAAAATATCATATTGTATATCAATACCATTTTTTCTAAAAACCTAAGAAGCTTGTGATACCAATATTTTTATACTATTCCATATAATAGCATTAAAAGTAAAAATAAAAATGGTTCCATTTACTGTTGAGAATAAAATAATGAACAAATATAACATAATATTATGTTACCAAAAGATTACAATGATATCTTACACTTTATCGTAATTATATCTTAATAGTTGAAAAATCAAGAGTCTAACACACACACACACACACACACACATATATATATATATATATATATATATCAGTGGCGACTCTAGCCTATTTTTGCTACTCGTGCCCCCCCCCGCCTTCTGTCAACTTCAGTTCCCAACCCGTGGTCCGTGGACCCAAAGTAAGTCATCATAGTTGCTATTGCGTGATTCTCCATTGTATAGCACCGATTGACAAATCTACCTTGCATGGTGTTTTTTTTTTTTTTTTGTAAACAATCAAGATACTATATAATTTGTAGTCTTGTTAATACAGTAGATAAGATAATTTTTTTCCTTTCAAAAGTATAGAAGAAAAGAGAAGATGTTCATTACTATGACGAGAAAAATATGTTTATTAGAATAAAGAAACTGATGACAATATACAGACACAGCTAGTAGTTTCAATTTTGCTTAAAATAAAGATTATTTGTTGAAAATGTATTCAAATAAACAAATTTTAGTTACAGAATGTAATATATGCAACATTCATTAAAGAAATAGAGATCTCTTAGTGAAAAAACGAATTAAAACACACCGTTTAACCAACATTTACCATAGCGATGATGATGACGTCGGGACGGCTATAATCTGCTATGGTGTAATGGTTATCGTCGCAGGATGTGGACACGACGACTCGAGTTCAAATCCTGGACAAGCCTGATTACATTTCACATAACACTAATACCCTTGGGAAAGGTATGAATCCAAATATTCTCCCTCCAGCTATGGGTAAATAGTAGGGCAGACTAGGTTCTTCAGCCTTGGTGAGGCGACTAGTCTAGGAGAAGGAAAACTCTGAATTCAAACCCGTTAAACTCTGCTTAAAAAATTGACCTTGTGTCATATCCTGCCCGAGCGGAGGGTTTGGTAAATAGGATAATCTGCTATCCCCACCACTCTTTCTCTCTCTCTCTTTCTCTCTCTCTCTCTCTCTCTTGGTCCCTCTCCCTCTTCCCAAGACAGCTGTCAGCAATCAGCAGTCAAAATGTGATTTTTTTTAGCACGATGTTTGGGTTGCTCTTGCTATTGGCTACCGCCAAAAGCGGATTTCTCTAACATTACTGTTATTATAAGGGTCTAGTGCTCGGCACGGATTTGCACGTGTTCAACATTATAGCCGATTTTATGGGCTGTTCAATGAATCTTACGGTGGCCGGACAAAGACCATCCGTTCAAAACAGCATCGTTGTATTATTCCCAGATATATTTATGAACTTTTGGTTACTTAGTTATCGAAACTTGAAGAGATACGTAATTTAATTGAGATCAGACTAAGTATGTTTGCTTGAAATTAATGGATGATTTTTAATCCATTTTGAATAACATTGACCGAGTTATTGGTCGTGCCGGGCACGAATAGCACGACTAGTCCCGTCTCCGCCCCTGATATATATATATATATACTTGATTTTTCAACCATTAAGTAGAAAGAAATATATATCAACTATTCAGCTTGGATTTACTTCCTGTTCATGACATCACACTGATCTCTTTGTTCTTTTTGATAGTCAGATGAAGAGGAAAATATCACGAGAAAATATAGTTACCCCTTTATTTTTTAAATGCTTCCACTACAACAGAAAAATACCCCTTTATTTTTTAAATGCTTCCATTACAACAGAAAAATACCCCTTTATTTTTTAAATGCTTCACTACAACAGAAAAATATCCCGTTTTTTTAAAATGCTTCCACTACAACAGAAAAATACACCCTTTATTTTTTAAATGCTTCCACTACAACAGAAAAAATACCCCTTTATTTTTTAAATGCTTCCACTACAACAGAAAAATATCCCTTTATTTTTTAAATGGTTCCACTACAACAGAAAAACACCCCTTTGTTTTTTAAATGCTTCCACTACAACAGTCTAAGATGTGAGAGTATTTTTACAATGGTTTCATTAAGTCATTAATGTTATTTCATTTTATTACTCATACTATCTTTAACATCTCCTCATATATATATATATATATATATATATATATATATATATATATATATATATATATATATAATCTTGATTAGATATACCAAATCGCTGGTCTTTTAACGGGAGATCAATTTGTATGTGTAGGCTTCTGCTGGGATTTGTTTGAGGAATACCAATTTTAAGATAATTCGAAAATTTTTTTCAATATTTGATCATTCCTTTCTATGGCTTGGAAAAATTATACCGTTAATTTAAATAATTTCCTTTCATTTGTTTAAGTAATATTTAATAAAAACAGAATGTTCAACTATTAAAAAAAATGATTTGCATTTTATCTGCAATTAGTTTATTTACTGCTAAATAAAAAAAACCCAAAGGTTAACATCGTGCAAGTTAACTAATTCCATAATTTTGACCAGGTTGAAACCGACAAGACAATATCGTTTCCATTTTCTAATACATATTCATGCAAATTAAGAAATACTTGTTGAAAGTGAATAATCATAACTAAGTTTCACTGTAATTGAAATAAAAAGAAACAAATTCTAGTATGATTAGTCAGCAGACTTTACAGAGGTTGGTCATTTGTTTAGATTAGAAGAATCTGATTCTAGGAACCTTCAGCCTTGAGACAAGGGGCAACCTTCTAAATCTCCAAGTACGTGGTGCATTCAATTAGTTTCCAGACTTTTTTTTTTTGTACAGGCAATTAAAATTGAAAATTCACTATGTTATTGCTATACATCTTATGAGATGACTGACCAATTTTTATGATTTCAGGTTCAAATGAACGGCTACAGCAGCAATTGGAATACACCCTACTAAATCCTGATTGTTACAGCAGGTGATTTTTAAAAATGCAATCTGGACGTGAGGACACTTTAGAATAACGATATGCAATAAAATTCTGTTTGAAACTTGGAAAAAATGCCACAGAAACGTATGGAATGCTTCAGAGTACTTTTGGAGCATTTTGCATGAATTGAGCACCAGTTTTTGAGTGGCATAAGAGATTCAAGGAAGGCAGGGAGTCTATGAGGGATGATGAGAGGTGTGGGAGGAGTAAGGAAGTCAATACACCAGAGTTGATTGGCTAAACGGTTAGGGTTAGGGTCACTATGTTGAGGTTTTAAGGGAGTTCAGGAAGAGATTCCTAGGGAAGAGGCCAGCACACTTCAAATCGGATCAGTGGCATTTCCACAAGGACAATGCACCAGTCCACAACTCCATCCTTGTCCCAGACTATTTGACCAAGATGGGCAACAAGACAGTTCCTCACCCTTCCTATCGTCCACACCTTGGTCAATGTGACTTTTGGTTATTCCCTAAACTCAGAGGCTGTCGTTATGAGACAACTGAGGAGATGAAAGAGGCTGTAACGAAGGTCATTGTCACGCTCACACAAGAGGACTTTCATGGGGCCTTCGAGAACTTGTTGGAACGGTACAACAAGTGCATCGCATCCGGAGGAGATTACTTCGAAAGGGACTACAGTTTCATGTGTGTACTATCAATAAAAGTGCCCACACGAAAAAAGTCTGGAAACTTATTTAATGATCTTCGTACAACTTCAATAACCAATCAAAATTGAACACCTCCATTTTAGAACAATATCCAAATGCTTTTCTCATACAAAAAAAAAAGCAATCTCAAAAAAGTCATTGAAAGGTTACTTAAGTTTTTCATAACTTTTAAGTAGTATATAGTAATTAAATCTAGACTAAGTTATAAACAAAAATCTTAAGATTTAAATTTAGTTGTAAACAGTAAACGTTCACTTAATTTGAATGTCCACTTGAAAAAAAATTAATATCAAATATTCCGTGTGTCCCATTGAGAGAAAGAGTAAAACGATGTCTTGGATATATATATATATATATATATATATATATATATATATATATATATATATATATATGGGGGTTGAGCACTCTGGCGAAGGAATTGTCGGCCGCCCCTAGCGTAATGCAAAGCTCTGCGTAAGAATTGAGCACTCTGGTAGCCGATAGGGTATTAAAAAAAAAAAAAAAAAAAAAAATGTAAACAAAGGCTGCTGCTGCTGTTGCTAAAAATAAAATACCTTAAAATTCCCTTAGCCAACGTAGTCCGCTTGTAGCTGTGTGGTCTGAAACCTTATTCTATCGTAAAGTTAGACGGGTTTCGATCCCGGCTTCGAGCGTCCTGCGGGTCTAGCCACACTGAAGAGTTCTGATAGAACGAAACAGTCTGTCTGTGGATGACAATATATATATATATATATATATATATATATATATATATATATCCCCCATATATATATATATATATATACACCCCATATATGATTATATATATATACTCCCCATATATATATATATATATATACCCCATATATATATATATATATATATATATTGGTGAGGATTCAAGTTATTTTAAGAATAAATCGATTACAAATTCTGCAGTGATCAATATCTATGATAGAGTCATATGAGACGTATTCACTAAACAGTCCTAAGTAAATACTAACCAATACTCAGATGGCTTCCAATAAATGATTACAATTTTTCATTGTTTAAAACTTACTTTGTTTTCTATTTATATCTTTCTAATATTAATATAGCCATAGATCATAATCAACTATACATTTAAATGTGCTGTCTATTTTCTTTCTTTTTTGTTTGTTTGTATATTGCCTGATAGTTCATTTTTCTCTAGTTCATACCATAATGATTTGACTTATAAGAAGTACAGTTAATCTAGTCGTCAGTTTGACACAAGGCCAAAATTGTGCAGTGCCAAGTAATGACAGGATTCAGTATACGATTGAATTGTGATTGAATCAAGCAATTCTGTAATTAATAAAGATCGAAGGCTGTAAATGCATTGATCTGGTGACAGAAAAGTTTGATTAATTTTAATGGTGCATAGATACTTCAGGGGTTTTCAATGTTATTGTACCCTCATATTAACACTTTTTGGGTTGTTGTTTTTAGGGGTTTTTTTTTCGATGGTTCAATCGTATACGAATAATTGTCAAACTGATCTATTTGACTCATATAAAAACTCTAACAAGTACTACCACTCCGTATTAGAGTGGACCTGGGAGTAATGGCAAGGAAAATTTAACTGCACACTTCCCAGATCTCTAAACAAGAGATTTGAGACATTAATATATCTCTGACCGACCTTTGTGTCACAACGGAACACAAACTAGTAAACTGTTTTCTTTGGCTCCGATTTCTGGCAAGAAGTAGATTTCAAGGAGAAAAAATGTTTAATTGTTCAAGTGGATCTGATTGGTTAAAAAATATGATTCGGTATGAATTTATTTTTCATCAGGATTTTGGCAAAAGCTCTATTTGCGGCCGGTCAGCTCATATTTAAGGTCTGATTCGATTACACTCTCTAATCATTTCTTTCTTTTTTTTTTTTTCTTTTTTTTTTTTGTTCTGAGGCAAAAAATGTTCTCAATTGCTTAAGCCAATCGTAAACGTGAAAGAACTATTTTTCACTTTAAACATTTTTTCTCTTTAAACATTTTTTCTCTCTCTTTAGATATTGTGCTTATGTTTAAGAAGCGGAAAGCGAAAATTTAATAGTTGACTATATTCAGGGCGAAAATATAAGTTGGTGACCCGGAGATTCCTTTTTAATAGCTACTACACCGAGGCATAGGGGATGGCGCTACTCCTTCCCTGGATTGCTTCACTTTATCCTTGATCCTTACCTTATATTACCGAGGGCTAAGCAAGGCGGCATCAAGTACCAATTTTTGAGTTTTTGGTATGACCCGACCTGGAATTGAACCCCGGTCTTCCGGACCATTGGCGAACAGTCTACACATTAGGCCAATGGCCCAGTAAAATATAATAGCTGACTATATTTAGAGGCTGATATTTAAAAGGGATTTACATGACAGTCGCAAATCTCGAAAAACTACTCATAAACATTTTTGTTCGTTTAAATTTTATAACTTTAATATAAATACATATAAATATTGATTCCTATTTTGTTTTATTAAGTATTTATGCAATTGAAAGTGTGCAAATTTGTCGGTTTTTATATAGAAACTAGTTCACATTGTCGGCTGGCGAAAGATATGCTGACTGTATTCCCATTGATGAGGGGTCAGACCACCTGCTCTCATCACCGAAAAAAATTGTTCGTATTAGATAGGAATACTTAATGCCATATAACTGTAAATTATTTGCATTGCAAATAGTTACTTAAAGCTTCTAATTGTTTACTAAGAATTGTTATGGGTTTTTTGAAACCATATAACACTGTGCAAATAAAAGACACACCTTAAATTTAAATAATCACTTGAAACCATATAAGTAAGTAAAAAGTAATGTTTGTGAACTTAGTCGAGAGTAACCCGAAGGCTCCCTTTTTTTTATAGCTACTACACCGAGGTTTAGAGGAGGGCGCTCCACTTTACCCTTTATCCCTACCTTATATTACTGAGAGTTAAGCAAGGAGGCATCAAGTACCATTTTTTTGAGTCTTTGGTATGACTCGACCTGGGATTGAACCCCGGTCTTCTAGGCCATTGGCGAACATTCTAACCATCATGCCAATGTCTGGTATCCATATAATTATTAGTATAAGATAATAATATATGAAACTAAACAACTGCATACAAATTATTTGTATCAGATAGGAATACTTGATGTGATATAATTGTGTTCCAAAACTCTTGAGAAACAAGCCCAGTCTGCTGAAGCTGTAGAATACACTGACTGCATCTCTGTTGAGGGGTAAGACTCCCCCTCCAAAAAAATGAGTGGATATGACACAAAACCAGCTCATGGTGAGTCCTGGAGTTCATTGCCAGTATTTCTAGGTCCACTCTGACCTAGAGTGATAGTAGCTGTTAGGTTCCAATGTATGGGTCAAAAAGAAATGTTTAATCATTTTCTATGTTTGAAACTATTTAATTGTGTACCAACGAATGATTGATATTAAATAGAATTGTTCGTGTTTAATAATAATACTTGAAACCACTTGGCACGTTTTAAAATAATGTTACAAACAAACTAATTGCTTACAAATCATATATATATATATATATATATATATATATATATGGTTTGGCTTTAAATAACCCACAAGAGTTGATATGCCATAAAACACAATCAAACAAAACCAAATCTTCAAAAACAATTGCACTAAAGAAGTTAATATAAAAGTACACTAAATGCTATTCCCAAACATCTAGGCATAAAATAATCCTAGACAAGTTGACATACCGTTAATCAATCCGTCAATTATAGAAAATACATTTATTTCTAAATTTCATTACCAAGGGCAGATACAACAAAGTTTTCAGTAAATTATAACCATTTTCTTTATTTTTACAAGATAAGCAATTAAGAAATACAATACAAGAGAAAATTTGTGTTGTCTTTATTATTTAAAAGGATAGGATTTACGAAATCCACTTCCGTTTCCAGCAATTGTATTCTTGCAGCTTATCTGTCTTCGGGATTTCGAAAATTTTGCTTTTTATATGAGCTGAAATATTAGATAAGAGTTTTGGAGGTAAGTCGTTACTTCTCAAAGCAGTCAATGAAGGTTTATTTGTATTCGAAAAGTTATATCGTTTACGAGTTCTGGCTCGGTGCCATTTTAGACTCAGCAGTTGCCGATGGGTAATTTTTTGTAATCTAAATCTCATAATATAGTTGATATCTGACTTATGATTTTGTTCAGTTAGATTCGGTGTTGAAGTTTATGTATAACGAGAATATTATCTGGATAAGATACAACTACATTTGTGTATGGTGTTCTTAACATTATCTGATAGAAACGGTTATTTTTTACACTAAATAAGTATACCGTATGATTTTTCAAAATAAAAAAGCTAATTTTCTTTTAAATCAAAGATAGCAGGATTTGATTATTTCTTGCGGAACATTATGCAATAAAAACGGATATTATTAAGTATTATTCATTACCAAATTCTGTTGTATAACAAAGAAAGATAACAATACAGATGTCTAAAAATGTAATCTGCTTCTTTTTTTTTCTTTTTATTTACTCGAAATGTACGCATGGGTAGAATGCGCGCGCGCGTGTGTGTGTGAGAGAGAGAGAGAGAGAGAGTAAAAATGGCTGAGTTTGCCTACACACATAGGTGACAGTACGGTTCTTCTGTGAAACCTTTCTGCCTTTCTTCGTCATTGTTCAGGTTGAAAATGTTCCTGATCATATAATATTCCGGACGCTCACGTAAAATCTCGTCGTTACATCTCCTCCAACCCGCTGCTTACACGTTGCACATAGATACGCTTCCTTTTAGCATTCCACAAACACAATTTACGCGGCATTTCCACCGGGGCACCTGGGCCCTGTTTACTTGAGTCAATGGGTGCATTTCCTGTTATGCTACCAACGCAATTTTCGCAGCAAGTCAAACGGATCTTCAAGTCAATATCCAACAATTCAACAACATTGAAACTCTGTATCAACAAGTATGAATATGCAGCAGTCCAAATATGCCCTATTATTTACGCATAGCTGGTAGCAGAAGCAGAATCATATGCTTTTCTTTAGCGCTTAAAGAAACGCAAACAGCCTCGTTTTAATTTGAAGCTTTTCTCACCAATTACATTTTTCTCAATGATAATTATGACGTCATATATATATATATATATATATATATTTGCTTGTGGGTCTGTAGAAGTAGGGGTGATTGATAAATTCAATGTAAAGTAGAATAGATAAAATCCATGAAAATTAGATTTTTTTTTCTTTTTTGAAAGGAAATCGATATTTTCAATCTTCTAGCTTGTCTCTGCTGGCTGCTAATTGATAGATCAATAATATTTTTCGATCTGTGAGGGATGAATTAGCCTCCAAATCAAGGACAATCAGAAAGAAAAAAATGACAAAATATTGAAAGGATTACCGCGACAAAATTATCACAAATACGTTTTTAGTGATATATATATATATATATATATATATATATATATATGTGTGTGTGTGTGTGTGTGTGTGTGTGTACACGCACAAATACAAATATACATATTAGTATAATGGTCGTAGAATGTAAGAACGACCCAAAAGTTTTGTCAAAAAGGTAGTTCCAAGATGAAAAAGAAACTTAATCATAATGGCAATATTTCAACAAAGAAATTCAATAAAAGTAAGAATACTAATACAATTAATTCTACTTTTAAACAAACAAGAGAAATAAGATGAAAAAAGACTAGTCAAAAATTAATAATAATAATGAGAAGGGTTCTCTGAAGAAATTCAGACAACTTCAGATTACTTCGGTAACTATACTACAACTACTGCTACTACTACTACTAGAAGGTGTGAATATAATATAAATGTCCCGTGGCCCTGAGAACCTAGGGTTGAGGAGAGGGCCGCAATGGGGCTGAATTGCAAGCCCTACGTTTCCGGGTTTTGAATTAATAGTTTTTCCTTTTCCAAGACTAGTCGTCATATAAAAACTAGAAAACTTAGTCTGCCCTACTATTTTACCTATAACAAGAGGGAAAAGAGAAAGGTTCATGTGTTTCCCAAGGGAAACTATAGCGAAAACCGCCTCGTTCAGGATTTGAACCTGGCTTGTAGATTTCGAACTTCAGTTACGCTATTACGTTCATTCACAAACTAATTCTCTTGGGAAAGGCATGAACCTTCACATCCTCCCAACTATGAGTTAAATAGTATCACTACCGATCTTCTACAAGGATGGCTTTAGTATTAAATAACCCACCAAAGTTGATATGTCTTTAAAAAAAACAATCAAACATTCAATCTGACCGTGGGTGTAAAGAGAAATAAGATGAAAATTAATTACGATGAAATGTTTCATCTAAAAATGGAACAATTATTCTCTCTTATTGCATGTGTGTGTGTGTGTGTGTGTGTGCATGTGTGTGCATGTGTGTTTATGTGTATGTATTGTTGTCCAGCAAAATTGTATTTCATCGAGCAGTTTCCTTCTGTTGTAAGAGTTTGATGTGAAAGCATGCTCAGACTGGCCTTGTGTTGTTCGAGAGATAACCAAGATGGCAGTGCAGGCGGCGAGGGTGGTGAAGGTGGCAGCGGTTGAGGGGACGATGGTGGAGATGGTGGTTTCGTTGGTGGTGTTGATGGTGGTGCCGTCTGCCCGATGATTTGTTCGCTTTCAATGAAAAACAAGATTTTCATTCTTTGCTCCTATGACGGCGGATAACAGTGGCGATAAACGCTGTTGTTAGAAGCTTAAACGTGAACCAAACACGCAAGTTATCACAAGAAAAAAGGATTTCCGGAAGAAAATTGGTGTGAGATAGCATGCAACACTCAATCGACTGGAAACGATTGAAATAGAACGAGAAAAAAAAACCCAAAGCAAAACAAAAAACAAAGACTAAAACAAAAACAAAACCCCAAGTGATCTCGTGATCTGTGTGTGGGAGAATGAAGTCATATATATATATATATATATATATATATATATATATATATATATACATGTGTGTGTGTGTGTGTGTGTGTGAGAGAGAGAGAGAGAGAGAGAGAGAAAGAAAGAGAAAGAGAGAGAGTGTGTGTGTGTGTGTGTGCGTGCGTGTATGTGAGTGAGAGAGAGAGAGATTGTGTGTGTGTGTGTGAGAGAGAGAGAGAAAGAAAGAAAGAGAGAGAGTATGTGAGTGTGTATATGTGAGAGAGAGAGAGAGAGAGAGAGAGAGAGAGAGAGAGAGAGAGAGAGTGTGTGTGTGTGTGTGTGTGTGAAAAACAAAAAATAGGGAAAGAAAGCCTAAAAACTTTTAACAAATCAACTAAAAACTTTTTAAAAATTATTGTTCCTCCTCTCTTCAAACAAAAAAGAAACCTGTGTGAGGATTGAGCTTTTGTTTCGTTAAAAAATGCACATGAAACTAATAGTTACAGATTAGCTCAGTAAAGTGAGATAAGAATCATTTTAGTTTTTAAACTGCTTGCCGACATTCAAACACTTTATTTGATCAAATGTTCTTAAAACGATTGTTTCTTTAGCATATCGGTTTGTTCTCATTCATTGTTCGCGTATGTGTATGTGTGTGCATGTGTGTGAGTATGTGCATGTGTGTGTGTGTGCATGTGTATGTGTGTGTATGCGTGTGTGTGTGTGTGTGTGTGTGAGAGAGAGAGAGAGAGAGAGAGAGAGACGCCTTTAAAATTAGTAGACCCGTTCTTATACCTTGGCAGCAATATCTCATCTACTGAAAGTGATGTCCACATACGCACGGAGAAGACGTGAACTGCTATAGACAGGTTGTCGATCATATGGGAATCTGATTTCTCCGATAAAATAAAATGGGATTTCTTCCAAACTATGCCCGAGTCGGTACTACTGTATGGTTGCTCTAACTGAAATCCAACGAAAACCATTAAGAAAAAGCTAGATGATAACTAACCATGAATGCTATGTGCTGTTTTGAACAAATCCTGGAAGCAGCACTTCCCAAAACAGCACAAATTATTCAAATAAGATTAACAAGACATGTTGGGCTCTGCCGGAAATTCAAGGACGAACTCATAAACAATGTTCTTTTATGGACTACTTTAGATGGTCTTACCATTGTTGGTCAACCAACAAAAATGTGCGTCCAACGGTATCCGAGCACTTTACTACTGTATTCGAAACAATTGTCTTTTTCATCCATCGTTTTTCACATCCATAGTTTGTGTACTATGTAAAGCTAAAAGGAGCTTGGATAACATCTTACTTTTGTCAAATAACTATAGTTTCGTAGGTCTTTTATAAAACAATCGTCAGATAAAAGAGTATTATTTATTTGATAAAGTTGCATCGAGTGATTGTGTCTGATCGAGTCACAAACGATTGAAAATTGAAAAAGAAACTTATTACAAAAAATATTCCTACTGATCTTATATTGTGTTATAGCCTCCTTCACAAAGCAATCGACAGTCTACGGGTCAAAGTTCAGAGCTCCCGCCGTGGTAAATGATTAATGTGGTTGGCTAGAGTCAGCACCAATCAAAAGAGAGCTACTCACATTGAAAAAAAATTAAAGAATTGAGTTTTCGACGCCACGAAGAACAGGTGTATATTTTGGGGCTTAAACAAGACGGCCTTCTTCTTTGGGGGTGCGCTCCTGCTGTATTTGAGACTGGTTAAAAAGATCTAAAATGCAAAATAAACGTGAGGGGACTTTTGTAAATGTCTATTTGCTTGGTTTTTTTTTCTTCATCGATTTCAAAAAACAACTTTTGGAAGTTATACATAAATCATTTTTGTTCCTCTTATATATATAATCCGTAATCGAGGGTGACCAGAAGGCACCATTTTCAATAGCTTCTACACCGAGGTGTAGGGGAGGGCGCCACTCCTTTCTCTGGATTGCTCCACCTTACTCTTGATCCGTACCTTACAATACTGAGTGTTATGCAAGCCGGCATCAAGTACCATTTTTGAGTCTTTTGGTATGACTCGACCTGGGATATATATATATATATATATATATATATATATATATATATATATATATATATTGAGCATTATAAAAATGAAATTACCCAGTCGGCTGTAAAATAAACCTACTGCACCTCTGCAAAGGGGTAAGACCCCCCCCAACGAGGGGGGTCTTACTTAAATAATGTGATGGTGAGGTTCCACTAATGCTGGAGCTTTGTGGAATGCGGAGCACCCCTTCATTGCCATCGCACCCAGGTCCACTCAGGCCCAGATTAGTTGCCCCTGATAGGACCTTATCTATGGGTCAAATGGTACTTATACTAAAATGAATTGTTTGAAATAGAACTGTTTTGACATTTAACTGTGTGGACAAAAACTACATTTATACTAAACTGAATTGTTTGAATTAGAACTGTTTGATTAAACTGAATAGCTTGATATAGAAAAGTTCTTTTAACAATTAAACTGTGTATTTACATTTAAATGGCGTACTTATGCTAATCTGATTAATTTGAAATGGAACTGTTTTTGACATTGAAACTGTAATTACGCTATACTGAATTGTTTAAAATAGAACTATTTTGACATTTAGCTGTGAGTAAACAAACTTTATACTTATACTAAACTGAATTGTTTGAATTAGAACCGTTTGATTAAACTGAATAGCTTTAAATAGAAATGTTTATTTGTGTAAAAATAGATTTGGCATTAAATAACCTACAAAGGTTGAAATGCCATAAAACTCAACTAACCAACCAAATTATAAACATGAAAAAACTTTTTTTGTAAATTAATTTTTATGCAATTCTTTCATCATCGGGACCAAGTGACAAACTGTTCGTCACTTTTCTATGTCTGCTTAAGGATTTCAAACAACAACTTTTTCAGAGTACCAACACTATTTTTTCATATATATATATATATATTGAGCACAATAAGAATAAAAAGTATATATATATATATATATATATATATATATATATATATATATATATATATATTACGGACTTAAAATGTAAACAAACGAAAAAATTAATTCATATGAGTTAATCTCCCGAGCTGGCTTTGTTATGTCACCGTTATGTTATCGGTGTAACGTTTCGATCCTAGCATCTAAGCGACCAGCTAGTCTAGCTACAATGACGAGTTGTGATAGTAGTTTCTGGTAGTTTCTTGGATGGTCATTTTCGGTGAAACCCAGTTAGACCGGCTCCTTATACGTATTGACCACTTTTTCAATATCTATTTCATTGTGACTCATTTGGTTTTATTTTTAGATTTTTGGACGAAGTGAATATTATGACTCGTTCGATTATTAAAAATTTTTTCCCTCCCGAAAATAATTCAACTATAAAGAAAATCATTCTTTTTTTCATATTTGCACACACACACACACACACACACACACACACACACACACACACACACACACACACACACACACTTACCAGTCGGCTGGAGCTGTGGGGTACACCGACTGCTTCTCGAGTAATGCTGGAGCTTTGGAGAAAGCGGTGTACCCAATTCATTGCAATCACTCCCAGGTCCACTCTGGCCCGGAGTAGTAGCACCTGATAGGGTCATATCTATGGGTCAAATAGAACTAAACTGCATACTTATGCAAAAATGAATTGCTTGAAATAGAACTGATTTTTATGCTAAACTGCATTGTTTGAAGTAGAACTGTTTTTGACATTGAAACTTTACTTATGCTAAACAGAATTGCTTGATATAGAACTGTTTTTGACATTGAAACTTTACTTACGTTGAACTGAATAGCTTGAAATAGAAATATTTAAGGCAAACTGAGTACTTATGCTGAACTGAACTGTTTGAAATAGAACTGTTTATATGTATAAAATGGATTTGGTATTAAAAACACTACAAAGGTTGATATGCCCTAAAACTCAAACTAAGAAAGAAAGAAAGATACACACACACACACACACACACACACTGATATATATATATATATATATATATATATATATATATATATGTATATATATATATGTATATATATATGATTTTATATGTGTGTGTGTGTGTGTGTGTGTGTGTGTGTGTGTGTGCGTTGGACTAACATTAGATATCGTTATTTATCCGAAATAAATAATTTTTTTTTAAACCCTAATCACGGATCGAACAAGTCATGGAGAGTTTCCAAGCCCACCATATGAACCCCAAAATTTTATTTTGTGCTCAAACAGTATGGACATGCTAGAATATTTATAAAGCAAATTCTAAAGAACAAAAAACAAAGAAGAAATCAAATTGGAACGGCGAAAATATTCTCCAGAATTTCAAGAAACGGATTCGCAGCGTTGGATTCCAATTAGAGAGTGACATTTCCAAAATTTCCAATTATTAAAATTGGAACTTCATTTCAATGTCGCCATTGTCTTGTTTTTTCTTTTTTATCTTTTTTTTTTTTTTTGAAAAATTAATTTTCGCCCTAAAATAAATGAATGGAAGTCGAAATAGCGGGCAGAGTATAAGGTCTGTTCTGTTAAAATATTTTTAAATGAGGCTTTTGGCTGATTAAAACGAAAAGAGAAGAGAAGATAAACAGATTCTTTCTTTAAAGATCGCATTTTGGCATGTAATTGAGGATGAAGAACACAGAATTATTGTCTTTAAATTTAATTGGAAATGTTGCTTTGGGAGGATTGCGAAAATGGATTTCGGACACCTCTACAGCGTCTTCGTCGTTTTTCAGGTTATTATTATCCTATTAAAAAAATCTTAAATAATAATAATAATAATAATAATAATAATAATAATAATAATAATAATAATAAGAAGAAGAAGAAGAAGAAGAAGAAGAAGAAGTTGAAGAGATAGAAAATTACAAAGAAGAAGAAGAAGAAGAGCAAAATAATTAGACATAAAAATAATGGCTGTTCCTCTCTTTATTTACTAAAATTTTCTTTGTATTCTATTCATCCTAACAAAGCAATAAGAGGTGAATTGAAGTTATATTAATATTTCTTCTCGTTGTTAATATTTTGATTATATTGGCGTTATTATGAAGCTAGGAATTAAAAGAAGCAATAACAAAAAACAAAAAACACTTACTACTACTGCTACTACTACAACTACTACTACTATTTATGACTTGGTCCTCTCTTATCCAAGATGTCTTGTGGATGTCTAAATCGAAAGATATCACCAAAATCGATACACAATACACTTGGTGTTATTTGGTTGGTTTTATCACATTTCTATTCTTTTTTTCTATTTTTATAATTTTTCCTTTTATTCTGTTTGTTTATTTTTTCTTTTTCTTTTCTCTTTAAAGTTATTTGCAATTTAAAGCCGAAGTCAGTCCCCATTTTTCCTATTAAAATTTTATTTGCTTTTATCTAATTTTGTATTATTTACTGCTTTTTTTGCATTAAAAATTTTTTTTTGATTTTATTTCCTTTTTTTTTAAAATTTGCTTTGATGTTTTTTTGTTTTTTTTTAATTTGCTTTGATATTATTTATTGTTTATCTATTGAAAGCCCCGTACTTTGTTGTTTAAAATTTTATTTCCTTTTATCTTATTTGCTTCAATTTCTTTTTCTTTTTTTTTTTTTCAATTTAAAGTCTTTTATGCTTTTATTCTAATTGCTTTGAAGTTATTTTTGTTTTTTCTTTAAAGTCAATGTTTGCACATTTGTTGTAAACAATTTCATGTTTTCAAATAATTAATTATTTGAAAACAATTATAGCTTCAAGTAAATTATTCTTATTAGTAATTTGCACACAATTATATCGTTTCAAGTAATCCTATCTAATCGTAATAACTTATAGATAAGTATTTAAAAATCGTATGGTACGTGCAAAATTTGAGAATAGCTTTAATTAGAAAATACAGTGTACTAAAAATACCATTTTTTTCAGTTACATATCGTCAGAGAAAGACTGTGCCAAACAAGCAATAAAAAAGAATAAATCACGACTAAGGAAAAAAAATGGAAACAAACCCTGGAAAGGGAAAAATAAAGAAAAAAGTTTACCAAGGGGTATTAGTAGGGTTATTTTTTTTTTTACTTAGGTTTAGTTGCAGTTTAATCAGGATGGTTGAGCAAAGGAACATTGAAGACTTCCTTTTGCAGAGAATCGGTTTTTGTCATTATTTGATTTTAAAGAGTAACTCGTCCAATTTGATAACAAGTATTTGCTTGAGTACGGTTTTATGGTTTCAAGTATTCCTATCCTATATTAATAATTTTTGAACCCCAATTATTGAATAAAAAGAATCACTGTTGTTATTTTTAAATGCTTTGGCATTAAATAATCTACGGAGGTTGATATGCCATTAAACAAAGAAACTAAACCTAATTTCAAACAGACCTGTTTAATCCATACATGGGGCCCTAACAGCTACTACCTCTCTGGCTCAGAGTAGACCAGTGAGTAATAACAAAAAACTGGATGACTCCATACTCACCAGAATTCTAGAACCGGATGCTGTTTAGTGTCACGACCAGGACAGGTATACGCCATCTGAAGAAGCGAGAAATAACTCGTCGAAATGAATTCATAATGGTACGATTACTGTACATTGAGTTTTGTTCCATTTACGTCACGGATATATATATATATATATATATATATATATATATATATATATATAATGCTGTTTAACAGCATCACAAATCTGTAACCAAAAATAAATATGTAGATATTTTGCAGAGTTCAAAGGGTTGAATGAAATTAAATTAATTGTGGAGAAAATAATTTTAACAGAGGCTTGAATGTTTAATCACTCTTAGTGCTCATGAATGTGTGTCTTTATCGGCCAAAAATGCTGTTTTTTGCAAGTCGGAAAAACTCTCTTCTGGTCGGCCATATTGGACCAAATGGGAAGTCAGTAATCCATATTTTATATTGTGGCATTTAAAAGTATTTGATACTAAAGGTTTTTCTTTTCTTAAGCAAGAAGTCTTAGAAAATTGAATTTAAACCAACTTTGCTTCACTTAAACATTGTCCTTGTGTCACATCCTGACTGGTAGCCATGGGGTTTGGTTAATACGTAATGAAACTTAAAACTTTTTAAAAGTTAAAAATCTATTTTATATTTCATTCATCTTATATTTTTTGTCTTGAAAAAGTCTCCGTGAATTTGGGCCTCTTCTAAATACTTTTGATCAGCAATTCCATTTTTTTTTATTTGATTGGTTTCTTAGTTGGTCTTATGGTATATCAACCCTTATCGGATTATCTAATGCCAAAACCAGCCTTTTATAGGAATCAATTACACGGTTTTCGTCTTGTAACTTTTCGTTACAACTTTCTAGTCCAAAATATTTTATTATAGTTTGAGTAAGTAAAATTTTTCTCATTAATTTTTTACCTGTTTTTTTCAATATATTTTCGTTATTTACTCAATGTTGAGTTGTCTGAAAAAAAGCCTCAAGTGTTTACTCATCTAAGTACTGATTAGACTGATCACTTTGATAATTTGGGTTACATCTTATTGTTGTTTTTTATAACATTCTCAATCGAATATCCTCTGATCATAAGAGTATGTCTTGCATTTACACAACCCCTCCTCCTGACTGACCAAGGCTAAAGAACCCAGTCTGCCCTACTATCTACTTATTGCTAGGAGAAGAGATGGATCCATGTGTTTCCTAAAGGCATTAGCACAAGTGGCAAACAATCATGTCCAGGGTTTGAACTCGAATCGCCGATTTCATTTTATACGACGATAACCGTTAAGCTAAGTACGCATCGTTAAAGAATGAATATATTCATCGAAACCACTAGTATAATGTGACACAAGGCTAATTTTTAACCGAAGGTTGGTTGGTTAGTTTTACGGCAAGTCAACTCTTCTAGGGTTAGTGTTAGTACATGTTAGTGATGTAATGGCCAAGGTTGACTGCGTAAAACAAAAGTTACCGAATTATATCATGCTTCACGTCCATCTGTGTGGCTTTCAAATCACACATGGAGTGAAGTTATGCACAAAGTATCAGCACACTAACTAACCCGATACTACTACCACATTGGGTACCTTCCACTCGTTGAAGTACTTCTGTCACATGATATACAAGCTGCAAACTAATCCATACTAAAATATTGCAAAACTTTTGACTCAACCCAGTGTATGGTTTCAAATAACTAATAATAATCATTTGTAAATAATCACCGGTTCAAGTTACTATCATTAATACAGATAATTTATACAAAATTATGTTGTCACATGATTTTGATTTTGATTATACCTTATAATAACTATTTTGTTTGAATAATTTCTACTAGACATAATAAAATCCTAAATTTTTACAGGAACAAAAATATTGGAATGGGTGTAGTGATTTATGTCAATTCTTAGAATATTATTACTAATTGTCAGTTTGATTCAGATGGTTGTTTATTAACATGGTAGTATGCATACATAGCCAGACTATATCGAAAGACATTGATCGTTGTTTACTTGCACTTTTTACGAAGCAATAATAAACTGATCTTATACCTGGACTCGATCACGGAACCGCTAATCCCGACGGGGACGGCGTAATTACATCCACCCTCAACTCAAAACATGTAGCAGATCATCTATTGCTCTACACAGTGCACTTCGGATCAAGTTGTCTTGGACGTTATCTCCCAGATGTCGATGTGACGCATCTTTCTGACTAGTCACCTCCGAAATCGGAAATGCCGGCTAGACATTTCAGAAGTGAATGGAGAAGGAGAAAGAAGAGAAGGCATTGTACCAATTCACGGAGTGTTTGGTTGGCAGCTACAAGAATTCGCCCTCACGCGTTGCCTGGGCAATCGGCCATTTATTACTTCACGTCAAGTTTCGTATCCTGCAAATGTCTCCAAGAAAGAGGCTAGTTCCTCGTAGAATTCGAATCTGATTATTGGTTGGTTTCGTTTGGTTTCTTTGTTTAATGGTATATCAACTTTTTCGTGTTACTTAGTGCCAAAGCCATCCTTGTAGGAGGACAGTAGGTGTGTTCATACTTTTTCCTTGGGTTTTAGTCTGAAAGTGAACGTAATAGCACAACTGGAGTTCGAACTTGCTTACTTCGGGGTCACTGTCCAGCACTTTAGCCATTACGTCACGTGAACTACCCCCAAGTTTGATTGTTCAAGTATCAATATTACTCTCTGGTAGATATATATGTATGTAGGTATTTGAATATATCTTTTTATGAAAAAAGTATTAACATAAAATGATATGCTATCTATCAATCACAATCCATTCACATCATATCTTTTTATCTGGCTCACATTATACCTAATATTGTTCAGTCATATCATATCATATATTGGATACATATAGACTTTGTTCCAATTAAAGAACAAACCACATTTACATTATGCATTTATGGAACTTAAATCAAATTTTGCACTAAGAACCTGAAGAAACCTACAAATTTCTGTGTGATCCTCGAGGTTAAGCAACTACGAACCTGTTCAGTTTTAAGACGGGTGATCACTTTTCAGCATCAAGTGCCGTACGAAATCTGGTGCCTGTATTCCAGACTTAGCCAATCTTGTAAATAATAATTCAGTGCGTGCGCGCGCGCGCGTGTGTGTGTGTGTGTGTGTGTGTGTGTGTGTGTGTGTGTGTGTGAGGATTATGGGCCCATTGATTCTCATCTCTTCTCAAATATTTCAGTCACCAACATTTTCTAATTACTAATTAGGTGTGACATCCAATTACTTATGGAAAAGCAAAGCGTTTCCTGCAATCAGATTAATTGGCTTCTTTTTTTCTTTTTCAGTTTCTCGTTAACGGATTCCCAGCTTTGGAAAAAATCGTCCAACCACCGACGATATATAGATTTTTTTAATGAAAAAAGTATTACCATAAAATGATACGCTATCTATCTATCTATCGATCTATCTCAATCCTTTTCATCATATCTTTTTATCTGGCTCACATTATACCTAATATTGTTCAGTCATATCCTATCCTATCTATCTATCTATCTATCTATCTATCTATCTATCATTTCATTCCCTCTTTGATACTTTCCAATAATGAAATATCCATATTTTAGCAAATATCTTGGACAATATCAGCGTCTGCCTTTGTAAATGTTTCCTGAGTATCTTTGGAATCGAAGAATTCTCTACAAATAACGAGTCCTTCACAAAAAACATTTAGAATTTTTAATGAAAAATTCTTTGAAATAATGCGATTTAGGTTTTTTCAAAAATCTATTTATGTACGTTTGATTTCGTTTATTTGTTTAACGTTACACTATCTCCTTATGGGTTAACTAATGCTAAAATTATATATATATATATATATATATATATATATATATATATATATATATATATATATATATATATATATATATATATATATATATATATATATATATATATATATATATATATATATATATATATATATATATATATATATATATATATATATATATATATATATATATATGTTGTGGTCTTCAGATAAGACCGGTGGATGAACAACTCAAACAACGGGTGATAGGTAAACGTTATTGTATTAGCAGAAAAAGGAAGTCATATAAAGGAAGTACTAGCCGTACTCGGCTTGCAGTCCGTCTGTCAAATGTCTCGTAAGGAACGAGAAGTTGTCTCCTCCGAGCGTGCTAAGCTCGGAGAATATGTTTAGGTTTGGTTTCTTTGTTTAATAGCATATCAACTCTTTTTAGGTTATTTAATGCCAAAGCCATTCTCCTAGAAGAACAGTAATGGTACTATTTAACCCATAGCTGGGAGGATAAGGGGGTTCATACCTTTCCCAAGGGTATTTGTCCGAAAGTGAACGTAATAGCGCGACTGGAGTACGAACTCGCGTACTACGATTCCGTAGTCCATCGCTTTAACCATTACACCACGAGGACACCCCAGAATATATTTAGGTTGGACGAGTCCATATTTGGGGTATGGTAGGATATGTTCCCATAACAATATATATATATACTTACAAGGTGCGCTGAAAAGACAGGGGATTGGTATCGCAATTTATTTCAATTCTAAACAACGAAATACATGGTTCCTTTTTTAAAGTAATCCCCTTTAAGTTTAACACACCTTCTCATTCTTCGCTATGTTTTCTATGCTCTGCTGGACGAATTCTTCTGGGGTGCCTGTCAGTTCCGTCATTACGGCTATTCTGATGGCTTCTACACTTTAACAACAGGTATCTTTGAGTTTGGGAAAAAGAAAAATGTCACACCGAGCAAGATCAGGTGAATAGGGCATTGTCGTGCTGATACAGCCACAATTTGTCCTGCTACAACCCTCGTCTTTTCTCGCACACTGAGTAAAGCACACGTCACAAACTTGCCCATTAAACAGCTGACTTAGTGGAAAGAAGAGCTCACCGTGGATGAGGCTCTACACAAAAAAGAACGTGATCAATATAACATTGACTGTTTTGCTTGCTTCGCCGTTTGTGACGTCAAAAACTAACAGAGACTGCTCGGGCGCTTGGTTTCTGAATTGTACTCAAAAATCCATGTCTCATTACCTGTGATGGCTCTATAAAGCAAGTCTGGTTCTATTTGAAGACAGTTGATGATATCCTGACACACCTTTATATGGTACTCCTGATTATCATTCAGTAGTCTTGGCAACAATTTTGCACATTCTCGATACTCAAATCTTCGATGATATTTTTCCAAACGCTGTCCTTTTTCATGTCCAACTGTCTTGGGATCATTTGAATAGTCAATCGACCATCGCCTTATCTGTTCGACGTTGATAACAGTTCTACTTATTGATTGTCTCCCTTTCCTGGAGTCATTATTCACCTCTTTACTCCCCTGTTTGAACCTTTTGTGTTACTCAAAAACATGTGCTATCTCCATACAAGTAATAGTGCTCATAGTAAAACGACCTGAAAATGTAAAAAACAAACAAACAAGTGAAAAAATGCAATTTTGCAGAAAGCTATTGTTACAGTTATATACTCGCAAGATATCATGTTAGATGATAACATAATCTGCTTATCCCTCTTTCGCCCATAACTCACACAGCACACCTTTACTAGTACTTTTCAGACAGACCTCGTACACAGACACACATATACATACTCACAAATATACAGAGAAATAGAGGTCAATGTGAACGAAATTAGATAGATAAATAGATAGATATGATCTGACTGAGCTAGCCAGCTAGCTAGCTAGCTAGCTAGATAAATAGATATGATGTGAACAGAATGAGATAAATAGATAGATATGAATAGTGAAAGGGAGGAATATAGAGAAGCCAAGAAAAAGAAACGGAGAGAGAGAGAGAGGGGGGGTTCAATCCAATCCCAGAGAAGACGATAAACGAGGCCAAAAATGTCATTACTGTTATTGTATGAACTTATATGTTCCACCCTACACCGTCAAACCGACAACAAGTAAATAAAAAACAAAACATAAAAAATTTAAAAAAAGATAGAGCAAAAAAAAAAAAAAAGAAAAAAAGAAAAAGGAATCTCATCACCCCCACTTTTTGCATCCTCCTCCTTCGCCGTTCTTAACAAAATCGGCGAAGAAGGCCAATGTAACTTGTTCCGCGTCACATCGTTTTTGATTGAGTGATGAAGCATTCGACTAGCATCCCTCCCCTGCACTATCCTAACTCACACCAATCTGCCTCGCCTCACTGGCACCCTCACTCCGACCTTACGACATTGGGGAGTTTAAAATCATCCTGCACTGTCTGTGATCGTTTCAGTGCCTTGACTTGTCTGACTTTTTCTGCTCGATGGGCTGCACTTGAGTAGGACCCGCCCACTTAGAGAAATAGAAATAGGCTTGGAGTGCTGGGCGATTTCTGTCTCTGATCTCGTTTCCCCTACTAAGAGTTGTTTAGTTTGCTTGGTTTACTTAACGACATATCAACTCCTTTTAGGTAATTTAGAAATTTGATAAATTTCTAAATGCCTGTCATTCAGAACTATATTTTCAATGTCATACGGTACTTTAATTGTTTACAATTATTTGTTGGCACATAGTTTAATAATATCTAGTATTCCTATCTAATATAGATAATTTTCACATAGTTTTATAGTTTCCACGCAACTAGCAAAAGTATGGACAGCTATCGATAGGCTATCGGTAAGATGATAGTCAGATCTGACCGTTTAAATAAAACGCAGTTTCTTCCAAGCAGCGGCCGTGTCGATACTGCTGTATGGATACACTACATGGACGCTAACTAAACGGATGGAGAAAAAGCTTGACGGCAATTACACAAAAATGCTGTGAGCAATATTGAACAAGTCCTGGAGGCAGCACTCCACAAAGTAGTAGCTGTACGGCTACTTACCACCCATCACGAAAACTATCAAAATTAGACGAACCAGACATGCGGAACACTGCTGGAGAAGTACAGACGAACTCATAAGTGACATACTCCTGTGGATCCCTTCACATAGACGAGCAAAGGCAGGACGTCCAGCTAGAACCCACATACAACAGCTCTGTGCCGATACAGGGTATATTCCTGAAGACCTGCCGGAAGCAAGAGAAAGAGAAGAGTGCCGAGAGAGGGTCAGGGATATCCGTGTTGATGGCGTTGTTATATTTTGACCTTCAACCCGGCCCAAAAATACTATTCCTAGGTGATACACCGGAAGGAAGTGACACATTCCAACGGCCAGTAATCGAAAGAGATCGCGTGGGCGGATTAAGGCTTATGATATGGGACAAGGTGAAGGTCTCATTGTGCCACTACAGTCATGCACCGGAAGAGAGTAACCTCTGAACTGCATGACAGTTATTTCCGCTTGATGACGATTAAACATTCGATTTCAAAGATCCAGTAGGCGATCGTGTGGGCGTTGAGTTATTATTTAACTCAGTTGAGTTTGGGTCCCAGAGCAGATGCCAGCAGACTCCCAGAGGGTTAGAGACAAGATGTGGTAGGGAAGGCCACACCAGACCGAGGGGGCCCTCGGAAAGCCCCGATGGAGTAGACCCCAACATCAGGAGAACAAGACACATCGTGACGGTCATAACAGTGGGGTCAAAATATGAAGTTTATGTTCGGTTTCCCGCATCCTCTCACATGCAACCCTTCAACAACCCTTTCGAACCCTTGCAATAAAGTAAGAGGTAAAAATATTGTTAAAGAAGTCTTCTTGCGTCTTTATCATGTGTCTTCCTTCCTTCATGCGTCTTAATTATGGTGTCGTTGTGATGCTGAATGAACGTGTAAATAACTATATAACAGCGTGACCTGATGATGATGATAATGATTTCTGTTTTATAATATTTTTTTGTTTGCAGACTGGAAAATGATATGAATTATTCTTATCAAATACAAATAATTCGTACATAGTTGTATGCTTTACAATATCATGATATAATATAATTGTTTGCCCAATTATATAGTTTCTAGTAATTATTTCTATTTCATAATCATATTTACCAACCCCTCCGTTCGGGCAGGATATGACACAAGGTCGATTTTTTAGCGGAGTTTAACAGGTTTGAATTAAGAGTTTTCCTTCTCCTAGACTAGTTGCCGCACCAAGGCTGAAGAACCTAGTCTGTCCTACTATTTACCCTTAGCTGGACGGAGAATAATTGGATTCATACCTTTCCCAAGGGTATTAGTGCTATGTGAAATGCTATCAGTCTCGTCCAAGATTTGAACTCGTGTCGCCGTGTCCATTTCCTACGACGATAACCATTACACCATTACATTTCTATTTCATAATAATCATTTGCTTGCGCAGTAATATGGTTTTAAGTATTCTAATCTAATACCAATAAATTTCAGGAGGGGTGTCCTCGTGGTGTAATGGTTAAAGCGCTGGACTACGGAATCGTAGTAAGCGTGTTCGAACTCCTGTTCAAATCCTCCCAGCTATGGGTTAAATAGTACCACTACTGTTCTTCTAGAAGGATGGACTTAACATTAAATAACCCAATAAGGTTGATATACCATTAAACAATAAATTTCAAAACAGATGTATCCGAACCATAGAACACAGCGACTTGGTTGAAAGTATTCTAATCGAACATTAAGTAATTATATGGTTTTAAGCAACTAATAACAATAATCCCTAATAAACAATTGTGAGCTTCAAGTGACTTTTCTTAACATAAATGATTTTCATATAGTTTTAATAATTTGTATATAATAGTAATTATTCAATCTAATAATAAACATTTGGTGCACAGTTTTATGGTATCAAGTTTTCCTATCTAAATAATTTTTCAGATCTATTTGACCCAGAGGTGGGATCCTAACAAACATTCGAGTAATGACAATGAAGAAGTTGGTTGGTTGGTTGGGGGTTTTGGCATATAACGCCAAATGCATTTTAATACAATTAAACAGTTCTATTTCAAACAATTTAGTTTAGCATGAGTACACAGTTTAATTTTCAAAAACTTTCTATTTCAAGCTATTCACTTTAGTCAAACAGTTCTAATTCAAACAATTCAGTTTAGTATAATTAATTATTTTATTTACACACACGTAAATGTCAAAAACAGTTCTATTTCAAACAATTCAGTTCAGTATAAGTACGCAATTTCAATGACAAAACATTTCTATTCCAAGCAATTCAGTTTATTCAAACAGTTCTATTTCAAACAATTCAGTCTTGCATAAGTATGCAGTTTAGTTCTATTTAACCCATAGATAGGGTTCTATCAGGTGCTACTACTCCGGGCCTGAGTGGACCTGGGAGAAATGGGAATTGAGGGGTGCTCCGCATTCCCTAAAGCTCCAGCGTCACTGGAACCTCACCATCAGATTGTTTAGTATCATATCCAGGACACCCGTTTAAGGGGTGTCTTACCCCTCTGCAGAGGTGCAGTCGGTGTATTCTACAGTGAAAAGGTACTCCCCACTCTTTAGCGCTCCCGAACTGGAGCCTCGCCACCAGATGCAGTTTAGCGACCTATCAAAGACCCCCCCCTTGTGTGTGTGTAGGGAGTCTTACCCCTCTGCAAGAGATACAGTCGGCGTATTCCTAGTTTCGTTAGCAGTGTTTTAGTAAGGCCGGATCGATGATGAATACCTACAAAATGGTTGTCTTAACATTAACGACATTTTTAATAAGAATTCGTACAAAATAAAGATTAAAAATTCGTTGATCAGACTTTGTAACACATTTTTAAAGATTTTTCTTCTTCCTGGACAGAAAACATTATTTCTCAAGTCTTTATGTTTTAATAAAAGACCTATTTTTTCTCACCAAACTTTTCTTTTATAACCGAGATTATTAGATTTTCAAAATTACCCATTTAGCAGAACATACTGAGTAGATTCAGTGCTGAGTAGCTGACAAAGAATTTTCTATAATTTTTTGAACATATCTTGCTTATTTTTTGTGTAGTTTTAGCATAAATAGATGTGCATTTTGATTTATACGTTGTTTTATTCAAACTTTATATAAAACAAAAGGAGTAAAATTTCACTCTTATTCCATAAAAAAAGGTTAATTTCTAAATTTCATTATCCAGAGAACAAAAGCAAAGTTTGAAGGGAATAATGATCATTTTATAAATATTTACAACATACACAATTAAGAAATAGCACATATACAGGAATAAGATTGGGGTTACAAAGTTTTATCCAGGGAACAAAAGCAAGTTTATATATATATATAATATATATATATATATATATATATATATATATATATATATATATATAATATATATATATATTAAGAGAGAGAGAAAGAGAGAGAGGGGGAAAGAAGACGAGAAAAGAATAAAACGAAAAGAGAAAATAAAGCAAAAAAAGCAGAAACGAAGTCAATTTTGAATAAATTAATCACAATTACAGAATCTGAAGGTCATATGATCGTCATTACTGACATCCTTGGAAGAGTCTGAAAGTGTCAAGTTAAGAAGATATTGGATGAATTAGACAGATTTTGAAAAATGGAGACTGGCCTGAGGACGGCATTACTAAAATTTAACCGGGCCACCGAGGAGTGTGTACGAGTATTGAAAATATTTCCCGCCATTCGATTTTCAGTCAAAAACAAATAAATAAATAAACGGTAGCAGCAAAGAAAAAGTAAAGAATAAGGAATAATGATACTCCAGGAGACCAAACTCAGCAGGAGAAACTTAATCAAATGAATAAATAACAGGGCAGTCTCCCTTGTAAGATACTTCGGACTAGAGAAGATCTCTGAAAGAGGAACCACACAACCAGAAAACTGATGACTTTGCAGAAGTCTTTACTCCGAGGAGATATTATGGATGGATTCTACGTTGCAAGTAAAGAATACAGAAAGATGATTTGCACGCATTGGGAATTGTGTAAATGATACAATTCACGGACTTGAAGAACACACACACACACACACACACACACACACACACACACACACACACACACACACACACACACACACACACAAAGCAGAGATAATTACAGTAGCCAATATTAGCAAAAATAATAAAAAAATAACTCAAGTACAAACTGGAAAAGCACAATTATAAAACCGAGAAAACAAAAAGGAAAGAAAAATAACTATATGAATACTTCAGAGGACAAACTTAGGAAATGGCGTACGAGATAATTTGGATATGACGACACAGAGCTGCCCTAAAGAATCGGCCTTAATAACAAACGAGAATAATGCTGTAGGAACTAATTATGTGAAAGCTAGGATAGATAAGTTTCAGGAGGACAGCAAGTGTATAGCTATGTAGAAGAGAGAGAGAGAGAGAGAGAGAGAGAGAGAGAGAGAGAGAGAGAGAGAGAGAGAGAGAGAGAGAGAGAGAGAGAGAGATTGGGGAATAGATAGATAGATAGATAGATAGATAGATAGATAGATAGAGAGTGAGAGAGTGAGAGAGAAAGCGAGAAAGAGAGAAAGCAAGAAAGTGAGAAAGAGATAGAGAAAGTGAGAGAAGATAGATAGATTGATAGATTGAGAAAAAGAGAAAAAGACAGCGAGATAGAGAGAGCAAAAAAGAGAGAGAAAGAGAGAGCGAGATAGAGAAATAGAGAGAGAGAGAGAGAGAGAGAGAGAAAAGACAGAGAAAAAAATAGATAGATAGATAGATAGATAGATAGATAGAGGAATTATCAACCATATAATAAGCAATGTGAAATAATATAAGAGCAGTGATGATGGGTGGGAAAGGTGATCCTCTATGAATCGTGCCAGGGATTAAAATTTGGCCATGCAGATAAATGATATATGCACAAAACAGAATCATTCCAAGAAAACTTGACGCATTAGATTCTCTGACTTTTTGAGATATAAACGATTATTTAAATTCGACCAGAGGAGTAACCTGGAAATCAGAGAAGACTTATTGTCACTCAAAATCCAGTAAAAATAATCAGTTAGAGAAAGTGTGAAAATAACAATAATAACAATAATAATAATAATAATAATAATAATAATAATAATTATTATTATTATTATTATTATTATTATAAGTGCAGGCCCGATTGGGTGGGATAGGTGATATACTGGGAATTGTGCAAGAGATTGAAGGTTGACTTTGCAGATAAAAGTTATATGCACAAACTAAAATCTGTCCTGGAAAATTAGATTCACGACATCCTTTGAGATTATAAGATAAAAACGGATCACTCAGCTGAGGCCTGAAGACCAAAGCAAGAAGAGATTGTCAATTAGTAGACTTGGCCATTCTACAAAAGGGAAAAACTGGATAAATACCTGGACCTTGCTAAAGAACAGAAAAAAAGAGAAGAAAAAGTAGAAAAAAGTAAAGAAAATGCAAAGTTATGAAAAATTATAACGAGTTTAAGGAAGAAAAGGAAAAAAAAAAGATAATAGAAAGTTAATAAAGAAGAAGAAAATATAAGAATGTTTGATGTATTACTATTACTAATTTTACTATTGCTGTTGCTGCTAATCACAACGACAGTAACAATAATAATAATGATAATAATAATGGCCTTCGACTATAAAAAGCAAAAGCCAATATAATGATACAGGTATACCAGTAAATAGTTCAGTATTTACTTATATCAGTTCAATTGTAAAAATAGTCTGTGAACTTAACTTAACCAATTTGAAACTTTTTTTGTGACTCGTCGAAAAGTTCCTTTACCAAAACGTTTTTAGTCACATCGGTGTCAGGTGCACAAATAATAAACAACCTCTGGGTCTGGTATATCCACATGATTCTGCCCATGAAAAAATGACAAATCGAAACATAACTCAATGTGAGACCCAGACAGCAGATTTGGGTGTCATGATCGGCAGGTGCTTCCTAGATAGCCACAATAGAGCATCTGTCCGGTATCCTGTGAATGTTGGTTGTTCTTTTTTTGACACAAACGACAAACAAAATAATCTCTCAAATCAAAGACTACAGCGCAAAAAAATGGACTAGGGAAAATAGCAAACTTGCACTTTACTGTTATTTTAAGAGCAACCCTTCATAAAGAGGGGATAGAAAAAGAAGGATAAAATTTGGGTAGAATTCGATAGATTTAAGACAACAAATCAAAGACTTGCTGACCAGGTTACGACCAAAATAAAGATAGGTGGGTTTTCTGACCTTTGAATATTGGAAATACACCAATAAATAAATTGAAAAACATATCAACATGGCTCTAATGATGTAACCGAGACGCAAAAATTGAGAGAAAAACAAACTTCTAATCAATGGCTAACGCTAAGTAATTGCAATAGAAACATCACACAATGGAAGAAATACTATCAGTGAGGGGATTATGAAGAGAATTATGTCTGAAAAGAAAACCGCATTACCTTCTCTCAGGAACCAAGATTGGAAAACAGTCAAAGCAGAAACTGAAAAAATAAACGACATATTATCAAATATCTCAACGAACGACATCACGGAATTAAACGATCTAATCTATGCTGGAGCAAAATTAGTCTGTGAAAATGTCGGGTTTCTCCTGAAGAACACGAAGAGGAAGTCAAAACCAAGAGGGAAAATTAGATTGGAAACACAGTTAAGAAATCTACGACAACAAGTAAAGATGCTAAGACAGAAGGAAAACATGAGAAGTTGGGACAAAAAGAGAAAACAACACAAGTAAAACAAAAGATACAACTCAAAGAGATTAAACAGAAGGTCCTGGTGAAAGTAGGAAGACTAAAAAACACCAAGACAGGACCAAACAATACAGACAAAAAAAGTAAATTCCAAAACAACGAAAGAAAATTCTACCAGTAAGTAGAGGAGGAATGTGTGAAGATATACCAATAAATGGATGCGAGGGAAGCAAAACGATTTTGGGGGCAAAGTATGGGAACGGAGAGATCATAACAAATTACTACATTATTGAGATCGGCCAGAATACTGAGAAGAGTCCTGGAGACTTCACGAGACTTCTTGTCATTCAAATTCGAGTGAGAAACCATCAGCTAACGCTGGTGGGAAAAACTAATAAAATAATAAGACCAGAAATAAGAAAATAAAGAAGTGGAAGAAAAAGAAACGAAAATGTATGCACAACTAAACATCTATCCTGGAGAATGACTCGCATAAACTCCTATGGCACTTTGACATTTAAACGGATCACCAAATCTCGGCAAGAAGACCAGACCAGAAAAAATTATGGAACATGAAAGTAACAATGACACCTATCGTGATTGGTACTTTTGATACAGTCAACAAAGGATTATTAAAGGGACTGGAGGACTTGGAAATAAGAGGACGAGTGGAGACCATCCAAACAGACAGAATACTGAGAAGAGTTCTGAAGACTTGAGGAGACTTGCAGTCACTCAAACTCCAGTTAAAAACCATTAGCTAACATTGATGTGAAAAACTCTCAAGGAGTAAATAATAATGATAATATGCACGAAGTAGAATCCGTTCTCGGGAATGAGATACAGGAAGTTTTTTGGGGATTTTAACATACAAACAGATCACCTAATCCCGGCCAAAAGACCTGACCAAGGGATAATTAGCAAAAAAAGAGAACCTGCCTCATAGTGGACTTTGCTGTCCTGGAGAACCACAGAATGAAAATCAATGAAAACGAAAAGAGAGACTAGTACTGAGAGAACTAAAAACATTAAGGAACATGAAAGTAGCAGTAACACCAACACTGAACAGTCCCAAAAGGCTTGGAAAGCAGAATGGAAGAGTTGGAAATCGGAGGATAGGCCGAGACTATCCAAACTACGGCATTGCTAAGATCTGCCAGGATACCGAGAAGAGTTCTGGAGACTTGAGGAGACTTGCTGTCGCTCAGACTCCAGTGAAAGACCATCAATTAAGACTGGTGTGAAAAACTCGTAAGGAGTATTATAATAATAAGGAGAAGAAAGAGGAAAGAGGTGGTAGGAATATAATAATATGTAAAAATAAGAACAAGAGTAATGATGTTTAAAAAAATGTTGCCCAGTTTATCAGCACGCTTCAGTAATCCCATCACACGAGAAGTAATTGAAAAAGGAAAAAGTGCTAACCCAGAGGATGTTGCTTGATGAAGGCGAAAGCCGTAGCTAATATATATATATATATATATATACATATATATATATGTGTGTGTGTGTGTGTGTGTGTGCACACATGGGGAAAACGGTTGAAATGGTAATTTCTTGCCATCCCCTACCCTAAGGACGAATGCCCTTTCCTGATAAAAAAAATGTTTATATAAAATGTTTGTATGTTTAGGATGTGTTTTATTTATTTTTCTGAAATCTTTAAATAAGCTAAAAAATATTTTTAATTCACGGAGAGAACAGATGATGCTTGAAAGAAAATCTGATATCATGGAAGTTTCTCACACGCATTCGCACACGCATGCGTGTTCATGCGTGAGAAACGCATACGCGCATGTTTTGTCTGTCTTGCTCATTCTCTCTTTTCACACACACACATAAAATCAAACCCATATAAACGCAGACTCATGAAAACATGAACACACACACACATACACACTCTACTACAAAAGTACAAGCACATACATGCACAAGTACACACACACACTCACACACACACAAACATACGCACACATGAACACATGCGTGCACATTTTCATGCACCGACAGGTGTGATCACGTGCACACGTTTCAAATGTTAGATATCTAAGCTCACATACACACAAACGTAAGGAGGTTATAGGAAATGCTTGTGGTGTAATGGTTAACGTCGTAGGAAATGAACATGGTGACATGAGTTCAAATTCTGTACGAGGCTGTTTGCATTTTACATAGCACTAATACCCTTGGGAAAGGTATGAATCCCTCCAGCTATAACAGTAGGGCAGATTGATTTCTTTAGCCTTGGTTAAGCCACCAGTCTCGGAGAAGGAAAACTCTGCTTAAATATTGACCTTGTGTCACATCCTGGTCGTGCGGAGGGGTTGGGTACATATACATATACACAAACTTAAAGAGCCATAGATGCTTAAATAATCGAACGTGCACACATCCACATACGTACACATATACACAAACATAAGCGCACACAGACGCAGACATATGTACAAAGTCTACGTGCAAAACGTACACTATTTATCTATGATCAAAAAGAGAAATGAAAATAAGAAAACTTTGTATAAAAAGTGCTCGTTTTTATTATAGCGGAGCAGGTATAATACCTAGAAACATTATAATTAGGAACACTAATCCGTTACTTAAATTTTCATGTGATGTGCACATTCATCCGCGAGAAATATGAGAAATCAGTTGTAATTATAGTGTGGTTAATAGTTACGTCTTAAGATGGAAGTACTCATGACACTTACACGAGGAATATATATATATATATATATATATATATATATATATATATATATATATATATCATTAGAGCAGTTAGGGAAAAGGAAAATAATCATGTAATCATTTAGGTAGTAAATGGGATAGGATGAATCTATTAACATATCTACACTTGGATAGCAATTTGCTTCTTTTGTTCAGTCATTTGTTTTCAGTATTTTTTTTCTGGATGTTCAATTTTTTTCCCCGACACAATCTGCAGCTATTGTTATTTAGTTCGTAAGAGGGCGCTTTTTTCACAATATCCCATTTTATTATGGGAGATTTGCCCGTTTCCTCTTTTATCTTATATTTTTGGTATAGTTTTGTTGGAAACCTTAATATTGCGAGATTTACTTGTTTGCCGATGTGCTATTACCTATAACAAGTTTAATAATTGTGGGAGGATGATCAAATTTGAGTTTTTTTTATGGTTGTCATATAACATTATTTAAATCGAAATCATCATGTCGTGCCGCTAGCACGGATATCTCTGACCTTCTCTTGCCATTTCTCCTTATCGTTCAGCGCCTCTGGCAGGTCTTCAGGGCCACATCCCGTATCCTCATATAGCTGCTGAATGTATGTTCGAGCTGGTCGTCCTGCTTTTGCCCGGCCATATGTGGGGGTCCATGGGAGTACATCACTCATGAGCTCGTCCCTGCTTCTCCAGCAGTATGTCTGGTTCGTCTAACTTGGATAGTTTTCGTGATGGGAGGCAGGTGGCCGTATAGTTGGTGCCTTGTTGGGTGTTGCCGCCAGGGCTTGTTCAATATTGCTCACAGCATTCTTGTGTAATTGCCGTCTAGCTTCTTCACCAGCCGTTTAGTTAGCGTCCAAGTAGTGCATCCATACAGCAGTATCGATACGACCGTTGCCTGGAAGAAACTGCGTTTCATTTTATCGGTCAGGTCCGATTTCCATATGATCAATAATCTATCGATAGCTGTCCATACCTTCGTTAGCCGCGTGTCGATGTCCTTTTCGGTTGATGAGACGCTGCTTCCTAGGTAGGTGAATTTGTCTACTAGTTTCAGAGGGGTTCCGTCTAGTGTGGAGATGTCACCTGTTTGATTATAGCACATATATTCCTTTTTGTGTGGTTTGACATGGAGGCCAATGCCTGCGGCGGCTCGTTCCAAACTATGCGGTAGTGTTTCGGCTTGGTTGGGTGTATTTGCCAGTATTGCTATGTCATCGGCATAGTCGGCGTCGGTAATTGCCTTTGCAGGGGTGCCTTCTGCTTCTTTTCTTTGTCAGCTCGAAGCTGTTTTCTCTGATAAAATCAATCGATGTTTTCTCTGATAACATCAATCGATGTTCTAAGCACGTAATCTAGACAGATGATAAAGAGGTATGGAAGTCGAAGTATTCGATGTCTCCATCTGGTGAACGTACTTTTCGACTAGAAAATAACTAGTTTGCATTTCGAGTTTATTTTGAAATTCTCCTTTTCGTACTAGATATTATTAAAAGCAATTTTTTTAGTATTTGTCTATATTGAATTTGACCAAAATGTTTCCGTGTTTAATTTGTTTTCCCAATTTTTTTGTAAAGGTTCGTTATCGATTCATTAATTTTTCGTATTTTTAAAAATCTATTTCGTTAAAAAAATTAGATTTTAGATTTCCAAACTTTCTTTGTATCCTGTCGTAATTCTTTTAAAATTTTTTGTTTAAATCAACAAATTGTTCATGGTTTTCTATGGTCAACAAAACTTTTTTTAGATGGTGTCAAAAAATAATAATAGATTTGACCTTATGAACAAATGGAATATGCACAACCCACCATCTGTCCTGTAGAATGACATGCACAGACTCCTCTGGGATTATGACATACAAACAGATGACCTAATATCGGCCAGACGACCAGATCTTTTTATTAAAAAAAACTTGCAAAATTGTGGACTTTGCTGTCCCGGCAGACGACTGAGGAAAATTGAAAGAAAGAGAAAAGAATGATAAATACCTCGACCTTGCTAGGGAATAAAAGAAACTGTTGAACATGAAAGTGACAATTATACCAATTGTGATTGGTGCTCTTGGTACAGTCACCAAAGGATTAGTAAAGGGACTTGGAAAGAAGAAGAAGAAGAAGAAGAAGAAGAAGAAGAAGAAGAAGAAGAAGAAGAAATGCAAAAAAGAAAAATGTTTGTAGAAAAAAGTGCCTGATGTTATTTTAGCAGAGCAGGTGTAAATAAAACCTCAAAAAATATTATAACAATGAACACAAGAAGCCCGTTACATGAGATTTCATGTAGTGTGCCCAATCAACAGACGAAAATATAAGATAAGTGAAAGATCGTAATTATAGTATAGTCATGTGTCAAAATGGAAAATCACGTGACACGCGAGTAAAAAATATAAAAGGACACACACACACATGTATATAGCGTTAGGGCAGTCCAAATTGAGGAGAATAGATATATAACTAGTCAGGTAGTAAATAACTTTGACTACATATTAATAATGCTGCTGCTACTACTACAAACAATACTACAACTACCGCTACTACGACATACACCCGTACACGCATATGTATAAAGAGAGAGAAAGAGAGAGGGAGAGAGAAAGAGAGAGAGAGAGATAGGGGGGAGAGATTAACGGAGAGAAAAAGAGGAGAGGAAAAGAGACACGCTAAAAAATGAAAAAAAGTGACAAAAAACAGAAGGTAAAGAAATGTATAGGATATATATTTATATGAGTAAATAGAAGAATCGAGAAAGAGGCAGACATAATGTACACACATACACACACACACACACACACACACACAGAGAGAGAGAGAGAGAGAGAGAGAGAGAGAGAGAGAGAGAGAGAGAGAGAAACATATCTTTCGTTTAAAACCATTATGAATGGTGCGATAAGATATCAGAAGAGGACGAGTGGTATTAATTATTAACTAAATGACAGTTAATTAAGCAATGCAAAATTAATATCAGAATGATGTTGGGCAGAGATAATTAATCAGATAATGGATGTAATATTCCACCGGTAATTAATTGCATTAATTCATGACCCCTGACAATCCCTCTCTTTCTGATTTTCAATGCGTGGCTCGCTAAAAATCGTTAATAAGGCATTTACATAATACATAAGACATAATCCATATAAAAGCTTAATTCTGTCAGTAAAGATTACATTATTTCCTGACCCCGGATAATACATTTCTTCCGGATTATTCGTGCTTTTCTAAAATGAACACACTAACAATATATTTTCTATTGTAAGATAATCATTATTGAAAAACAATGGTTTTAGAGTTACATTTCGTAGAATTTGGCATGATTATTCGTTTTTTCAAAGGAGTCAAACTAGCAGTACTTACTCATCTTACATACCGCTTCCAAGATGTTTGTTCGTTTATTTGGGTTTTACGGCATATCAACCTTTGTAGGTTATATAATGCCAAATCTATTTAAACACATAAAACAGTTCTATTTCAAACAATTCATTTTAGTATAAGTGCACAGTTTAATTGTCAAAAACATTTCTATTTAAAGCGATTCAGTTGAGTTAAACTGATCTAATTAAAACAATTCAGTTTAGTATGAGTATAGTTTTTGTTTACACACAGTTAAATGTCAAAACAGTTCTATTTTAAACAATTCAGTTTAACATACAAAAAAGTTCCATTTCAAACAATTCAGTTTACCATAAGAACGCAGTTTAAATGTCAAAACAGTTGCATTTCAAGCAATTCAGTTTAGCTTAAGTACACAGTTTAGTTCTATTTAACCCATAGATATGACAATATCAGATGGTACCACTCCGGGCCAGAGTGGACCTGGGTGCGATGGCAATTAAGGGGTACTCCGCATTTCCCAAAGCTTCAGCATTACTGGAACCTCACCATCAGATTGTTTAGTATCCTATCCATCACACTCGTGTGCTTATTGGCGTCTTACCTCCCGGCAGAGAAGCAGTCGGTGTATTCTACTGTCCCAACCGACTGGGCAAGCTTATATCATTTTCATAATAAAGGGTATAAAGTCTCTTTAATAATATTTAAGATGATTATCCGTATTTAAAGGATGTTTTATTTGTTATTACCACTTATTGCACAAAGTGTGGTGAACCGAAGATAACTTTGAGTTCGTTTGGAGATTTCTTATACCCACTAAAACTCGTATAAAATAATAAACATTTGATTTTATTATTTTTTAGACTTGTAGGATTAATATTGATCTAACTTTACACAAACAGGGTTTCGAAGTAATTTTTTTGTTCGATCATAGATTCTTTCATCATTATTAGAAAAGCGCCAAGAACCTGGAGGCGAAAAAAAGTCAGTTCAGGGAGTAAGGATGATTGGCTTGATTTTTTTAATGGCATCAACCTTTCTGGGTTATTTAAAGCCAAAACAATCCTTGTAGAAGAATAGTAGTGGTTCGATTCAACCCATAGCTGGGGTGGGGTAAGGGAATTGATACATTTCCCACAGGTATTAGTCCGAAAGTGAATGTGATAGTGCGACTGGATTTCGAAATTGCTTATTACTATGTTGCAGACCAGCACGTTTGCTACTACACCACGGAGACTCTTTCCTTTTTTTTTTTTTTTTTTTTTTATCTCTATTAATATTTCTTTTCATATCGTTGATTTGGATTCGCTTTAGGCATATCTTACCTCGGCAGAAAATATTTAGTAAATAGAGCTTAGGGAGACATCTGTCGCTGGTAACGATTACCAAGAATGTGGGTAAGCACTGTGAGATGGACACACATTTGCGCCATGGGTGTCAAAGAGAGAGAGAGAGAGAGAGAGAGAGAGAGAGAGAGAGAGAGAGAGAGACCCTATACAAAAACATTCTGAAATGGATCCCTTGGAACAACTTTAGACCTTTTCAATTTCTTTAAGCTTGGTTGAAATAGATTCCCCAAATAGCAGAGAAATTCGGATATTTGTTGAATCATAATATATAGTTCCATTCTCCCTGTATTGTTTTTTTTTCTTAACGACTGACAATTCTTTTCTCCTTGGTTTCTTTTGCAATTCTTTCGTAAAACAACATAAAGTATTGATATATCAACCTTCGTTTTGTTTTCTTATGCTGAAGACATGTTTGTGGCAGGTAATATATGATTTCTAGAAATTCATTATAATAATCTTTTGTAAACAATTATAGCTTCAAGTAACTATTTTTAATACAAATAATCTAGACACTATCGTATGGTTTCAAGTTTTCCGATTTCATACACATAATTTGTTCACAGCGGTATGGTTTCGACTATTTCAAGCATTTATATGGTTTCATGTAGACAATAATAATAATAATAATAATAATAATAATAATAATAATAATTGTGACTGTACACTTGCCTCCGCCAAACACGGTGTTGATTCGACTTCCAGCCCGCTGACCGTTCGGCTGGTAGATTATGTCTTCGTGCTGGTTATTGACTTGAAGATTCCTTTTGATATGCAGCGTAAATTGTGAGGGTAGAATACTAGAAGGAAGTCGCAAGCTAGAACAACAAAAATAAATAAGAAATAGACCTGTTTCCAAAAGTAAACAGGACGCTGGTGGTTCCCCATTGTATGTGCCGCGTAAAATGCGTGAGTGGCATACTAGATGGAAGGATGTCTACTAGCAACGCGTAGGCGGCAGACTGAAGGTGTGTCTACGAGAATTTGCGTGAGCTCCAGAATATCTTAAAAATCAGCTGAGGCGAGTGGATACGAGAGACTGCGGAAGCAACTTCAAGACGTTAAGTCGCTGTGGGCTCTGGTCTTGCGCCAGACTGCCCAGAGTAGTGAAGCGAGGAGAAATCAAGAAGATTCGATGCCTTGAGGTGGCCCTGTACCAGTCTCACGAAAGAAGTAAACGAAGCAGAAAAGAGGAAGCGGTTCACAGAAGATTCTTACCTCGGCCCCTGAGTGTATGCAAATTCTTTCTCTATCGCTCATTCTACCCATAGGTACATTTGGGCTAATAAAAGTAAAAGAACAGAAGCAGATTATATTTAATACATCAGAGCTGTGGTGTTTCTTGGCTAAACAATATTCGGATGACTCAACTTATCTTCTATTTACCCACGTTGTGCTTTTTAGACCCAGACAATAGATCAGTCGCTAATCGGAGTTGCCGGTTGATGAGGAAACGAATGAGACTGCATAATAAAGAATGCAAAGAAAAAGTCGGCGCCAAAAACAAAACAAAACAAGGGAACAAAACACGACTTGCAAAAATGATAATATTTAGTAAAAGAAAATTTCTTTAAAAATAGTACATGTATTCATATATTCAACCATCCCAGGTGTTTGGAGTTCACAAATTAACAGTCAGTCAATTCTTCATATAAGTTTTAGGCTTTTCTATTCTTGCTTTTAGAGTCTGGTGCAAGGAATTCTCAAATAGCAATCTTGTTTGCTTTTCTCAATCCTATGTATCAATTCACGATTGTAGTATTACGTAAGGCTTCCTTCCCTATTAATAGCCAAGGGTCAAAAACTCGTAGAAGCTGCTAACCAACACCCCCTTCCCTCTCAAATATCAAATTATCTCGATTTCTCTTCGCTTCTCTATCTCCGCGCGTCTGACACAAGGTTACATGAAGGCGTCGCATTATTTGTGGTTTCACTTCACTTTTCTACTTTCAAGAGTCTGGTACAAGGCTATCTCGAGGTAATGTATAATTTCAGTCTTTCTTCGCTCTTTTATAAGATTACCTATCAGTAAGACTACATCACGTCCAAACAATATGTAATCTGGCTTTTTCCACTCTGGCAGTCTGATTCAAAGCCATAGCCCTGAGCGATGTGAAATCTAGTAGCGCCTTCGGCTCATATTCTGCTGGACTCTCTAAGTATCGTATATATGAATTTTCTCTCACCATCACCCAAAAGAGGCGGTTTTTCTCAAATTAGAATTACTACTAATTTTACCGTTGATTCTGTTTCATCATCTATTTCATAAACACAGTAATCTTTCAAAACAATTCACCTATCTTTCTGACTGCTTCCGGCTTGAACAATAACAATATAATTTTCTACATTCTCACACACACACACACACACACACACACACACACACACACACACACACACACACAAAAACACAAAAGACCAAACAAAACAATAAAACCTCGATTTACACTTCATTTCAAAAATCCATTTCGCCAATCTCTACATTTGTTATGTACTATTTACTTTTCTAAAATCCAAATCGTTTTTTCCCTCTGGTAAATAAAATTTCTCTGACTAGGTCCGACTTCATGGGTTTCCCAAACTACAACATAATTGAGAACGATCAGAATACTGAGAAGAGTACTGGAGACTTGAGGAGACTTGCTGTCACTCAAACTCCAGTGAAAGACCATCCGCTAAAACTGATGTGAAAAACTCTTATGAGTAAATAATAATAATAATAATAATAATAATAATAATAATAATTATTATTATTATTATTACTTAAAACGGTCCTAAAAGCATTGGAAAAGAGAATTAAAAGAACTGGAAATCAATGGAAGAATCGGGAACGTTTAGACTACAGCATAGTTGATGTCACAGCAGCAACTGGAGCCAAAAATCAAAGACACGAGTCTCGTACTGATGAAGATATATATCTTTATTTGCGCACGTGTTCAGCGTAAAAACAAGCGTACATTCTCCAACGTGAAAATTGAAACAAAACAAATGCACTCATAAGTGTTCCAAAAAGGAAACGTACCACGAAAGTGATGATTTAAATCGAATCAGTTCGAGAGAATTCACGTGCTTACCTCTTTTTGCCTTGCTAGTGACCCACAAAGAAAAACGTCAGTCTCGCATGCCGGTCAATTTGAAAAAGACCGAATTCACGTCAGCCGGTGTTCAGGCCGGAAGTTCCTCTCACACCCGGAAGCGACCGGTGCGGGAGGCAAAGTTCAATCTAAAAAACTATACCGGTTGAAACGTAAACTCCTACATTTACATGGCTCATTAAAATAAGCAATACTTATTTTTCAAGGTTGGAACCAAAAAGAGTGACGCATGTTATGGCTCCTTGGTGGGGACTTCCCTGGTCTCAGCTTTGCATAACACGACTAGTTTGTGAATAGGGCGTCCAAAGTTTGTAGTGGTCGGTCTCAATTGGGAGTACCGACTGAAACTTTCACCTTACGAACCAAACCATCGTTGTAGGGGATTGTTTTGATGGCCAGTCCTAGCTGCTAAGTGTTTTTAGGGGAGTTGTCTTCCTTGATTAGGACGACGTCCCCAATGGAGACGTTTCTTTGTTGTCCATCCCATTTTCTTCTCTCCTGAAGCGTCTGAAGAAATTCCTTCTTCCAGCGTGTCCAAAACTGGTTTCTTGAATACTGTATTCGTAGCCACCTCTTCCGACAGTATAAATATGGCCTTTGGAATTTTCCCGGTGGTGGTAATATGATCTTAGACTTCATTGTCAACAGATGATTCGGAGTCAATGGTTCTGCCGTCAAAGGATCATTTAGGCTATCCACAGTGAGTGGTCGACAGTTAACAATGGCCATCGTCTCACAAAGGAAAGTTCTTAGAGACTCATTGTCCAAACTGGCACCAAAGTCATGTAAGAGAGGAGAGTACGTTTCGGACCGTGCGGATATGCCGTTCCCCAACACCCCCATGTGGCTAGCCGAAGGTGTGTTGTGCTTGAAATTGATGTGGTCGCATCCCTGATATGAAAGATGGTGTTGGAGCTTTCGGTTAAAGTGTGAGATGATCAGTTCGGTTACATGGGACTTTCCGGGAAGTATGACAGGATGTTTTAGATCTTTGCAGAAACTTCCCTTATTTAACCGACCACCAACACGAAGCAGATAATGTTAATCAAGAAAGGGGTCAAAGCGATAAAGTGGGGATGTGCATCTTAGATGCCGGTCATTCCTGTTGCCACCATTCATCCCAAAGTCGGCTTCTCCCTCCGTTGCAATCTTCCTATGTGCAAAATTTGCACAGCCAGGAGACGACACAGCACCAAACAGATGTCTTGTCATGCGGTATGTGCATGGTTCGCTGTCCACTGTGCCATTTTCCCACCACAGAAACCTAAGGTAATCTTGATGACTGGTCTCCACTCGAAACTGCAAAAAGATCTGCTCGATGTCACATACAAAGGCAACAGGTTCTTTGCGAAACCGACAAAGAACACCACAAAGTGAGTTGATGAAATCTGGTCCTACATTCCTGGCTAGTGTGAGGTCTTTGGCTGTGTCCTTAACCACAATGTGATGGCTAATTCCAACATTGTCACTATCCATGCCTTTCCAAGCAATCTCGACAACACCCACTATACCCTATCCCAGATCGGTTCGGTGACCATATGGTCCATTACCAGTCGGCGCGATGATGTCTCTGGGTGTTAACACTTTGGTACAGTTGTACCCAATTTCAAGTCGTGTGCAACCATAAGATAACATATCACTGAGATGTTTTCGTAGACAATAGTCAGGTCTTGTTTCAATTGTGATCCCGATACATTTTGTTCGGCTTTTCTCTGAATATTTGACAGCTTCTGCAACAGAACTGCTAGTCTGTCCAGATAAAGCATCATGGAGATTCCGGATGAAAAAATCTGTGTATTCTTCTGACAAACACATAAATGTGCCACCCATTACAATGAATTCAACTTTATTCACACTGTGACCAAGTTGTTTCAACTGTTCAACTCTGTGGCCGGCCTGTAAGTAAGGATTGTACCTGGCTCGAATTGCTCGCACCGGTGTATGATTGTGTAGATTATTCAAAATCTGAAGCAGGGCCTCCTGGACAATACACACAAATATTTCCTGTCATAGCAATATGTGGACAACGATGAGGTTTGCACATAACATCAACAACTGCAATACCACTAGCTGTACGGACAGGTTTAGCCTTCAACTTTGGAACAAGAGCCCTTTTGTATTGTTGAGACACAGCAGCAATAATATCCACTAATCTTGGTTGGCTGGCAAGACCATATTTACTCGATGATTTTCCTTTTATACTGTTTAAATTAACATCTTTCTTTTGAATATGTGCCTGAATCAACTGGATGACAATGTCAGTAACTTCCCAGACCAGTAGTTCTTGATGTGACCCTTTTACAGTTCTTTTTGTCTCATTGTTGTTGTTGCTATTTTCCTCTCAAGGTATTTTTCCGTTGATCGCACTGCGTGTTCATCATTTAGAACCCGGAGACTCCCTATGCTCTTTATAGCTGTGTTGTACTGTCTCAAGAAGTCGGCGTACCTCTGCAGGGCGGTTCCATCTCTGGGGTTGATACGCTGCCAGTTTTCCAGTGTGTCTCCGAAGGCATCGGCAATAACAAACTGGTTTCCATATTGTTCCTCGAGCAAACCTTTAGCTTCCTCGAAGGCGTCTTCAGGTGGGAGCAAGAAGTAGCTTTCCACTGTATCCTTGAATTGGACACCTATATATTTCTTTAGATAGTGTAGCCTTTCCCCGGCAAGAATCCTTCGGTGTTCAATCAGGGTCTGGAATGCGATTTTCCAACTTGTATACCTCATCGGATCGCCGTAGAACACGCTAGGCTCAGGTGAACGCAATCGACAGACTAACTTTTTCAGCCAAAGATTTGACTAGCTCCCTCAATGCATCTCCCGAAGTGTCATCACGCATCTGATCAGTCCGCTGTAAGTGAATGAGTGCTGGTGGTTGATTATCAGGAGCATTTGTGGAATTCATAAATTCGCCCGTTGTCGCTGGTAAGTACTGTGCCGGCTGCCGAGGCACAAACTGGGGTGTATCGGAGTTCAAAGGCGATTGACTAGTTTTGACTTCTTTCGTCAATGTTTGGTCTTCGAACAAAACATCCGATCCGGTTAGAGATGGTCCTGCAGCATTTTCCAACAGAGGCTCATTGTTGACCTCCTGAGACTTCAGAAAATTCTGTACCTTATGGTTAGTATCAACCTCAGGAGCCAGTTGACTTTTCTCGTCAGCAGAGTCCCGTGCAGTTTATAGAGCGTCCAATCTGGCTTGGGCCATTTGAAGTTCCTATGAGAACCATGCGAGGATGTCGAGTAGTTCTGTTGGAACATCGACACGCAGAGTCGAACTCTGTGGGTAAATTTTTGTCCGACATTATGAGGACTATAAATTCCCACGAGAAAAGGGTTATGGTCGAAGTAGGCAGCACGTAAACTCTCACAAACGAAACAATATATAATTTTAACGGAGTGCACAGAAGAGGCAGAACAATCGCAAAAAATATATGAAAAATAGAATAAAATGTATATATATATATATATATACAACAAAAGATTGGGGAGCAAAGAAGGAAAAAAAACTGAAATAAAGAAAACGGACAAAACAGGGCAATGTACACAGCAAGAACGTACAGCGTGACTCTAAGCTTGGTTTGGTTTGGTTTGGTTTCTTTGCATATCAACTCTTTTCAGGTTATCTAGAAGAACAGTAGTGGTGCTATTTAACCCATAGCTGGGAGGATAAGGGGGTTCATACCTTTTCCAAGGGTATTTGCCAGAAAGTGAATGTAATAGCGCGACTGGAGTACGAACTCACGTACTACGATTCCGCAGTCCACCGCTTTAACCATTACACCACGAGGACACCCCTTCTAAGCTTGGATTGAATGCACGACTATGAAAATAACGTCCAATACAAAATGTTTTTAAATAATGTTCCTAGAAATTTGCCAAAAAAAATGCAGCGATATGCTGCTCCTGAAATAAAGATCAATTTTTTTTTATTTATACAGCGCAGATATTCCGTACTCACAGGATTTTGCAAAACAGTTCGTTTTCTTTTAAACAAAATGTTCGTGTTTTTAAAAAAATACAAATAAGGGTTTATTACACGCAAGAAGGGGTTGAACGAGTAGCAGTTGTTCGACTAGAAAGAAATGTCCCTTTCCAAGAGTAGACTGGAAGTTTATCTTCGTCCTTCGTTAAGCTGTCGTTCGCAAATTAACAAGGTATCGTTTTTTTTGTTGTTACTCCAAATTTCGCAATGTAACAAAATTTCGCAAATATTTTACCTTGTTAATTATAGAGAGTTTTCACTGTCACAGCAGCAACTGGGGCCAAAAATTAAAGACACGAGTCTCGTACTGATGAAGATGTAGATCTTTATTTGCGCACGTGTTCAGCGTAAAAACAAGCATACATTCTCCAACGGGAAAACTGAAACAAAACAAATGCACTCATAAATGTTCCAAAAAAGAAAACGTACCACGAAAGTGATGATTTAAATCGAATAAGTTCGAGAGAATTCACGTGCTTACCTCTTTTTACCTTGCTAGTGACCCACAAAGAAAAACGTCAGTCTCGCATGCCGGTCAGTTTGAAAAAGACTGAATTCGCGCCAGCCGGTGTTCAGGCCGGAAGTTCCTCTCACACCTTCCACCCGGAAGCGACCGGTGCGGGAGGCAAAGTTCAATCTAAAATACTATACTGGTTGAAACGCAAACTCCTACATTTACAGTTGAGATCGACCAGAATGCTGAGAAGAGTCCTGGAGACTTGAGGAAACTTGTTGTTACTCACACTCTAGTGAAAGCATACCGGTTAACAATGTTGTGAAAACTTGTAAGGAGTATAATAATGAAAATAGAAATATCCTTGAGATACTTGAAATATGTGAAGTCGTAAATAGGGTAATATATTAGGATCCCCCTATCTGAATGAAAACTCAAAATCCTGAAAAACAAGAACCCCATTAACCGAATTGAAACAGAAAATATTGAAAACTGGAACACCACATACCCCAAAATATAAAAATAAATGTTAACGTAAGACAAAATGAATGTCCTGTAACTAAAGAAAATTTGGTCCTAAAAGAAGACTACATAAACATTCCTCAGGAACCAAAAGGCTGGAAAGACGTCAAAGTAGAAACCAAAAACTATACGAGCTAGATTATGTAGGAATGAAACTAGTCTGTGATAAAATTTGTGTTCCGCTAGGGAACACAAACAGAAATATAAAACCTGGATGGGAAATTAGTCTAGAAGGACAGGTAAAGAAATTGCGACAATATGAGTGACAAGGAAGGAAACTCACGTCAGGATATGCTGGGATGAAAGGACGAAAACCAAACTGTAGAGAAGCCTGACAATGTAACTTGAAGCAATAAATTAAAAGATATTGGCAAAAGAATGGAGACTTTAGAAATGCCAAGACAGGGACAAGCAATACAAACAAAAACCGGACATTCCAAAATAACTAAAGAACATTCTACCAACTTGTTGATAGGGAATGCACGAAGACAAAACAACAACTAGATGAAAGAAAGCAAAACAATTTTGGAGTAAAATAAAGGAAAATGGCAAAATGGACAACATAAAAAAGAATTATAAGAATTTGTTGAAGGGTCTGAGGCAAATAAACACCTGGAATCGCTCAGAGCAACACTTAAAAAAGTCCCGAATTCGAAAATTCCTGGCCATGATGGCATACATGGATTCTGATTTTAAAAATTCACATCACCCCACAACGTACTGGCATTTCAATTCAGTTGATGCCTAGAAAAAGCAAATATACCATAACAGATGAAAAAGGGAAAGACTACCTGATTGACTCCTAAAAAGGAACAATCCACAGCAACAACAGACCGATAACATGTCTACCTATGATGTAGAAAATCCTAACTGCACAGATTAGGGAGGAGATCGATTACTTGCAAGTATGCCGTGGACTGTTTCCGGGAGAACAGAAAGGATGCCACAAGGAACTTTGATCAATACTTCCTCAAAGAGAACAAAGCGAAACGGAAAATATAAGCTTTATATTCGAGAGAAAACATGGACAGACTATAAGTGTCAAGAAAAGGTTTATCGCATAATAAGCAAATGCAGCAAACAAGCACAAAAAGTGTACAATACTAGACATGACTGGTTGCGAAAGGTGATCCACTTGGAATTATATGAGATTAAAATTTGACCATACAACCAAATAGTATATGCACAAACTGAATCTTCCCAAGTCAACGAGACGCATAATATTCTCTGGGATGTTTATATACAAACAGATCACTGAATCCCGGCCAGAAGGCCCGACCTGGTGTTAATTAACTTGCAAATTTGTTCATTAGAGGACCACAGGAAATAAAGTAAAGCGAAAAGATGGACAAATTCTTGGACCTTCGCAGAGAACAAAAGATGTGGCACATGAATCTTACAGTGGCATCAATAACTCTGGTCTGCGATATTTTCAAGGTCGAATATATATTAGCTGATTTTAAGGCAGTTTTTTTTTTTTACGCTGAATCCAAAAATCATACTTATTTTTCTAATCAGACCAAATTTTAAAGATAAAAGCTCTTACTTGAAATATTTAGAACAGTATTATAACTATAGATTTCTTGTTGAATCAAACAAATAATGCAAAATTTAGGGCTGATATATTCACAGAAAGCTCCCATCGTGCTAAAGTAAACTGAAAAATGCACAAAAGAAACTATTCATGTATGAAAGGTTTTTCAGGGACTTCCTCCTGTTTTCGAAAACCACCGTATCTCGTTTTAAGCCCCAGCAGTAGTCTGCAAGAAAGTTTACATCCCACCAGCCTTCCTAGGCGCTCTTCCATAACGCAAATGTGCTGAAAGCGCTCATCCTGCTTTTCACTCAATTCTCCACAGTTCTTTTACTATTCCTCCAAGCCCTCAAGTTTTCCATACATATTTTACAGCAAACATGAAGAGGGAATGGCTTATTTTGATCCCCTAGTTTGACTCCAAAGTAATTCCGATTTACCTTCTTCTCAAACTCAGTTATTTTTGCTTGACGGTAAGGAAGAATCACATTATTGCAGATATAATCGAACCTGTCAGCTCGTCGTTGACACTTGACATAGTACATTAAAATCATTTTAAGCTGAGGGATAAGCCCCACCCCTCTAGATATGTGAGTGTTAGCATGTAGGGTGGTACACTGTAGTTATGTATACATACAATATTTAATGCAATAATAAACATCAAGCACCAACGATCAGCTTTGACAAGTAGATACCACAGACTTTTGAAGAAGAGTTATTATTGTGTACAACTTGTGAAGTATTCAACCACATCTTAAAAACCAGACATGACCAAACACAATGAATGGTATTTTTGAATTCAGCATAAAATGGTAATCATATATCACTTGATAAGCCTTTGACGTTTGGGAAAAAAATTTTGAACGTTGGTCATTAACGAGCAAGGAACAATCTCAAAGGACTCGGAAAAAAACTGAAAGAATAAAAAAAAATCAGAGGAAGAATCGAGACATTAAAAGCCACAGCATTGTAGAGACAGGCCAAAATATTCAGTAGAACTCTGGAGATTTGAAAAGACTCGCTGTAATTCAGACTATTACTTAAAACTGGTTAGAAAAACAAGCAAATGAGAAAAAAATCTTTATAGTCAAGTGGTGAAATTTCAGAATCAAATAACAGTAAAAGGGGCTTTCACCGTTTAAGTCAGAAGAGAAGACGAAGCAGAAGGGATAAAAAACGCAATGTTGTACTATTAGTTTCCAAAGAAAACCAACAAATTGTATGTATTGACTTCAAAATTTGTTTTTGCTTAAATTTTTGGAACTTAAATCCTGTTTTATTTTGTTTACATGCATCTTTCTCGTTTTTAAGTTTTAGCTGTTTAGATACATAAAGGGAAACACTGTTAATTTAGTATGATACATGTTCCTGTTAAAACCATTAATCAGTAGCAGATATGGAAGAAACGTTCTTGAAACTCAAAACATTGAACATAAACTATCAGCACCTAATTGCTCTTCGTCTGAATAACAGGCGAAAAAATTATTCTCTGAGTATATTTCACAAGAAGCCACAGGAAGCAGCATGGTGGATGTGAAGTAAGGCCGATGAATCTTAAGTTAGGTCAACGGGGAGCCCCACCAGATGCTTAGCTGAAGAACTTCAAAGGTCAATGGCCAAGTTCAAATAGCTCCGTCAGGAAACAACTGCATCTTATATCTAAGGGTGGCTTCTATTGAGGAGAAAATTACAACCGTTTGTGACCCGTTTAAGAGTTCTCTTACTTAAAGAGAATTTGGTCACATCTGTTACAGGAGAGCAAATTTTAAACACCCCCTGGATCTGACATAGCCACAGTATACTACCCGAGATACAAATGACAAATCGAAACATAACTTAACGTGGAACCCAGACAACTGGTCTAGGTGTCATGATCGGCAGGTGCTTCCCTGATAGCCACCATACGGGATCCGTTTGGCATCCTGTGAATGTTGGCTTTTCTTTTTTCAGATACATGAACCATGTAAACCAGTGACTCCAACACAGAAAATCAACTAGGAAAGACAACAAACTTCACAGTTATTTTAGAAGAAACCCTACACAAAGAGGCTATAGGAAAAAAATAAAAATCTGGGAAGAATGCGCTAAATTTCACACAACAATCCAATGACTCGTCGACCAAATTAGGACGATAATAAAGAAAATTTGATTTTCTGACCTTGAAATATTAGAAATACACCAAAAAATAAATAGGAAATCAGGTCAACAAGACCCGACGACTTTACTGTTCTGGCTGACCACAGGTTAACAATTAAAAAAAAGCAAAAAGAAAATTAAATACCTACACCTAGCCAGAAATTTTTTTTAAAAATAAAGCGAAACATGAAGGAGTCGGTGATACCAATTGTAATTTGTGTGCTCGAAACAATCACTAAAAGCTTGGTTAAGAGACTGGAAGACCATCACAACTACTACATAATTGAGAACGGCCAGAATACTGAGAAGAGCCCTGGAGACTTGAGGAAACTTGCTGTCTCTCAAACTCCGGTAAAAAACCATCCGCTAACGCTGGTGTGAAAAATTCTCAAAGAGTAACAATAATAATTTGTTAGCTATTATAACTTCAAGTAATTATTCTTAATATAAATGATTTGTGCTCAGTGGTATAGTGTCAAGTATTTCAAGCAATTATATGATTTCAAATGAATAAGAATTAGGATAATAACAATAATTTGTAAACTATTATAACTTCAAGTAACTATTCTTTATACAAATAATTTACAGTTATATGGTTTCAAGTAACTAATAATAATAATTTCTCGTAAATAATTAGAGCTTCAAGTAACTATTTTTAATACAAATAACACAGTTATATCGTTTCAAGTATTCCATTCTAATACTGCGAATACAAATAATTTTTAACAGATATATTTGACCAATATACTACTATCCGAATCAGAGTGGACCTGGAAGTAATGGCAATGAAGGGATAACTCTACACTCTTCAAAGTTCCAGAACTGGATCCTCACCACCAAATTCAGTTTTTTTTTGTCATATCCAGGACAACTTGGTGTTTATTTTTTAAACCTGTTATGTAACGGCGTATAGGCTAAATTTTCTTTGGAAGATTTCGCAGGATTACTTCAAACTTTCATTATCTCTGGAGAAACATTAGACATTCTGAAGCATATGAAATATCATTTATTACCCAAGTCCGTAATCAAAAATATGAAAACGTAGCAGTTCAAAAGTAAGTACGCCCTTTTTTATGCCTTTTATTTCTGTTTATAGTTGCAATGTTCATAGAGTTTGGTGATAAATAATATATAATAATATCCATTTTAATTGCATAATGTTTGCTGTAGAAATGATAAAATCCAGGCATATTTGATTTTGAAGAAAATTAAGTTTTTATTATTTTTGGTCGAAGAAATATACTGATATATCGACGATACTGTATAAGCTGACTAAGAAGAAGAAGAAGAAGAAGAAGAAGAAGAAGAAGAAGAAGAAGAAGAAGAATCTGCAATGGAGAACAAATTGCATTGAAAACAAACAAATTTGTGATGAAAGGTGGAGGTTGCGATGACCTGTTCTTTGAAGTCTAATATTCTAACTCTGAACTGCAAACATTAAAAGACAGGAACAAATTATAGAAAAATTGTCTTGGATTTGGTTAGATTTTACAACAAGTACAGGAATGAGCCGAAACGAAAACCATTGTTTGTCAAACAACAATTTGGTTTAGTTTGGTCTTATAGCATATCAACCATTGTTGGTTATTTAATGCTAAATCTTGTTTTTACATATATATTAAATATATGATTTGTAAACTCATTTTGTAGATACACACAGTTCAATGATCAGGCAGTTCAATCTTTTAAAAATTTAGCTTAAGTCAACAAAGTTTGATAGTTACAAGTATTGCTATGTATCACTAACGATTCAATTAAACATCAATCATTTGTTTACAGTTAAATGATCAAACAGTTCTTTTTCAAATAATTCAATTTAGCAGGTCATTTGTTTGCACTCAGTTTAAATGTCAAACAGTTCTACTTGACTCCTACCTAGGACCCAATCAGATGCAACCACTCCGGGCCAGAGTGGACCTGGGAGCAACAGCAACGAAGAAGTACTCCACATTTCCAAAGCTCCAGCATTACAAGAACCTCACTATCAGATTGTTTAGTGTCATATCCAGGACACTCGTTGGGGGTGTCTTACCTCTCTGCAGAAGTGCAATCGATGTATTCTACAGCCCCAGTCGACAGATTTTCTTTCATATTTCTTTTTTTATATTGCTACTTTGTCCAAAACAACAAGGAAAAGCGCAAATCGAAACTAATGAAGAGTAAGCTCTCAGTGAAATTCGAACTCACGCCCTCTTCGACGAGCACAAACCTGGTTAAATTCACCATTCAACGAAGATGCGTTGCTTTACAGAAGCCCAAATCAAATGATTTCACCGTTGAAATTACCACGAATACAGGGCACTCCTGTAATACCACACTATATTACAAGTTTTCTGGTGTTATTCTGAGTTTAAATCAGGCAACTGATATCGCGTCAGTGATAAAAATTCAACGTCTTTCTATCTCCTGTCTTTCTCTTCCATTTTTTAAGTTTCTCTGGCTCCTTCCTTTTTACAGTTCTCACTCTGTTTTTCCCTTCCCCTCCCACTTTTTCTCTGTCATACTTTCAGTAAATTTCTTTTCCTCCTCCCTCCTCCTCCTCCTCCTTCTCTCTTTCATTCACACACACACACACACACACACATATATATATATGTGTATATATACTCCATATATGGGTTATCGTCATAGGAAATGGATACGACGAACCGAGTTCAAATCCTAAACGAGATTGTTTGCATTTCGCATAGCGATAGTACCCAAAAACTTTGAACATAAAGTTGTCAAAATCTGCTGAAAAATTAACCTTGTGTTACATCTTGCTCATGTGAAGGGGTTGGGTAAACGCACACACATATACACACACATTTGCAAACACATACACACATACACACACATACGTATATATGTGTATGTATGTTTCAGCTCACCTCGTGCATATGTTAAATAATAGATTAATGGAATGTAGTGTAGAATTGAAATGACTGTTAAAACGAAAAAAATAGCACGAGTCAAATAAGTGTAATTGACTGGTACTGACCATTAAGGGCAGTTGAATGTTTGGTTGTCATTGGAGGATTGTAAACTTACTAACATCTTAAAAGTTAGAAGTCAGATTTCTACTTTAAATGGGTTAACCGAGACCAGCCGAAATAATTGGATCTAATTTTCTATCTATGGTTCCGACTTATATACGAAGTAGGTTATGAAAATTAAGGGAATAAATTAAGTGCACAAAAAGTTGAGGTTTACCTCATTTCAGTGGCAAACATCGAACAATGAAGAAGATATAGAACGACATCGGAGTCGCGAGAAACAAATATTGGAGAGAAGTGACGATCGGTCTAAGAAGAAGATGCCTATATAATATATGAATGCAAGAGGTCGTTATGATAAAAACCTGCTTTAGAGAGAATTTCAAAAGTTCTAAAATACTTTTACACCACACACAAACATGCACACACACACGAGCGTGCACGCACACATGCCCGCACGCCTGCATATATATATATATATATATATATATATATACTTAACCCCTCCACACAATCAATTTTTATGTGGGATTTAATAGGTTTGTCTTCAGAATTTTCATTCTTCTAAACTAGTTGCCGTACCAAGGCTGAAGAGCGCAGTCTACCCTTCTATTTACGCATTGCGAAAAGGAGAATAGTTGGATTCATATCTTTCCCAAATGTAGTGCTTACACTATATGAAATTAAAAGTCTCTTTCAGGGACCTTGGGTCACCGTGTCTATTTCCTACGGCGGTAATCATTGTACCACAAATGCCTCCATATATATATATATATATATATATATATACATGTATATATACGAAGGTCATTCAATAAATAAGGGGAATTTAATATAAAAACCAGAATAAAATTTTTACCAGAATCTTTTTTCCATAAATGTAATAGCCTAGTCGGCTGGGAAGTACTTGTAAGGGTCCAATCTATGTGTCAGAAGAGTAGTATAGGCGCATTGCCTATCCGGGGTAATTTGAGATATGCAGGGACATCTCTTAGATCCAAATTTATATCTGATGGTCGTAGTGATTATATCCTCTTGATATCCATTGTTTAGTATTATGGTTTTGATGTAGTCGAGTTCATGGGTGAGTTTGGACGTAGAACAATCATCATTGCCCTGTGGACTAATGTTTTTATTAAATTAATTTTGGTTTACATCGCAGAATAATCCTCACGATATGTATGAACAAGTAAACGTTGGTTGACGAGAGATGGAAGTTTGTATGCCAAGATTAGTCCGCTCAACGAAGACATCAAGAAATGGAAGACATACAAGTGAACGTCAACGCTGGATGGAGTTGGTTTTTACTATGAAAATAGAATATTATGGTTATATTATCCGGACTACTATGCTACGTTTCACCATAGTCGCCATTGAGAGAAATGCACTGGTGTTATGGGTATGAATGTCATCAAGGGAATGAAACCACTGCTGTACCACTGCAAACACCAGCATCATGTATGTGGAGTCGTTTTCTAGATAAATGTCATTTTAGAGGCCCAATCATCATGTATGTGGAGTCGCTTTCTAGATAAATGTCATTTTAAGGCCCAATCAAATAATCTAAACGAGTCAAGCCAGGATCATGCGATAAAACATCTGAATCCCATCCGCCCATTCACTGAAATTTGGGATGATTAGTCAATTTCTTTGGTAGGGGGTTCTGCAAGGTGATACTTTCCGATATTCTTGTGAATGATTTAATGGACTACCAACTTCAGATGACAAGTTTCACAGTCATATAATAAAGTTTGTGCCGTCCCTCATCTAAAATCAAAACCTAAATGCACACAATGTTCTTCAGTTGTTGATGAACTTGGACACTTTATTGGAATTTCATATTGTAATTTGTACATCCCTCTGTGAATACAGGACACCAATACCTGCTTCCTGCTTATTACACTGCAATAGGTCAGTGAGGTGAATTTCTGTTGGATATTTCATTTTGTTTTTGCCCTTGACCTGCCAAAATTTTATTATACCTTACTTTTCAGTGTATTCACTATTTTAAGGTGGTCGTCATCTTTATTATAATGTCACAAAGACATACACTCCAAATCAAAACTGTTCCGACTGTTACGAGAAGTTTTGCATACCTTCTGGTACTTTGTTTATCACTTTTATAATGTTTTAATTCGCGTTGATTTATGCCGATTTATATCTAACTTTTTAAACATCCTTGATCCAAGGTAAATGCATTGCGAATATTTTTCTTATAGAAATGCATCGAATGTTTATAATAAAGAGAGGTCAGGATGTTGGTTACCAAAGACTTAAAAAATAGTACTTGATAATTCCTTGTTAAACACTCAGCATTATAAGCTACGTATCAAAGGTAAAGTGGAGCAATCCGGGAGAAGGAGTAGTGCCCTCCCTTACACCTCGGTGTAGTAGCTATTGAAAAGGGAGCCTTCGGGTCGCCCTCGACTACGGTCGCCAACTTTACTTACTTTATTTATTACAAATAAAAGTATCTATCATAAAAAGAAGCTAATCATTTATACTGATATTATTTTTTTAAGAAACCAGTGAATAAGCATGTTCGGATTTCATCATTTTTTAAGTATCTGAATTTATTAAAATAATTGTTTATCATACTTTAGTATTTTCATTAATCAATAATTATTTTTATGATATTCAAGTATACAAATTAAATATACGAATTTAAAATACCATCAATATCATAAATGGCAAATTCAGTAGTTTAGCATAATAGACTTGCAGGCCACTGTTAGTGAGTTTGATTCTCACTCGGTGCCACATAATTCTAGCTTCGTTTCAAACTAAGCAAAGGGCTAGTAAATGATAGCCATCTATGTTATAATGATCAATAGTTTGCATAGGTGAATATAGAAAACAACGGGCTCTGAGCAAGAG
>OY757947.1:24710978-24739222 GCA_963585895.1 Sepioteuthis lessoniana | reverse complement strand
GATCCTAATAAAAAAAATAAAACTCGTTATATATTATAATAAGTTTTAAAACCTCGAATCTAGTCATTAGAAATAATTCCTCTCCCTCGATTGGAGTTTTGCAAAAAACCAACGTTATATATAAATTTAAATGTCCTTTAGGAGATTGTATCTCTCTGATAATAATAATATATATGTTGGTTTAACCTCAACTACCCTGTCGAGGAGGACTGACAATGCACCTTTTCAGACACAAGTTCAATAGCTCAGCATTTAAAAAACATTCATGCCCAACGGCACAGCTACGAAAAATTCTCACCGACAACACAACAATATTAGAACATCAAAATAATAAACAAAAAACTTCAGATTCTCGAAGCATTACATATCAGAAAACCTACAGCCAACACTTAAATAGAATTAATTTTCAAACCAGTGCTAATGTACTTAAATGTCTTTAGCTACTGGCACTAAATATAGAATCACATTCAAAAAACAAACGCCAAAAACCTTCAACGGCAAAGACGCCCCTTACACAGTTGTAATATGCTAAAACAAAAGTTACATCACTTTTGTAGTAGATCCTCCCCTGATGATGGCCCAAAGTCGGGCAGAAAGTACTAGGGATACATGCAAACTATGGACAATACATAAATCAATTCCCCCAGAATACAATAAAAGTAATACGGGGAATTCGAACGGATCCAAAAGAAAATATGTAGACATAAAATGTCTATTATGTTTAATGAAATTTGCATATATATATTTATATATATATATATATATATATATATAATATATTATATATATGTAATATTCGGTCAGGTTAAAAAGTTTGGCGTAATTCCCTCAGGACAAGGAAAATCATTCAAGAGTTGAACATTTAAATTTTTCCTGGTAGAGAGCTCAACGTAATTTATTACAGAGCAATATTTCTTTAAGAAAAAAAAAACCAAAGACCGGTTAATTCATGATTATAAGTTTATTTCGGTCCTGTATTTTTCAGTTTCTGGTGTGAACCAAAAACATGAAGAAAAATTATTAATACAGGACTTAATCATGAATTAACCGGTCTTTGGTTTTTTTTTCTTAAAGATATATATATATATATATATATATATAATATATATATATATATATATATATCACACACACACACACACACACACACATATATATATATATATATATTACATGGGTCATTCTATAATTTAAATGAAATATTACCTTAGGAATTGACAGTAGGAAGCCATATCCTCTGTTTCATCTTTCTTCAAGGAAAATCAACAGTGATGAGTCCTTTGTGTCACAGGAGGACCTCTCAGCATGACCTTTTTTACGGATTTGCTGCATCAGTAAACTTTTTCTTTACCGGAGAGTCAGTGTGTTCTGTCTTTTTGGACTCAGGCTCATCGTAGTAGCAATTCTCTGTTCAGCCAATACGTAAAACAGTTTTTTGATGGAAAAAATGCTTCTTCATATACATCACACATTTTTCTGCAAATTTCACATTGGTTTGCACTTTTTCAGCCATTAAAAAAAACTAATGAGAGAACTCTGTTCAAAATCTAGAGCACTCTGGTTTATCGCCATTTTGAACAGTCTAAAAACAAATACTTCCATTACCATTACCTTCGTGTTCTACAACTTTTTCTGTTCTCTGGCAAGATCCAGATATATGTCTATCTTTTGCTTTCTTTTATTTTGACTCTATGGTCAGTTGTAACGGAAAAATCCCTTTTTTGGCGAGTAATCTTCTTTTTGTTGATTAACACTCGGTCTAGTTTCTAACAGGGATTGGGTGATCCTTTTTTATTATCATTTTACACGATTGAGTTTTCCACACCAGTGCTAGATGGTGATTTTTCACTAAAGTTTGAATGACAGCAAGTCACCTCAAGTCTCCAGAACTCTTCTCAGTATTCTGGCCTAATCTTAATAATGCTGTAGTCTGGATGGTCTCTACTCTTATTTTCAAGTTTTCTTGTTCCTACATTAATTCCTTGGGGATTATTCCAAGCGCAACAATTACAATTGATTTCACCGTCAGTTTCATGTTCCGTAGTTTTTTTTGTCTCTGGCAATGTCTAGGTACCTATCTCTTTTTTCGCATTCTTTTAATTTTACTCTGTGGTCTTCAGGGACGACAAATTCCAGTATTCAGCAGGTTTTCTGTGTATGTATATATATATATATATATATCGACCAGCAAAAACTTACTTTAACGACCTCTGTGCAGACACTGGATGCTGTCTAGTGGATCTACCCAGAGCGTTGAAAGATAGGATGGCAAGAAAGAGTCAGAAGAATGTGTGCTGTTAGCATGCGCTGATGATATATATATATATATATATAATATATATATATATATATATATATATATATATATATATATACGGGTCATTCAGTTAATAACGGGATATTTTTATGAAAAACAAGCTGGAATATTTTAAAAAGCTTTTCCCATAAATATAAACTCTGCATTATTTGGAATTGGTTTACGACAAAAAATATTTCAATTTCAAAAAATATACAAAATCAAATTGATTGTTCCAACTTTGAACAGAAGTCTGTTATGAAATCTGATGGCTGAGAAGTATAAACCTTTTGAAATTTACAGTAAAAAAATTATGTACTAATGGGCTAAACATGGATTTGCCACTAGAGGCCTTAGTCAAATCACACTGACTCTCTGGTAGAGAAAAGTTTCCGTGTGCAGCTGTCAGTAAAGAATGTAATATTGACAATCTTCTGGGACATGAAAAGCCCCGTCACAATTGGTTTCCTTGAAAAAATGGTGAACATGTAAACAGTACTTCCTACTCCTTCTGTAAAAGTCTCCATATTTATTCAAAGACCCTAGTATATATATATATATATATATATATACAAATAGAAATGAATAATTCACTTTCTTGGTATCATATAAATTTATTTCTGGTTGTGAAACCATCATCAGATGTAGACGAAAGAAAGCTTTTATTTGGGTCTTCTTATATTGCTTCCGACGAGAATGGGATTTGTTTTTATTTTTTTTATTAAAATAATTAAAATGATTTTTAATATATTTTTTCATATATTTTACTCAAGAAAAAAAATTTTAACGGTGGAGATATTATATCTATTATCATTTTTCATTTATACAATGTTAATAGAATCCTATAAAAAATTGAAAAAAAAACCGTTACCCCTAATTCAATACTACTGAAAATTAAAAAAGAATAAACCTGGAAAGATTAAATAGTAGTATGCAACTTACTTAAATTTATAGATAGAATCTGCATTAGTATTTCCGTTGACACAATTAAGTATTATCAATATTAGATAATATAATTCGTGTTATAGGAAGTAATAATTCAATGCTGATCATAATTCACAAAAAAACTAATCCTAACTATCAAAATTATCGTAAAATTCATTAAGAAGAAATTAACATATCGAATGTTAAGACAATCGGAATAAGCAAAAAATGAATACGTAATTCACAGTAATCTTAATAAGTAAAGAATTCATTTTTCCAGTTTGTCATTAATGAAAATTTTTTTGGTAAACGATGTTTATTTTTTACCGAACATTTATCACTATATTGCATAGCATTTTCAACGGTAAGTGTGAAAAGGAATGTTTGTTTTTATGTTATGTTGTTGTGGATCACAATGTAGTAATTTACGAAGCTCTTTGCTTCGATGTAACACAAGGCCAAATGAATGGGGCACCCAATGAGACTCGAACTCACTCATGTAGGTTTGCTAGTCTAGTTTGCTAACCAATACACCACCAGAGGTGCCCGTTGTGGATCACAATGTAGCGTTTGTGTTTGATTTAATGTAAATATTTATTAATGTTATGTTCTATGATGAATGAAATGCCTTATAAAAAGAAATGATCAGCCATAGAATCGGCAGTTATTCTTCTCATAGAAACAATAAACAAAGATCTGGGAATTTTCATTAACTCTGGCTCAGTTGATCATCACAGAACATAACATTAACGAACCTCGGGAACCTACATGGAATTTCGAACTACGTCCTTTACTGAATCCACGGGGGTCACCTGTAGTATAAGTAGTCCATATGACACCAGGACAGTATTCACAAGTGGTTCAACTCTCGGAAGATACCTCTTCCGGCTAAGCCACCAACGGAATTCAACATGATCAAGAACTGTGTTTACTCCATCCCTTGCAGTTGTGATAAAATATTCAAAGGCGAGACAGGTCGCATACAAAAAGTAAAAGTAGAAGAACATCGGAAAGCAGTTATACAAGGTGAGATTGAAAAGTTGGGTATGGCGGACCATATATGAAAGGAAAAGGGAAACCATCTGTCCTTATGAGATAAAGTTGAAATAATTGATCGAGCTGAATATTGGAGGATTAGACGCCTTAAGGGAATCAGCACATATGTTGGGCTACAATGACCTGCTGAGTAGACCAAGTACAGAGATGAATACAATATGGGAACCGATAATTAAAAAGGTTAGATAAAAAAATCTGAATATGAGCATAGGTAAAAAAAAGGTTTTAAGTCCCAAAAATTCACTCTAAACTGTCCTGCAGGACACATAGCGTAATGATTCCCAAAGGAGACAATCATCTGGAAGTTGCAGGTTCAATCCTGACAGCAGGCGACTAACAATACAGAAATACTTAACACTTGTACCCGGTTATGGCTAATGGAATCAGAACAGGTGACCCCCGAGGATTCAATAAAGGACGTAGTTCGAAGTTCCGTGTAGGTCCCCGAGTTCGGCAAACACCTGAAGAAGGCCAAGAGACAAATCGGCCGAAACGTTGTGGGAATAACAATAAAGATGAAGACAATAGTCTGAAAACCCTTAATGATAAAATTCATCAAGCTTCGTCTCAGAAATTTGACAACTATTAGCAAACCTTTACGTTAGATCGAACACAAACACTTCGTTGTTAACAACATAAAAATAAACATCTTTTACCAAAGTTTTTTTTCAAGTTTGTCATTAATACTACACAACATACTGTCGGAAATATATATTGCCATACTATATATATATATATATATATATATATATATATATTGAATTTAAATTAAGAAAATAAAAGATAAATACGACTAACGTTCAGTTTTTCTATTTTCTTAAAAAGTGATCAATATCTGCAAAATTCACTTTTGAAAAAATTCATATCGACAAAGTGGTTTAAAATCGATCTGTCAGCTGGTCTGTCTGTCTGTCTCTTTCTCTGTCTCCCTTTCTAATCTCTCTGTCTCTGTCTTTATCTATATAAATACATAAAAAAAAACTTCAGAGGTTGAAGAGTTGATATGATGACGTCATATCTGCTGTTAGTGGCTTTTTTTACTCGTGGGATCCAAACACTGCAACACTAATGAAAGAAGTGTGAAGAATGCAAGAGGGACTATGTCGAAAAATGAATCTCATTTGCACATATTCCTCGAGGGTATCCTGATCAGCCAAAATGAACTTTTCAGCTGACACTCATAAATATATATATATATAATCCTGAAGGATTACACAAATTTGTACCTGGCATGTGTATTGGGCTTGAATTTCTTGATAAACCCTTTATTTGAATACCCTCGCAAATTGATTTGCAAATAGTATCGTTTATTGTAACCAAGTTACGTTTCATCTTGAGTAAATTGAAACACATATTCAGGTTATTGTAATTTTATTTTCCGACTGTAAATGTCTGTCTGTCCGGTTTTGACTATCTATCTATCTATCTATCTATTAGTCTGTCTTACTGTTTGATTGTCTGTGTGACTTTATTGATAATAAAAAACAACTTCTAACCTCTCAATAGATCAGACAACAAAAGCCTTTCTAGCCGACCAACTTTATCACTTACCACTAACAATAGGCACCATAATAAAGCTAGCCATTAATCAACACAGAATACAAGACCATTTTATTCCGACCAATGTCTTGTAACACATCAGTGGGACCACAACAAACATATGATGGAATAGAAATTGCCAAAAAAGACTAAATACTTGAAACTATGATTATCTAATTCATATATATTGGCCGAATGAGTTGAGGGTTCGCCAATGATCCGGGAGACCGGCGTTCAATCCCAGGTCAAGTTATACCAAAGACTCAAAAATGGTACTTGATGCCGCCTTGCTCAGCACTATAAGGTGAGGATCAAGGGTAATGCGGAGGAATCCAGGGAATGGAGTAGCGCCCTCCCCTACACATCGGTGTAGTAGCTATTGAAAAGGGAGCCTTTGAGTCAGCCTCGACTAAGGTCGCCAACTTTACTTTTATATGTATATATATATATATATATGAAGAAATGGTAAATTTTTGTAAATCTGACAAGATGATAAAAAAAAGGAGATCAGTTGATAAATCAACCATTTTCAACGGGTTTATTTGTAATAATTCAAACTAAGTTTTTTTTTAAGTAGAAAGACTCAAAACATTTTTAGTCTGAAGAAGTTTTTCCTTGAATAAAAAATGAAATATTACTACTAAACCCGTTGTAAGTGTTTGATATATCAACTTTTCTACTAATGTTTAACATATATAAAATAGAATAATATAAATTAAGTTACTTAATAGACTTAAAAGGAATAATCCATATTGAATATATAATATATTCAAATAGAGTTCTCAATGCACAGCTATTAATACACAGGAATATAGAAATATATATAAGCATAAAAAAACTCATGTGCGGTGCAAATGCATCAATATTAAGTAAAACTTAAATGAGTTCTATTATGAATTTATTTCAATAATCTTTTTGCAAGACTGAATCTTCAGATGGAATGTAAGATTTTATTGGAATTTCCATTTGAAGACACAGTCTTGCAAAATGACTTTTGAAATAAATTCATAATGGAACGCATCTGTTAATTTTTACTTAAAATTATATATATATATATATATATATATTATGTCATTCAATCTTAGAATCGATATACGTAAATACTACCGAAAAATTAAAATGTACCACAATTCATTCAGGATTAAATGTAAAGGTGTTTCTGCTGGATGAAAATAAATAGATATATACAGGTCATTTATGGGTACAGGCTGCAAAACACGCGGGTCAAAATTCGGCAATAACCTTTAGGATGCTGCAATTTTATTTTCTATCAGTGCATTATCATAAGAGCTGTAAGCCAGCAAAAACAGCACATTTTGATATTGTCGTTTTTAGACGGGTCACCATATTAGATGTGGCAAGAAATTAAATAATCAATGTTTGAAACATAAAAATGGCTGAGATTAACAAATATATCTCTCTCTCTCTCTATATATATATATATTGGAAGAGAAAGAGAGATAGATAGATAGATAGATAGATAGATAGGTAGATAGAGAGAGAGAGAGAGTCAAATGGGTTCTTACACACATTGAACTCGAGCCATGCCATTGAAAAACATATGTATTAGTATATATCGGTATGCATTCATGTTGACGTGCTTTATATATATATATATATATATATATATATATATATACGCATGTTCGCATTAATGCATACTTATATATATATATATATATATATATATATGCCTTTTCAATGGCATTGCTTGGGTTCAATGTGTGCAAGAACCCATTTGACTTTCTCTCTCCCCTGTCTGTCTGTCTGTCTCTCTCTCTATATATATATATATAAAGAGAGAGAGAGAGGAAAAAAACCCAATCCTGAAAATATATGCATGTACATGTTTGTGGGTGTATACATGTGTGTACGTGCATGTATGTGAATGCACATACACGCACACAGAATACATACTTATATATATATATATATATATACAAAAAACATCTGCGGAGTCAAGAGGTCTTACTGATAGTTAACTCCAATGGGACATTGACAGTCCTAAAACCTGGAATTATGAAGGATCACATCCCTATCAAAACAATCTTCACAATAATGGCATCGACTGAAAACTACTCTAACCGGAAGACGTAAAGTCTGAAACGCATGGAGAACCCAAGTATATGAAATAATAAAGACCTAAATATCGAATTCACAATTATATATATATTTATATATTATTTTATTTTTTGTATTAAGTTAGAGGGCTATTGCAATGCGGAATAATAATTATTTGAGTTTAATTTATTTTAAAGTAAAAACTTCGTCAGAGACTTTTTTTAAAAATGAACACGATGTTGGATTTTCAAAATTTGGTAGACGTTGTAAACATGGTGTCATGTGGGGGATTTAGAACGCCATGTTGGGTGTTGTAACCATGGTGCCATGTGTAGTGTTTAAACGCCATGCGGAATAGACGTGATTTCAGTTGTTCTAATCAATTTTATTTTATTTTATTTCATCTTATTTTATTTTAATTTTTCTAAAAACTTAAATATATATTTAAGATGTGCATGTTAATTAATGATATATCCAGTATTTAAATTCTAACCTACTGTCAATCTGAGGCTGTAACTTAGCTATTAATAAAGCTTCCTTTATTCTAACATTACCAACATTACGTACTATTGCTTCTATTTTAATGGAAAATTATTGTGTGAAACGTTACCCCCTCACCCCCCACATTATCTCAGTCTTCTAACCATGTCTTCTTCTTTGCCGGCCGGTGATCAACTAGTGGTTCGAGGGGGCAACGCACATTTCTTTACCTACACAAGAATACGATCGAGGGAGACAGGAGAAAATAGAAGGACAAACGAACAAACAACAAACTTGGGATTACCAAGAGCAGAGGAAGGTATGCAACACTATATGCATGTGCAGACTATCGCTAGCGTGGGTTACTAGCGAAAATTCCACAATGCTACTGGAATCAGACATCTTGAGACTCTTCTTCACTGGACCCTATCTTGTCTCCTCGCCTCTCTGTTCCGGTGTCTGGTGTTGACTGCCCCTCCGTGGATCCACGCCAACCTCTCTGTTCGCCTCTCTCCTGTCCAGTCGCAACTCCTCTCTCCTGTCCAACTACCAACTGCCTCTGCTCCTGTCCAACTACCAACTGCCTCTGCTCCTGTCCAACTACCAACTGCCTCTCTCTGGGTCGCGTCGTCAACTCTCGTTCGCGTCCCTTTTCCACTTCCGGATACGGCGAGATTTCAGGTCCAAGAATTCTTTGTCTGGTTTCGCGCCAAAACAGACAATTGAATCGTCTGCTTTGGCAGCCTACCCCTATAGTGCTACAATTGTCATTATTTTTACATTCAATTAAATGTTTATGGAATGAAAATGCACGTGTGTTGAGGTATTCTTTAATTCTGATGTGAAGGTGTGTGATTGCACTTCCTGTATAGAATTTATGGCATTTTAAAGCAAATTAAACGATAAATAGTGCAAGATTTTTTAGTATATGTTTGGACCTATTATTGGGCAGTTGGCTAGAGTCCATGTTGTGATGGTATTGTTATTTTTCTTCGTTAGGTATTGGCGTAATGAGGGTCCGAAGATGGCCAGTTGTATATCTGGCTGTTCCTTGAAAATAGCCCGGCGTATTTCTTTGGTGTTAATTTCACTGAAATGTAATTGTTTCAGGAAACAGGTGTTAGAGAGTGAGATTTATTATTATTTAAATGTCGTGTGATTGATGTTGGATAATTATTGTTGCTGGTGGTGTTTATACAGTGTGCGATGTGTGTAAGCTGTCTTTTTCTTCGCTGCATCTATTATGAATTAAAATAATTTCATTTCTAATGTAATTTGTTTGGCACTAAGTGCTGATTTGAAAAGCACAAAGAGGTTTTTAGTGGTGGGTTTTGAATAGAAACTAGTATAAATTTTACCAGTTGGTGATATTTGCATTTTAAAATCTAGGAGTGATAGGGACCCAGTGTTATCTGGATGTTTTATCTTAAAATGAATATTTCTCATATATGGCGGTGGCTTCTCCGCTGGATGATGTCAACATGAGTATATATATATATATATATATATATATATATATATATATATATATATATATATATATATATATATATATATATATATATATATATATATATATATATATATATATATATATATATATATATATATATATATATATATATATATATATATATATATATATATATATATATATATATATATATATATATATATATATATATATATATATAAAATAAATGTAAATTTTCATTAAAAGTACATGTTCTCATCTACATTTCTAATTTTCATTTCTGCTAGATTTAAATTCAAACTGGGGGGGGGGGAGAAAGAGAGAGAGAGAGAGAGAGAGAGAGAGGCGGGATCAAAACGGAATAAGAAAGAAAGAAAGAAAGAAAGAAAGAAAGAAAGAAAAGAGAGATAGAGGAAGAAATAAATTATAATTCAATGAAAAAAAAATTGTGTTGGTTCGAATGTTTAACCAAGTCATAAATAAATAAATAAAAATCTTTATGCAGATGATTTACAAGTACAAATATTCGAAAAGTCGTTGGAATATAAAACAGACGCCTTGATTTAAATGGCGTCAAGGTAAAACTGGACCGAGATGATATTGGCGCCCTTTATAAAAATAAAAAAATAATAAAAATTAAAACTCCATCAGCATACTACGGAAGGCCAACAACGTAATAACGTCATTTGCTTTATTTGTTTGTTTGATTGGGTTTTATGGCATATCAACCTTTGTAGGTTATTTAATGCCAAATCCATTTTCATACAAATAAACAGTTCTATTTCGAACAATTCAATTTCGTGTAAGTACAGTTTCAAGGTCAAAAACCGTTCCATTTCAAACAATTCAGTTAAGCATTAGTACACAGTTTAGTCTTATTTGACCCATAGATAGGACCCTATAAAATGCTACCTCTCCGAGTAACAAAGGAGTACTCCGTATGACTGGAACCTCATCATCAGAATGTTTAGTGCCATATCCAGGACAATCGTTGGGAGCGGGGCTTGCCCCTCTGCAGAGATGCAGTTGGTGTATTCTAGAGTCCTGGCCGACTGGGCGAATGTCATTTGGATATTTTTGATTCTTCTTCGGTATTCCTAATTCTTCCAATCTCTTCAGAAAGCTCTTCGGGAATATCCCAAATGTGTCCCAAATGTTTGTTTTCATTTTTATCTGTTTCATTTCTCTGTCAATGGTCTCGTTCAATTTCTCGCTCTCAGTTTAATCGATTTGCCTATACCAAAATATTCAGGGGAAGAGTACTAAGAACTATTACAAATTTTCCACCTTCAGCCGTTTTACAGTTTGTCAACCTTTATGGGGTCATTTTATGCCGAAGCCATTTCAACTGTAATGATCCCCAAATATATACACTACAAGAATATATCTTCATAAATATTTTAAAGAAGAAAACATTCGTAAACAATGTTAGAAGGTCGAGGGATCAATCCCAGCTGGGTGACATAACTCGATCATACATATATAATCAATGTATAGGGTATCATAATATACATGGGACCCATGTGACTGCTCATAACTCTACTAATAATAATGTTGCATTCTTTTTTGTTTCAGATTTGAAAATAGTATAACAACTATTAATCCTCGATCACAATGCCTTGGACAAAAGAGGAAAGATATTTTGCGTCACTACTTATTTGAAGACAAAATCATTCAAAACTGTCTCAAAATAGATGTAGCCTATTATTATGATAATGATTCATTACTCTGGCAAGAAACTCAAAAAATGATGGCATGTCCTGGAAGCTGATATAATAAGAAATAAAAAAAAACATTGATTTGATGTCTCTAGCTCAAAAGATGCATTTTTATTGGACGTATTCTAAAGGACCGCCATTACCATTGGATCGATAATAAACCGTGTGTGTGTGTGTGTGTGTGTGTGTGTGTGTGTGTGTGTGTGTGTGTGTGTGTGTGTGTGTGGTGTTTAACCATAACCCAGAAAAAAGGGAGGGTTTTTCTAGAGCAATACATTTAAAATTCTTTTAGAGAAAAAAAGAAGAAATTTCCTGTACAATTCTTGGGTATTAGCTTTACCACTTTTTAATCCTCTTAGCATCTCTTGCTGGAAGTTCTGAAATTGCTGGAACTGCCAGAACATGCTGAACCCTTATCCATTCATGCCATTAGAGAGCGGAAATCGTTTTGAAATTAATCCTAAAGTGATTCCCATCTTTGCGAACTCATTGGGCAAAAAAGATTTCTAACTGTTTATTCAAACTTTGATAGAATTTCAACCATTACACCTTGGGAGTGTTTTTTGGGGGTGGCGGGGATGTTCAAGTTTTTACTTAGTTCTTCTATGACCAAATAAAAAACAGTTTAATAAAATGAAAGAAATAATCACAAACGTTCTACGAAATTATAAAATAATTTTCCTATTTTAAAGCACATTTGGAAAAAACTACAAAAAACAAATGGTTTATTCAAAATAAATTTTAAAGACATTTTAGTGTCAGTCTAAAAACAATTTTCAAGCAATCTAATTTGCATTTTTTAATGATTTAATTCAAATTTTTTACTTTTAATTTTAATTTGTAATCTAAAACACATTTTAAAGATTTTGAAATTTTAAAGAGTTTAAAAAGATTTAAATTTTGATTTTTCTAGTTTAAATTCTTAAACCGTCAAAATATTAATTTTGAGTTGGTACTTTTACTTTGGGCTAGTGGGGAGAATGTTCGCCAATGTCCCAGGACACCAGGGTTCAATCCCAGGTCGAGTCATACCAAAGACTCAAAAAATGGTCCTTGATACCGCCTTATTTAACTTTCAGCATTATATGGTACGTGTCAAGAGTAAAGTGGAGCTATTCAGGAAAAGGAGTTGCGCCCTATTGAAAAGGGTGCCATCGGGGGGGGGCTTCGATTACGGTCGCCAACTTTACTTACTTTTACTTTTTATTTTCTATAATTTGATTTTTATATATTTTATATATTTTTGATGATTTAATTTTTATATTCTCAACGTAGATAATAAATTATCTACTTTGTCATTTAATTATTATCTAATTTGTAATTTGATTTATTCATTCCTTATTTAATTATAATTCTGGTGGAGATAATGGTGAGAAAAATCTTTCATCCCCCCCAAAAAAAAAACAATTCAATAAGATTGTTACAGTGAAAGAATAATTGGTTAACATCAAATTTTTATGGCTATGACTATATTTTTATCATTTTCATTTTACGTGAGTCATTAAATAAATTAGGGGATGTTTTTGAAAATATTTTGAAAAAATTTGAGATTTTTTTCCATGAATGTAAAGTCTGCTTTGATTAGAATTGGTTTATGACAAAAATAATTTTAATCTTGGAAACATATTCGAAATAGTGGCAAATCAGACAGAGTGCTCAAGACTTGAACAGAGGCCTGTCATTAAATCTTTGGTGGCTGAGAAATGCAGACCATGTTAAATTTACAAAACAATAGGTGGTGTGTAGGGAGAAGCATGTTTTAGTCAAAGAACTTTTTTAAATGGGCTAAAGATGCGTTTACTTTACGAGCTTAAGTCGAAAGACAGCCGATGGGGTGGAAACTCATTGACTCTCCGGTAAAGAAAAAGTTTCATTCTGACAAACTTCCGGTACATGAAATGAGTCATCAGTATTGATTTCCTTAAAAAAAGGTGTTTCTGTAAATAATGATTCCTATTGCCAATTCTTTTGGCAACAATTCACCTTATTTATTGAATGGTCCTCGTATTTAGCAATGTACGCATTCACCTAACCCCTCCATCATGAGCGCGATACGAGACACTGTCAATTTTTAAGCGGCGTTCAACTGCTTTGAATTCAGGATTTATCTTCTCTGGCTTATTGCTGTACCAAGCCTAAATAATCCTATCTGCCCCACAATGTTTACTCTTGTCAAGTTTGTAAAAGAAATGGGTTCATGTCTTTCCCGAAGGCTTCAGTGAGAGCAAAAAGTGAACTGTGTCGTTTAGGATTTGAATTCGGTTCGCAGAACCAATTCCCTTCGACAATTTATTTAGCGATGAAATTTCAGTTTAATAAAGTTTTTGTTCTCGTAAGTTTTGCTGATTAGGCGGATAGTGAGGTCCCATAACTGTATGAGATTATTATGCAGGTCATCGAGCACCTAAATATAAACGTCTATATTTCAACACTTATTGTTGATATGATTCTCATGTGACCAGGTCACTGTAAGAGCAAAATGTACATCACAACACCAATGTCCAGAAAGTAAAAAAAAAAAAAAAGAGTTAGTGACCCAATGACCAGTCATTTGACTCTTTCAGCAACTGGAAGTTCTGAATAAATGTCTAATGAGCCATAGACTAAGGCGTGGTATGGTCTGTCTGTCTGATGAGTGGATACTGAGAAGCTTAGCTGGGGTGAATAGCCTAGTGACCTTTTTAAAGATGAGAAGTTGTTTGTCCATTAAAGGCAAAGAATGGAGTGTTGCGCTCTGGTTTATGGGAGAGGTTGGTTGGTTGGTTGGTTTTTAGGGCTGTCAGCTACTGTTGACTCATTTAATATTGAAGATAGCTTTTTTTTCAAGTAATTAAATAATAATAATCATTTGGCTCCAGACCATTTTATGGTTTCAATTTCTTATCATTAAAAAAAAAAAACTTTTTAAAGTTCAGTCAGCTGGGGCTGTAGAATGAATTTCTTCATAGGGGTAAGAGCACCCCCACCCCAATGGCTGTCCTAAATATGAAACTAAACTGAATTTACTGGTGAAGTTTCAGTCTTGGAGCTTTGGGAAATGTAGAGTACCCTTTCATGGCTATTACTCCCACGTTCACTCTCACCTGGAGTGGTAGTACCTGTTAGAGTCACATCTATGAGTCAATTAGAAATATTTAAGCCTTTTCTATATACTTGAAACTATTAAACTGCGTTAAATTAAATGATTAGTATGAGATTGCAGTGTTTGCAACCATTTAACTGTGTGCAAATAAAAATATCAGCATTAGGTAGCAGTATTTGATTCCATTTAACTGTGTACAAATACAACTTTAAGAATTAGAAAGAAATGCAGGAAACCATTAAACTGTGTGCAAACAAATAAGCTCTGGCTCGTTTGAAAAATTGTTACCTAAAAACTATTCGTTTACAAATCATATATATTTACTATATATATATATATATATATATGTGTGTGTGTGTGTGTGTGTGTGTGTGTGTGTGTGTGTGTGTGTGTGTGTGTGTGTGTATAAATAAGATTTAGCATTGAATAACCCACAAAGGTCGATATGCGATAAAACATAACTAACCAACATTTACACGTCACATAAAGTAAAGTAAAGTAAAGATGGCGACCGTAGTCGAGGGCGACCAGAAGGCTCCCTTTTCAATAGCTACAGCACCGAGGTGTAGGGGAGGGCACTACTCCTTTCCATGGATTGCTCCACTTTACCCTTGATATGTACCTTATATTGCTGAGTGCTAAGCAAGGAGGTATCAAGGACCATATATATATATATATATATATATATATATATATATATATATATATATATATATATATATATATATAAATGATTAGCCATTTAATAACCTACAAGGCCATAAAACATAACCAACCAACGCTTTTAAACAGATACCAACTTTTTGCACACATAATGATAATAATCCTTTGTAGACAATGATAGCTTCAAGTAAGGGCCTGCCAGAAGCGATAGATAGGGCGAGAGAGAGAGAGCGAGAGAAAGAGAGAGAGAACTCTGTGCTGTCGGCGCGACTTGATGAGGATGATTATTATATACATGTATACATATTTATATACATAAGTCAGTTATCTATCTATCTATCTATCTATCACATTAGATACATATATATATATAACACTGGGCAATCGTTTACTTTAAGTTCTATGTGTAACGAACTTAGTATCTATAATTTTACTATTTTATAGTTTTTATACCTGCTGAGCCATGATAGCATTAAACACTCTTTTTATGCAAAAACATTTCTATCATTATATATATATATGGATGTGTGTGTGTGTGTGTGTGTGTGTGAGAGAGAGAGAGAGAGAGAGAGAGAGAGAGAGAGAATGGATAGATTAGGTGGTACAGTCATTTATAATATTTTTTCAGTTCAGACATTCAAGAGGGTTAAGAGTAACGGAGGTAATTAAGGTTTCCATGGTGACTATTTCATTTAGCAAATAACGGTCGGTGGTCGCATCAAAGTCCTTACGACTTTCAAACCTTTTATACACAGCGAAATGGAAGTCGTCTGTGATTCACGCGTCATCAACTCAACATTGGGCGACCCAAGTCAATGTAAAGGACCCCTTTTGCTTTTCGTTAGATCATTTGAGAGAAAACGGCCATGCAATCGATGTATTGACCGATCGATTGGCCGGCGGTTGATGGAGTCTGATAGATTGAACATCTGTGATAATTGGCTTATTTTGGCTCGAGATGAACTCAAGTGAAAATACGATGCGAAGGAGTCCATGAATCTTAACGATCGACAAACATTGTCTACTATCAACACATCATTCCATCTCAATATATCCATGTATGACTCCTTTAGATTTATTTATCTATCTATCTATCTATCTGTATGTATGTATGTATGTATGTATGTAAGTCGGTGACTATATCTATCTTGGTCTGTTCATATCTATCTATCTATCTATCTATCTTTACCAACCCCTCCCCTCGGTCAGGATATGACACAAGGCCAATTTTTAAGCAGAGTTTAGCAGGTTTGAATTCAGAGTTTTCCTTCTCCTAGACTAGTTACCTCACCAAGGCTGAAGAACTCAGTCTGCCCTACTATTTACCCATAGCTGGAGGGAGAATAATTGGATTCATACCTTTCCCAAGGGTATTAGTGCTATGTGAAATGCAATCAGTCTTGTCTAGGATTTGAACTCGTGTCGCCATGTCCATTTCCTACGACGATAACCATTACACAACGGGCACCTATCTATCTATCTATCTATCTATCTATCTATCTATCTATCTATCTATATATCTATCTATCTATCCCAGTCAGTTCATATCTATCTATCTATCTATCTATCTATACGTATGTATGTAAGTCGGTGACTATATCTATCTTGGTCTGTTTCTATCTATCTATCTATCTATCTATCTATCTCAGTCAGTTCATATCTATCTATCTTGTGTTCTGAATAATGACACTATACAACATCTGGTTGCTCTGGAGCTTTGAACAGTGTGAAGTACTCCTTATTTACTATTACTCTCAGATCTACACTGACTGGGAGTTTTAATTTCTGATATGAGTCTATTATATTTGGTCAAAAAAATCTGTTTGAAAATCGTCCGTATAAGAATTCTCAAAACGCTAAAATTGTGTGCAAATAAATGATTGAAGAGGAATTGGTGCTTGAAACGATATAATTGCAAAATAACAAATCTGGGCATAAAAATGATATAGGAAAGGTTGACATGCCGAAAAACAACCAACCAACTAAACAAACAATAAAAGCAAATCTCTCTCTCTCTTTCTCTCTCTTTGTCTCTCTGTCTCTGTCTCTGTCTCTCTCTGTCCCAATCTATTCATCTCTCTCTCTTTTTCTCTCTTTCTCTGTATATATATATATATATATATATATATATATATATATATATCAGTTTAATATCTATTTGTCGTCAGTATCGCCAATAAATAAAATACACTTCCGTCAATTTTTAATGAAATATTGATTTTCTTTAAAACTAAAGATACATTTTATTGTTTCTAATAGAATCGAAATGGATATCATATAGTATTTATGACCAAACTCTACTGATTAAAAGTCTATTCACAAAAACATTTATATGTAACCTCCAAATATACAAATTCTCTTTTTGTATCTATTTATCTGTCTATCTATACAATTTTTAGGCTCCTAAAAGAAGCCTTTCATTTTTCTATGTGAAATGATGGAGCTGGAATTAAAATGGTTTACTCATGTTAATCCGCCTCAGTTTGTTTATGATTTTGTCTTTTAAAAATAAACCTCGAAATCATAAATTACATACCTGATATATTTTCGATCCTCTGCCTTAAGGAAATTCAACATCCGGCAGTCTTTCTCAGGCGTTTATCATCCTAAAATGACTTTTTTTACCTTTTGACGGGTGCATTTTTTTCAATAAACAACTGAAATGAGATGAAAAATTTTCTAAACACACACACACACACACACACACACACACACACACACACACACACACACACACACACACAGACGTACACATACACACTCAAACAGAGACACACACAGACACACACACACACACACACACACACACACACACACACACACACACACACATATATATATATATATATATATATATATATATATATACATAAAGTGATCAATTTTTATCTTTTTACAATATGTATCAAGTATCAGTTATAGAACAGAAGACAATTATCAGATGAAATTTGTAAGCAAAATAATTCTATACTGATCTGCTGGTAAGCATCTTTTGATTTATCAATCTTTTTTAAACGATTGTTCTTTATATATATATATATATATATATATATATATATATATATATATATATATATATATATATTGCATGGTAATGTCTGTGACCCTGTGTTTCATGCTTTATGCATTCGTCAGACACAGTACATATATACATACACTAGTTTGTTTAGAATTATATTTAATATAGTTTCTTCATTTATTCTCCAAGCAGTATGTGAAAAATATTCAAATATTCTTCGCCAGTCGACATGTAAGCAACACCTGACCTGTTTTGAAGAAAAAGAAAAAATAGTCTCCAACAGGATAGAAATTACCGCTAAAATAATAATATTAAAAATGTTGGAATAAAAAATGATTATAATAAATCTGTGATAATTTTTCGACAGAGAAATAAACGAGTAAATATATATTTTAACTCTCTTTCTAAGGAAAATAATTGCATTTTTGTCTTTAAATCTTTTTTACTTTGTTTGTATAGAATATAAAAAGATAGTTAATGTAAATTCAATTGTAGAATTGTTTGAAATGATAATTAAAAGGGGTTAAAAAAACATAAGTATGGAAAAGTTTACATAGGAAAATGATTGAATAATCTTTGTAGTCACGTGATTAGTCTTTTAATTGAAACTACTTATCAGTAAGAGGAAAGCGCAAAATATTATAACAAAATCGCAGTATCAGAATGTCATTAAATAGCTCAAGATTTAAAGTACAAAATATCAGTTATAAGTAAATATAAAAGGCAGAAAAGAAATAAAAAGTTATCTTCGGGTTTTATCTAGAGTAAGATTTAACAAATCCATGAAGAAATTTTTTTCTTTTTTTCATTTCTTTTTCTTAAGAATTCTCTCTTTTTAAAGGAATACTTGGTCACATCTATGTCAGGTGTGTAGATAACAAATAAACCCTGGGTCTGTATAGCCACAATATACCATCCATGAAAAAATGCAAAACCACAATATTATTCAACATAGCACCCAGACTACATGTTTGGGTGTTATGATCGGTAGGTTCTCCATTGATAGCCAATGTGGGTGACTGTGGGGATCCTGCGAATATTGGCTGCTATCCTTTCAGGTACACAGAGAACGATCTAAGCAACCATACAAATCAAAGACACCGACGCAGAAAATGGAAAAGGGAAGACAGCAAACTTAAACTTCACTTTTTTTAGGGGCAACCCAACACAAAGATGTTATAGAAAAAGAATGATTGAAATCTGGGAAGACTGCGCTAGATTTAAGACAACAAGCCCAAGATTCACCGACCAAACTAGGATGATGATTTAAAAAAAATGGTTAGTTTTCTGACTTTGAAATATTAGAAATACAGCAAAAAATATATAGGGGACCATGTCAACAAGACCCAAATAAAGTAACCGAAACCCTAACTATTGAAAAACCAGAACCCTCTACCGAACTAAAACGGAAAGTACTAGTAATCAAAGCATGACACACCCAAACATCGTAGAACAAACATTAACACAAGAAGAAAAAAAAATGAATGTAAAAGTTATTAAGTGAATTGTGTCTGAAAAAAAAAAAAGATCAAATCACCATCACTCAGGAACCAAGACTGGAAAACAGTCAAGGTAGAAACTGAAAAAAAAAAATAAACGAATTATTAACACAATTCTCAACGAGCAACATCACAGAATTAAACGAACTAATCAATGCAAGAGCGAAATTAGTCTGTGATGGAATTGATGTTCCCCTAAAGAACTCGAAAAGAAACTCAAAACCGGGATAGGAAATTAGACTGGAAACACAGATGAGAAATCTACAACAACAAGCAAAAATGTTAAGACAGTGGAAAAACTCAGAATAAGTTGTGACGAAAAAAGGAAAGCAGCACAACAATTAAAACTAACAATACAACTCGAGGAAATGAATCAAAAGATTCTAGCAAAAGAAGGAAAAAGATATCAAGATAGGATCAAATACTACAGACAAAACAGGACATTTAAAAACAACGAAAAAAATTCTACCAGCAAGTAGGAGGAGAATGCACGAAGACAACAACCGGATACAAAGAAAGCAAAACAATTTTGAAGAAAAATATGGGAACGAAGAGAACATAACAGAAAATCCGAATGGATAAACAACATGAAAAAGAGTTCGAAAGACTTGAAGAAGGCCCTAAGGCGAAAATGCACTTTGATTAACTCCAAATAACCTTTTTAAAATAGCAAATCGGAAAACGCTAGGACATGATGACATACATGGATTCTGGTTTTAAAAAATTCCCTTCCATCCACAATAGACTGGCTATCGAAATGAATAAATGTTAAGAAGAAACATATATACTCGAATGGATAACCAAAGGAAAGACTGCTCTGATCTACGGAGACCCCCTCCCTCAAAAAAAGAAACCGGCCCTAATAATTATAAATCAATAACGTGTCTTCTTTTGATGTGGAAAATACAAAAAGCACAGATTAATCAAGGAGATATTTTACTCGCTGTGGACTGTTCCCCGAAGATGAGAAAGGATGTAACTAGGGAACATGAGGAACAGGAAAACTACTACACATTGATCTACACATCCTCAAGGAGAGTAAAACGAGACGAAAAACTATGAAAAACTGGAGAGTGGAATTGACAGCAGGAGGAAAAAATTAGCTGAAGTAAAAATCCCGAGAGGTATATTCCAGGGAAATACGCTATCACGATTACTATTTGTAATAGCGATGTTGCAACTCAGTTGCATACTTAGGAAATGCACTGGCAGCTACGAACTTGCAAAATCGAATGAAAAGATCAATCACCTAATGTACATGGATGACATCAAACTGTTTGCCAAAAATGAAAAAGAATTAGAAAACCTAATACAGGCAGTGAGAATCTGCAGTCATGATATAAGGATGGAATTTGGCACAGAAAAATGCGCCATGCTACTAATAAAAAGCGGAAAACAACAAATTACGGAAGGAATTGAATTACCAAATCAAGAAAAAATCAGAATGCAAGTAGAAAAGGAAACTTACAAATACTTGGAAATATTGGAAGTGGACACCATCAAACAAGTGGAGTTGAAAAGAAAAAAATAAAAGAGAATCTCAGGTGAACGAAAAAAAACCCTACTCGAAACCAAACTATATAGCAGGAATCTCATCAAAGGGCTGTCTCTGTTGTAAGATACTCGGGACCATTTTCGAAGTGGACAAAGAAAGGACTTCAGCAAATGGACCGGAGAACAAAACAAAACAAAAAAAAAAAAACCCTGGACGATGCATAAGGTCTTATTTCCCAGAAGATGATATAGACAGAATATATGTATCAAGAAAGGAAGAGGACTCGCCAGCATTGAAGATAGCGTCGATACATCAATACAACTCGAAGACAACATTAAAAAAAACAGCAAAGAAAGACTGATTACAGCGACCAGAAACAATACAAATAACGCAATGATCAAATGAACAGCAATAATTAGAAAATAAAAATGGAAAGAAAACCAACTGTTTGGATATTTCAAGCGAAAAATAAGCAAAATTTCACACGAGAAAAATTGTACATGTCTAAGAAAGAAAAACCTTAAGAGAAAAAGACAATCTCTTCTAATAGCTGCAGAAAACAACGCCATAAGGACAAACTATGTTAAAGCAAAAAAAGTAAGATGCAAGAGAATTACAGATGTTGGTTAAGTGTTGATAGAAACGAAGCGATCTATCATATGATGAGAGAATGCAGCAAATTGACGCAAAAAAGTATAAGACTAGACACGAGTGGGTGGGGAAGGTGATCCACTGGGAATTGTGTAAGAAATTGTAATTTAACCATCTCTATTAGCCATTGCTCTTTGATAAGTCCTCTAGACGGCATCAAGTGTCTTTTTTGAGCTAATGAATGAAAATTTACGCGAGTCGGCTAACACTGGTGTGTCCATGTGTAGAACAACAATAGTGGTACTATTTGATCCATAGCTGGCAGGTATGAGGGGTTCATGCCTTTTCCAAGAATATTAGTTTTGAAAGTGAATATAATTGTGTGATTGGAGTTTGAACTCGCTAACTACAATGTCGCTATCAAGCTCATTAGCCACCACGCCACTAGTAACTTCTTTCAATATATATATATATATATATATATGTGTGTGTGTGTGTGTGTGTGTGTGTGTGTGTGTGTGTGAATTAGTGTATATCTAATAGTATTATTTAATAATAATAATAATAATAATAATAATAATAACGCAACAAAACAGTAAATGTAGGCTATGCGGTGACAGAGACGAAACGATCAATCACATAATAAACGAATGCAGCAAATTAGCACAGAAGGAGTATAAGGCGAGGCACGACCGGGACGGCAAGATGATCCACTGGGAAATATGCAAGAAATTTAAATTTGACCATACAAACAAATGGTATATGCACAACCCAGCACCTGTCCTAGAAAATGACACGCATAAACTACTATGGGACTTTAACATACAAACGGATCCCCTAATCTCAGCCAGAAGACCAGACCTTATAATAATCAACAAAAAAAAAAGAGCATTTGCAAAATTGTCGACTTTACTGTCCCGGCGGACCACAGAATAAATCTGAAAGAATGTGAAAAGAAGGATAAGTACCTCGACCTTGCTAGAAAATTGAAAAAGCTGTGGAACATAAAAGTAACGATTGTGCCAATTGTGATTGGTACTTTAGGCACAAAAACAAAAGGATTATTAAAAGGCCAGGAAGACTTGGAAGTTAGCGGACGGGTAGAGACTATCCAAACGACAGCATTGCTGAGAACAGACAGAATCCTGAGACGAGTACTGGAGACTTGAGAAGACTTGCTGTCGCTTAGACTCCAGTGAAAAACCATCAGCTAACGCTGATGTGAAAAACTCTAATGAGATAATAATAATAATAATAATAATAATAATAATAATAATAATAACGATGGCGCTAATTAGTTCAAAGGAGTATAAGACAAGACACGACTAGTCAGGAAAGGTGATTCTCTGGGAATTGTGCAAGATATTGAAACTTGACCATACAACCAAGTGATATATGCACAAAATCAAAATCCGTCCAAGAGAATGAGACCCACGAAATTCTTTGGAATTTTGAGATACAAACAATCACTTAATATCAGCCAGACAACCAGATAGTCAAGAAAAAAATGAAAAAGAGGACCCGCCGAATTAAAAGAAAATGAAAAGAGAGATGAATACCTTGACCTTGCTAGAGAACTAAAAGAACTATGAACATGAAGGTGACGGTGATAGCAATTGTGATTGGAGCACTTGGAACAGTTCCTTAAGGATTGGTAAAGGGAGTGGAAGATTTGGAAATAAGTGGAGACCATCCAGACAAGAGCATCATTAAGATTGGCCAGAATACTAAGAAGACTTGCTGCCACTCAAAACCCAGTGAAAAACAATCAGCTAACGTTGGTGTGAAAAACTCTCAACGGAGTAGAAATATTCATAAAACCCTTAAAATCTGACCCCTGACCAGAATGTAATAATGGAACATAGGAAAGACCATCTATTTATGTTTCATTCTATGCTTTTAACAATTTCACGTATCCCCTTAAAATTGTACTAGCTCCCACCACCCCAAATTTATTCGTTAAATCAAGGCTCCGACTCAAACTGAGACTAGGCAAGTGGTGAAAAATACTGATTTATTTATTCTCAGAGCAAAAAAATTAAAATGTTGACATGTTAGTTCCACTTTTATTTCTTTTCAAGTAGCTCACTTTGAAGAAAGAAAAAGAAAACATCTCAAACTGGTAGAAATCCCCCCTCCACTAAAAAAAAAAATGAAAATAAAATAAAAGTAAACCAACTTTAAAAAGTCTGACCGCTGACAAGAATGCAATATCGGAAAGTAAGATTATTATTCATACATTTATTTATTTATTTATTTGTTTCATTTTCGAGCTGACTTAATTTTGAATAAAATAAAATAACAGTGAATATTTCTGAAAGTCTAAGGTCTCGTTAAAATGTAATATATTCCCTCCAAAAGGAATGAGATGTCTTTCAAAAATAGATAAAAATGGTTCGGCGAAAAAGTCTATTGGAATGGTTGGTTGGTTTTATGACATGTCAACCTTTCTAAGATTATTTTATGCCGAATCAGCAATTTTATTTTCCTATTTTGATATTTTTATTTTTATGATTTAATATATAATCCTATTTATCTTTAAAGCACCTACAATTTTGAAATTGTTCTATTTGTTTTTTTTAACTGAAAGTATCTCTTTCTGATCGGGGCTAACATTTTGCATTCCAGAAAGATAGGCTTTACTTAGCATTTGAGCCATTTCTTCTGTTTTAGCATAAAGGTATAAGTCAGCCATGCATGTCCTAATGGGAATAAATTATCAATACTGGTGGTGGAAGCAAAATTAGGAATATTCTAGTATAATAATAAACAACTCTATTATAAAACAAGATAAATTTTGATTTAAAAAATAAAGAAAAAAAAAAAGATAGACCGTAAATTTAGTCAATTATTATATCAACCTGCCTTTAAAATGATTTGCATGCCTTCAAAATAAATTCTTCAGACATTTTATTCCATTCCTCCACAATAGCAATCTTAAGCGAAACAACATTTGGATGGGAAGTTGCGTTTGTTTTGTTTTCTAAAATACTTCGTGTAGCGTAATCAATGGGGTTAAGGTCTGGGCTTAAATCTTGTTTAATTGCTGTCCTCACAGTTTTTTCGAGGACTTTCAATTCATTAGAGAGCTTTCTTATTGACGTTGTGAGATCCTTCTTAATCACCGTAGCGAGAGCAGTTAAAAAGCCTTGTTTCCATTTTCTGTTCAATCCTCAACTTTTCCCTTTCCTTAAAAAGTTCTTTTTCTATAAAAATTTCTTCTTGCTTTGCAGGGAATAAAATCTTTGGCTTGGTTTCGACGTTAAGCAAATCATAGATTCTTTGTCGTTTCTTTTCTTGCACACTCATATTGGACTGAATTTTAATTAAAAAGGGCTTGAATAATAGAGCTAATCATGAAAATTTAGCTTTATTGCGTTTTTTAAATTGAACTAATCAGACTAAAAACACGTTTTAAAAATTATTCCATATTTTGCTTCTGCACCCTATATTGTTTGACCATAAAACTAGGGAAAAAGTAGCAACTCAAATAAGTATGTGAGATTAAAACCAAAATCATGAATAGGATAAAAAGGTATAGTTTTATTTATACGAAGTTGAAACTTAAAGTTTAAAAGCTGAAGTACAAACATTTTTTGCTAACCGATGGAATATCTTCTTACTCGGAAAAAGATGTGGACATTTTTGTGACTGGAACACAATGAACCAAATCTCATCTATAAAATTTGCATCTTTTTATGAGGATAAGGTAAGTTGTTGGCGATCTTCAGTCGAGGGTGACCAGAAGGCTCCCTTTTCAATAGCTACTACACCAAGGTGTAGGGAAGGGCGCTACTCTTTCCCTAGATTTTTCCACTTTACCCTTGATACATACCTTATATTGGTGAGTGTTAAGCTGTTGCATTGTCATCTGCTGATTCATGCAGAAATACACATATATATACTGGGTAAATACTGACACAATGATAAACGACGCATCAAGGAAGACGCAGGAAGACTTCTTTTCAAATATATTTACCTCTCACTTTACTGCAAGCTTCTAGAAAGGGTTGTTTAAGGGTTTGCATGTGAGAGGATGCTGGAGACCGAACATAAACTTCATATTTTGACCCCACTGTTATGACCGTCACGTTGTATCTTTATTGTTCTCCTGATGTTCAACCAGAGGCCTTGGGGTCCACTCCATCGGGGCTTTTCCTAGGGCCCCCTCGGTCGGGTGTGGCCTTCCCTACCACATCTGGTCTCTACTGTCAGGAAGTCTGCTGGCAACTGCTCTGGGACCCAAACTCAACTGAGTTAAATAATAACTCAACGCCCACACGATCGCTTACTGGATCTTTAAAATCGAATGTTTAATCGTCATCAAGCGGAAATAACTGTCATGCAGTTCAGAGGTTACTCTCTTCCGGTGCATGACTGTAGTGGCACAATGAGACCTTCACCTTGTCCCATATCATAAGCCTTAATCCGCCCACGCGATCTCTTTCGATTACTGGCCGTTGGAATGTGTCACTTCCTTCCGGTGTATCACCTTGGAATAGCATTTTTAGGCCGGGGCGAGGGGTCAAAATATAACAAAGCAAGTACCATTTTTAAAGTCTTTGGTATGACGCGACCTGGAATTGAATCCAGGTCTCCCAGCCCATTGGCGAACACTCTACCCGCTAGGCCAATGAGGATAAAGAAAACAGCTAACAAAAGGTTCTCTTGACTCTTTTTGAAGAAACTCCACGTGACCAGTGCGACTTGATGATGATGATGGTGATGTTCTACCAAAACAGGAGTTAATGATGATGATGATCATGTTCTAGTTAAACAGAAGTTGATGATGTTCTACACAAACAATTATTGATGATGATAATATTCTAACAAAACAGTTGTTAATGATGATGATCATGTTCGAGCTAAACAAAAGTTGATGATGATGATGTTTTAAACAAACAGTTGTTGATGGTGTTCTAATAAAACAGTAGTTCATGATGATGATAATGATCAATAAAAACAATAGTCAATGATAATGATGATGATGATGTTCTACCAAAACAGTAGTTGATGATCATGATGATGATCCACACAAACAGTACTTACTGATAATGATCATCATCATGTTCCAGCTAAAGAGTAGTTGGTGATAATGATAATTTTCTACCCCAAAAGGTAGTTGATAATGATGTTCAACCAAAACAGTAGTTGATGATGATGTTACTGGTGTTTTTCCTAAACAGTCGTTGATGATGATGATGATATATACCAAAATAGAAATTGATGACAATAATGATGCTGATGATGTTCTAACTAAATAGTAGTTGATGATGATGGTGATGTTCTACACAGGTTGTTGTTGATGTTAATGCTCTACTAAAATAGTATTTGATTATGATGTTCTACCAAAAGAGCAATTGAGCACTTTTTGAAAAGCGCTACGTAAACGATCATTTTGACTTCTCGTGCAACAGTAATTCAAAACTCAATTTTCGATTTTCATCCGCCATTCACCTTAATAGGGACCTTCCCTACACAACAAGGAAGACAAATACGATTTCCTAGTTTTAGAATTATTGTACATTTTCTTTTTTTAAATAGATGAATTATATTGTGAATTGAATTACCATGACCAGAAAATCCGGCAAGTTTTGCGTGCGACATACGGAACCACTGGACAGCTGTTTAAACCTTTTTAGAACTCATCAGCAGTGTATACTGTGATCTCCACCACTGAAGATTGAAACAGCGACAACAGAATGCAGAGCTGAAACTCTTCCACGCTGCTACACATTGCTAAATTAACTAGTCATGGTAAATGCACGCCAATGCACGCAAGTGTTTGCCGGATTTTCTGGTCATGGTAATTGAATTTATTTTATAATTCTTATTAGATAGCAATGATCATTTATTTGAAAAACAGTTATACGGTATCAAGTAAATGTATCTAATAGAAATAATATGCACATTGTTATTTGCTTTTGAATACAAATAATTGCCAAACAATTTTATTGGTAACGAATGTGTGACTCCACTTTGTCCAAAGGCCCAATAACCCTTTAAGGATAAATACAATTTAGTGTCATATCTAAGACACACTTTTTGGGGTGGTGGAACGTCTTAAAGCTTTACAGGGAATACAACCGGTGTATTCTAAGATTCACCAACTAGGATATATATATATATATATATATATATATATATATATATATATGTATATATATATATATATATATATATATATATATGTATGTATGTATGTATTTATGCATTTATTGCTAATCATAGTCCAACACACAAATACACACGCACACACTCACTGACATACACAATTCTTTTTAGAAAACCTGCTGTCTGACGGTTGTGTTTTTCTTAAAACGCATGAAGTTGGTAATAACAGTTGG
>OY757947.1:24598478-24708478 GCA_963585895.1 Sepioteuthis lessoniana | reverse complement strand
CATATAAATTCTTGAAGCCCTATGACTGATTATCATTCAATCGAATCATCCATATTGAATTGGAATGCAAATCATTTGTATTAAGAATAGTTACTTGATCTCTGATTGTTTACTAACGATTATTCTTGTTGGGAGAAACTTGAAAATTATTTGTATTTGATTGGAATACTTGTTATCATGATTGTTTTTAGATTGACGAAAGGCAACTAAAAAGTTTCATTTAAACATCTAATGGAAGATTTTAAAATATAGATATGATGATAATTAAACATTTATAAATAAATCAAAATTTCGGCATTTAACCCATTAGGAGTTGATATGCCGTTAAACAAATAAAGCAACCAAACCAAAAAAACTTCAATTTGCTACTTTTGACCAATGCGTGGAACAACGATATCAAACGGGCAGAGGGAGTTTTTTTTTTTAAAGTGAGGAAGTGGTTTCCAAAATTAGAACAAAAATCCACCTGTCACGGAAGTAAATGCAGTTGTTGTATTTAATGTATATTATTCATATAAAAGAAGCTACTTAAAAAGAAAGTAAAGACAAAAAAAGAGGAAAAACATTCCCAAAATGAACATTAAATTGTATGATTTAAGTTGTATGATTTTTTAAAATAAGAGAAAGAGCGTGATGAAGAATGCCAATGACCACAATGATTTTAAACAAGCAACCCATATAAACACAGAAGAATTATCATTGATTCAGGACGAGGCATGGATTAATAAATTTTGTCTTCCATTTAGTTCTCTACGGGCATCTAAAGTCCCCATGGCGGTGTCGATGAAGTGCTAGAGTGCAGGCTCAGAATAAGCGAGTTCGATTTCCAGTTGCGCAAGTACATTCATTTTCAGACTAAAACCCTTGGAAAAGGTATGAACCCCGCTTACCCTTCAGCTATGGGTTAAATAGTACTACTACTGTTATTTTACAACGATGTTTTTAGCATTAAATAACCCATGAAGGTTGTTGTGCCGTTAAACAAAGAAACCAAACTAATTCTGTTTAATCTCACTCTCGAGTTTAGGCTTTTTTTCTTTCTTTTTTCGTTTCCTGGTAAGAGCATAGGTTTTGGCAACAATTCCTTTCTCTTTCTTTTTTCTTTTTCTGGTAAGAGCACAGGTTTTGGTACCGAATTCCTTTCTCTTTCTCTTTCTCTTTTTTTATTCTGGTAAGAGCACAGGTTTTGGCACCAACCCTTTTTTCTTGCTTTTTTCTTTTTCTGGTATGAGCACAGGTTTTGGCTCCAATTGATTTTTATTTATTTTCTTTTGCAAAAAGATTTAAACTAACCAACCATAAAAGCGATAGATAAAATCAGTCTTGAAACGAGGCCACATTTGTGCATTTGGTGAGAATTGGACTTACTCTCAATAGCTTGTGAATCATGCACACATGACAAAAAATATGACAAAAAATGAATCTTAGAATTTTAAAAATGTTCGAATGAAGTGATATGTCTTTGAAAATTAGGAGAGATAGAGAGGAAGAATGCTAATGTCTGCAATGATTTTAGACATTTATGCTTAGGAGTCCCTACTTCTCCAGTCGCGCATAGGGGCGAGTTCATATGTGATGTACTTCGGTGGACCCCTTCACATGGACGAGCAAAGGCAGGACGACTAGCTTGAACCTACTTACCGCAGCTCTCTGCCGATACGGGATGTAGCCCTGAAGACCTGCCGGAAGCAATGGACGATAGGGAGGGTTGGCGAGAGAGGATCAGGGATATCCGCGCTGATACTGCGACATGATGATGATAAAGCATAGTGGTATAAATTGAGGGTGAGACATGATAAAAGAAATTTTGTCTTCCATTTAGTTACAAGACATTAAACTGCATTTAGTTGTGAGATTCTTATTCTGGATTCCAAGTGGTTGTGGAATAAGCTTTTCTTGCCTTTAATGAAAATTGATTGTATTAGATATAAATACTTGATACCATATAACTGCGTGCACATAAACTATTATCATTAAATAAAATGATTAATATAATAAAAAATTTGAAACGATTTAACTGTACATGAATCGTTGTTTTTTCTTTTCTTTTTTCCTTCCTTTCTTTTGACCTTCTCAGTAATGGAGCCCAGTCTTCTTCTGCAGAAAAGGGGAGAGACTTACCCTCTTCCAAGCATCGTGCCTGCTTTGCATATATGTTAGTAAAGTTTAATAAAGGATTTTAGAAAATACAAAATCAAAAATAGAGTATATATTTACCCAACCCCTCCGCAACAGCCGGATGCGACACAGGGTCTCGGGGTTTTCTTTCTGCTGGCCTGGTTGCCATATTATGATTAAAGAGCCCAGTCTGTCCTACAATTTATTCATAGACGAAGGGAGAATAATTGTATGCACATCTTTCCAAAGGATATTAGTGTTATGTGAAATGTAACATCCAGGATTTGAACTTGGTTCGGCGTGTCCATTTCCAACGACGATAACCATTACACTACGAAAGCCTCAAATGCATAGAGTAAACTACAAGATTTTAAATGGCTTTATTTACATCACCCTGTTTGTTTATAACTTCAAAAATAAAAAAGTGACTAGCCAAGAATGTGTAGGAACAAAATGGATCCTCACGAGGAAAATGGAATCAGAAAGATGTTTTCAAATTTTCACTGAGGTTATGTGCGTTCACTTTGCTTTAATGAACATGTTTATTTCCCCTGCCAAGTAAAATAGCAGAGGTTACTGGGCTCTCTGGCCATGGCAGTGTGTAACCAATCTAGGAAAAAGAATTCTATGATTTAAAAAAAGTAACCCTTAGCTTAAGAATAGTCATGTTGTACAAATCATAGATGGATTATCTTGTCAGTGGTGATTGCCAGAAATATACTCGAAAATATCGTTGCGCTTTCAAAACTTATCCATCTATTTGAACGAAGAAATAATTTGCTACGAATTCCCGGAAAATATTTTTGATTGAATTGAGTTGTTGAATGCAGATAAAAAACGTCTATCTTGATTGATGGAAGAAAATAAAGATAAATAAAGACGATGCTGATAGAAGAGGAAAAGAAAGAAAGAAAGATAGAAAGAAAGCTATTGATGAAACTGAGATATTAAAAAAATAACCAAGGGAAAAATTGTGATATCAAGATAGAAGGAATTGAGTGGTAGATATATAGATGGATTGATTAAGAGAGACAGAGACAGAGAAAGAGAGAGGGTAGAACAGAGAAACAGAGACAGAGAGGGTGGCACAGAAAGAAAGAAAGAAAGAAAGAAAGAAAGAATGACGAAACTGAGATAAAAGAAAGAAAGAAAGAAAGAAGATTAAAAAAAACTCAAACTAAAAAAGAATTAAATGTAACCAAACGAATTTTTAAAAAGCCCCAAAATCTTTCGAAAACCAAAGTAAAACGAAACGAAACGACCCTGGGACCCATTGTTCTTTTGGATTGTTGCGCAAAATTTTAGTGCCACTCGATTGACCGTCTGTTGGGCGATGCCTCATCGTAAAAAGACAGCTTATGCGGAACAATTGTAGCCATAAGTTCAGTTAATGGGGGCCAGTCTACCCTCTTCTTTGTCTCGTTGTGTGTGAATAACCAGTAAATATCTAATATCTACGAGTCAGGCGAGGAGAAAGACTATTAGGAGGGAAATTTAGACGTAAATAAAATCATTCAAGAGTTAGAAATGGAAGAGAGACAGAATATAAGAATAAAACATACAGAAATGATGTGAAGGATTAGAGAGATTAGGGCCTCGTTATCTGCGTTAGGTAAAGTTCCTAGATCCTCGCCCTTGCACTCAATATCCACGGATGGCGAAATTAACCGAAAATAACAGTCCAGTCACACTAAAAGCACTGGTTCCCGTTAAATCTTCGGAGTTAAGCAACGATGAGATTGTTCGGTTCTTAAATGGGTGACAACTTTGGAAATAACTGGTCTTGCAAGCAATCTAAACACTAAACTGGTGTGTGATCAAAACTTATTAAAAAGAATGTTAAATTATCAGCTGTGCGTCCAAGAATGTTTTTTCTTTATGAAGAATGTTGGACATACAGTTGTAATTTCATTTGCAGCTGCATGTTTATATATTGGCTGGAGTCATAAATAATTTCCGTTCCTTAAAAGCAATTTGTAAAGAAGCATTTTAAACTTCCAATGCTTGAAATGTAACGGGATTATAGAGTGCCTTCATTGGTCATTCTTACTTCAGTAATGAAAGTGTACGCATCATAATTTAATCTATGATTTCACGCCTCTAAAATTCGACATTTAAAGTTGTGGTAGTTTTAAAATAGCCAAAAAAAAAAAAAAAAAAAAAAAGAAAAAAGAAAATGCTACAGAAACAGTTAAGAAAACTTGTAGTGATTATAACCAAGGGATCATTACTGACCCTTAAATCCGAAACTGGTTTTCAAAGTTTAATGTAATCCGCGCAAAAGTACTTAATTTCAACACATCCCAGTCTACCATCTGCCGTCATTTGAAAAAGATAGGAAAAGGGAGCAAGCTGGGTATTTAGCTACCTCATACTTTTAGAGAAAAGAATAAGGAAGATCGCATATCCATAACGACACGACTCCTTTCAAGGCAGAGTAATTACCAGTTTCCCATGAATATCATTCCAGGTGAAGAAAAATTGGTCTTTTATGACTATGTTCTACACAAAAAGCAATGGATTGGCATGAATGAATCTCCTCAGCCTACTTTAAAGGCGGAACTTCATGCAAGAAAAGTTTTGCTGTGTGTGTGATGAGATTATGGTATTATTAATTTTGAGGTTTTGAACAACAATCAGATACACGATGCAGACTTATACTCTCAACAGCGGCAATGTGTGCATGGAAATCTTCTAAGAAAACGCACTGCTTTCGTCAAAAGCAGAAACGTTGTGCTTCTCTATGATAACACCAGACCATAGTCAGTTTCATAAAGATATATTATTTGTTGGAGGTGAGGGGTCAAAGGTGTGTCTTGTTCAGAAAAAAACGAAAACTTGTTGTCCTGATTAAAAAATTATATATATGATTTTTAATTTAATTTTTTAATTTAAATTTTAAAAAAAACTTTAAAAAATATATTTTGCAGTTTTAATCGATTAAAAACTTGGATTACTTTTAGTAATAAAAAGTATATATCCAGTTTGTATCATACACAATACTTTATATATATATATATATATATATATATATATATTTGTGTGTCTGTATCTATATGTATATATGTGTGTGTGTGTGTCTATATGTATATATATATGTTTTGTATCATACACAGTACCTTATATATATATATATATATATATGTTTACATGCGTGTGTGTGTGCGCGTATCTATATGTATATATGTGTGTGTTTATCTATATGTTTATATATGTGTGCGTGTCTATGTGTATATATGTGTGTGTGTGTGTATGTATATATATGTGTGTGTGTGTGTGTCTATATGTATATATGTGTGTGTGTGTTCATGTATATATGTGTACGTTTACATGTATATATGTGTGGGGGGTCTATATGTGTATATATGGTGCTAACTCTGATTGGTGTCCATAAGGTTATTCACACAATTTAGCTTAGTCAAACATAAAAACATTAGATGGGTACCCAGTGAGGACTGCACTCACTACACATGCGAATATATCTGCCAGATAAGATTGCTGATCACTGCACTACGGTAAGTGCTCACATGGTTATTTACACATATTAGCTTAGTCTAACATCAGACTGCATAAGTTGGTCACCCAGTGTGGATTGAATACACCACAGTTGCAAGTTAGTCTACGAGACAAGCTTGTTAATGATCATGCTACAGTAGGAGCACATATGGTTATTTAGACAGGCGATATTATCTGGTCACCGGGTAAGAACCAAACTCATATCTCAAGCAAATTTGTCTGTGAGACAAGCTTGGTAAACAGCCGTGCATAGCTCAACATAAGACAACTTTAAGGGGTCAGGAAATCAGTTTTAAATTAAATCAGAAGGGTCACAAAGTCAGGATTAAATTAAGTCAGGAGGGAATTGATGGGTAAATTTCCTAACCAATAAACTAAGGGAAGCCGGCCGTTATTCAAGATTATTATGGCTCGAGCAAGGTTATTGTCCTTTAGTGAGTTTCGAACACGCTACTCTTGTGAACAGGTTTGCAAAGATCAACCTGCCAACCAGCAAGCTCATGAGGCTTTTTCACTAAAGTAACTGCAAGTCTTCTAAGATTTCCAGTATTCTTGATGATCTCAACATTGGTCGATAGTCTCGATTTTTCCTCTGATAAGCCAGTATCTTTTCCATTCTTTTGGGGGCCGTTCCAAGTACTCCAACTACAATTGGCATCACAGTTACTTTCAAAGGGAAATCGCCGTAGCGTAATGGCTGAACTGCGGCCTCGAAGTAAGTCAGTTCGGACTCCATTTGTTCATTCACTTTCGGACTAATACTCTAGATAAAGACATGAACCCCTTATCCTCTAGCTATGGGTTAAATAGTATCATTGTTATTCTTCTACAAATATGGATTTGGTATCAAATAACCCACAAAGGTTGATATACCATCAAACAAAGAAACCAAATCTCATTTACTTTCATGTTCTATAGCTTTTACAGCTCTCACACAAGATCCGAATTATTATTATTATTATTATTATTATTATTATTATTATTATTATTTATTTTACATATATCTTACCCGACCCATCCTTTGTTTCTTTCTTTATTCTTGTTTTGACCGCCAGTTGTTGAGAAACACGTTTCTCATCAGCACTAAAGCGATTTCCAAGCCGCTTGTTTATTGGAACGGAAGTACGTGCATAGAGTTCCTGATAAAAACTTCTCCGTGTTCCCAAGGGTCGTTTGTCAAGAGGCTGAAATACGAAATTCCATAGCCAAAGGCCGACCCATTACAACCTTTCATTATTTAAAAGAAATAGTTTTGTTTCCGTTGTGAGGAAATTTTATTAATGATCGCTTGAGAATATTCAAGTGATAAGACGTGTTTTACTTCCTTGACGAGTGAAAAAATATAAATAAAATATCATAAAATAAAAGAATAGATCTACAAAATATAATAAAATATGACTGAAAATATGTCTTAATAAAAAAAGAATATTTTTAAGAAAGTTATGAACAAGCATTGAACTAAAAAATGTATTGGAAATGATTTTGCTATAAAATAGCATTGCGAATTAATTTACTTTGAAAACACACAGCAAATGGGTTTAATATAAAAAGCACTGAAAATGATTTGACTAAAAATACATTGTAAATGATTTTACCATGAAAATACATTGCTAATAATTGTACAGTTAAAATGCAATGCAGATAATTTTACAGTAAAATACTGTGGAAATAATTTTAATATAAAATTGTATTGCAATTAAATTTTAATGAAAATGTATTTCAAATGATATTTCTATAAAGTAACATTGCAAATGAATTTACAATAAGAATAAATCAGAATTGATTTTATATGAAAATGCAGTGCAAATGAATTGAACTAAAATGCATTTGCCCAGTCTGCTAGGGCTGTAGAATACACTGACTGCTTCTCTGCAGTGGGGTAAGACCACTCCCACCAATGAGTGTCCTGGATATGACACTAAACAATCTGGTGGTGCGGTTCCAGTGAAGCTAAGGCTTTGGGGAATGCGAAGCACCCCTTCATTGCCATCGTTCACGGGTCCACTCTAGACCGGAGTGGTAGCACTTGATAGGGTCCTATCTATGGGTTAAATAGAACTAAACTAAGTACTTATGCTAAACTGAATTGTTTGAAATACAACTGTTTTAGACTAAACTGAAAAGCTTGAAATAGAAATGTTTTTGACAATTAAACTGTGTACTTACATTTGAACTGTGTACTTATGCTAAATTGAATTGTTTGTACGGAACCACTGGACCGCTGTTTCGACCTTATTAGGTCTCATCAGCAGTGTATACTGTGATCTCCCCATTGGAGATCGAACCAGCAACACAGAGCCGAAACAATATCACTGATCAACTAGTTCACATCACACACAGGTGCTTCCAAATTAACTAGTAATGGTAAATGTGCGGCCAATTAACCTGAATATGTCTTGTAAGTTACATCCGTACTTCTATAGAGGACATGGTCACCCCCATGGCTAAATCTCCAAAAGAGTATTGGGGATATGCATCCGTGTAATCACAACCTCATGAGGAAGAAAATAGACATAAGAATAAAAAAGATCAAACAATGTATGAACATGTAAATATATTGCAAATACATTTTACCATAAAATTGCATCGCACATAAATTTAAAATGCATTTATAATTAAAATAGCTTGGTAAAGATTTTTTATATGAAAACGATTGGCAAACGATTTTACAATAAAATTGTATGCAGTGAAGATGAATCTCGTGTCAAAAGCTACTAAGATAGAATAAATGAGTTTTCTCAGCAATGCAGTAGAGCATGCGCAGTGACGACAAGAGGCCAGCGGGTAGGCAGATAAGTACCGAGCGTAAAAGATCAGCAGGTGGCCCAATAGAATCTTATCTCTGTCTCTGTTTCTCTCCACCTTCTGCTCTCTCCACTCTCACACAAACTGCAGACATTCCAGCTGGGTTGTATGTCTTTGAAGTGGCGATCACCTGCAGGCTTTTACCCCGACTTGCGACTTGGCAGAACAAGATTTCTGCGACGACCATTTCCTTCTGCGTTAAGATGGACGGTCGCATAATAATCGAATATTGTTAAATGTATTTCACGAACAGGCGACATCAGCATGGGAATTACTTTGGGTCATTTTTGACGGCTTTTTCTTGTTCTACAGATAGATAGATAGATAGATAGATAGATAGATAGATAATGAATAGACTGAAGAAAAAAGAAAAAAGAAAAAAAAAACTGGCAGAGATAAATAATAGACTGAGAAAGAAAGAAAGAAAGAAAGAACTGACAGAGATTGATGGGGATTTACATTATCACTCATAAATAAAACCACATATACGAGTGTCTTCTTTAAAATTTAAGAAAAAGCCAATTTTCTTCAAAACCAAAGACTCCATGATTTTATCATTTCAATTTAAAATAGTTAAAATGGATATTATTTTATCAAAGCCAACTATTCCCTGGTCTTATTTGTCGAACATAATTAAAAAAGAACTTGTTTTCTTATTGAATATCTTTGTTTTTCTTTATTTTATAGTTCGTTATCAATCACCAACCATATCTTGCAAAGCGTATATATATATATTAATTCTGTTGCAACTATCTACCTAGCTTTGTCGTGATTTAATTCTCGCACATCAGCTCTCCCCAAGACGACTTTGTCAGGACATCTATTCCTGCCAATCGCCTCTTCACCTCATTTTCTTTTTCTGAAATACTACAGCAGTATTGGAATAGTGACAAAAAATTACTTTATTTACTTTTAAATTCGATAATGTCTGACTATCCTTAAAAAGCAAGGATATATTCAGTTTCCATGGTCATATATTATTATGTCAAATGCAGTTGAAGATAATGGAATTCAGTGACAGTTTATAATTATGAAGATTTAACAAGTTCTCAAGATTTTCTTTTTAAATTTTTAAAATTATTTTCATATATCTTGAATGTTACAGTAAAAGATGAAGAAAGTCAGGCCATGAAGAAATGAATTACTTTTGCGGAAAATATTGTTTATCATGAACTTTTAGATGAGTCAAATATTCTTTTTAAAAAGTTTTCATTTAATTTATTCCATTTATTTTTTGTTCTACATCAAATGAAAAGACTAACATTGATTGCTAAGTCAATGACGATAAGATGGCTTCTTGTATTTTTATGTATTCGTATATTTATTGATCATTCAGTGTTTTGTATTAAATATCCTTGTATGACCTTTCTTTCTTTTTCATTGAACTAACATTGGTATCTCTCTCTACCTTTTCAGTTCTATCTATCTCACTCAGTTCATACATACATATCTATCTATCTATCTATCTCAGTCTTTCCACGTTGAACGATATATATATATATATATATATATATATATATATATAAAGTAAATATTATTTAATATCAGTGGCATTCAACATATGTCAACATTTTTAACAAGGCCACGATATTCAATATCGTTTAAATTCGAAGTGTTATTCCCGTATAATCTAAAGGAGCCAAAGTATCATTCTTATATGTTTATTTGGTAATTCATCTGCTTAATTTAATTCATTCATATTGTATATATATATATATATATATATAATTTTTCATATATATGTATATATATATATATAAAGTAAGTAAAGTTGGCGGTCTTAGTCGAGGGTGACCCGAAGGCTCCCGTTTCAATAGCTACTACACCGAGGTGTAGAGGTGGGCGCTACTCCATTCCCTGGATTGTTCCACTTTATCCTTGATCTTACCTTGATCCTTACTTGCTGAGTGTTAAGCAAAACGGCATCAAGTACCATTTTTTGAGTCTTTTGTATGACTCGACCAGGAATTGAACCCTGGTCTCTCAGACCATTGGCAAACACACACTCTCTCTCTCTCTCTATATATATATATATATGGAGGTTATTGAGTGTGCGTCTTTGGTCTGACATTAAACCGCATCCAGTTTTGAAGAGGTTAGACTCACCCCTTTATTACCATTACTCCCAGGTCGGCTCTGACGCAGACTGATCGGCTATCCCCAATGGATAAAGTGAGTTTTATTTGTAAATAAATAATGTTAAATAGAATTACTTTAAACCATACAACTGAGTGTGAAATCATCGTGGCGTCGTGGCTTTCGGACTTATAACCTTAGGAACGATATTGTACCATAACGGTACCAAATAGAGGTTTGTACCACCATGTGGCGAATGGGTTAATGGGTGTATCATAAGGTCTTAAGTGGTAGTTGTAAAGTCTTCGGGAGAAAAGTGACGAACACACAAAACTCTGTCTTAGTTCACTAACACAAGTTTATTCGGTACTACACTTTTTATGTAGCAGTCGGGGAGAAAAAAACAAAGTCAGATTTTCCGTGGCAGTTCTTACTTGCTCGTTGGTTTTGTCACAAGGATTACTTTGGCATTAAAACCCCCAGAGGTTAAAATGTTATTAAACAGAACCAAATGCTTACTATCAAATAGAAATTATTACTTGAAACCATATCACCCTATATAAATTAATAGTATTAAATTGGAATACTTGAAACCACATAACTGAGTGCAAATTTTTGCTTTTGAGAACAGTTATTTCAAGCCAGAATTGTTTATAAATGATGATTATTAATTACTTAGAATCATAGAGGTTCTTGCAAATTATTTGTTTTAGATTGGAATACTTTAACTCATAATGGTTTTTCCAAAAGACTGACTTCTGTATTAAATAAACCAACAAGTATTGACATGCTTTAAAATAAATCAACCAATCTGTCTGTCTGTCTGTCTCTATCTGTCTCTCTCTCTAGGGGTTCAAAACGTATAGAGAGGGAGTTCGACGGGGACAGCAAAAGAATTCGATGTGTTATATTGAACAGTTCCTGAAAGCAGCACTCCAAGAAGTAGCAACTACACGGCCACTTACCGCCCATCTCTAAAACCATCCAAGTGGGAGACTTATGGAAAAGCAAGGATGAACTCATAGAAAACATTATTCTCTCTCTCTCTCTCTCTCTCTCTCTCTATATATATATATATATATATATATATATATAAAATATTCTATAGTATCGTTTGTATATTCTAATTAAATCATGTAATAATGATTAGTATTAAATAGGAATCTGTGCAAACAAATTATAGTTATTTCATAGGGAAAATTATCTGAAATCATTTAATATTATCAAAATTATTAGTATTAGATAGAAATACTTGAAACCATGTAATTGTGCAAATCGTGTTAAAATAATTATATCATATGGTATCATATAGTATAAATTAAATCGTGAAATTTATTTAAACATAGTTCAATTGTTATCATCGAAACCCTAATAGTACTCATGGGCAAAAATTATGGAATCAGCGCAGATGAAGTCTATCTTGTTTTTTTGTTTTATTTACTTTTTTATCTGTAAAAAAACCAATAACAGATAACAATGAAGAAGTAATTTTCAAGGTCGATAATGCATCTAGTTACAGAGAAAAGAGAATTAAAGCTTTTCATTAGGAAATAAAAATAAATAAAATGGCCAGTAAATATTCCAGACGTAAATCCAATTGAAAATTTATGTTGAAAAATTGTTTAAATGGTCTGTGAGAAGTTTCTATCCACTAAAAAAAAATAACTGCTATTCAGGCAAGTTGGAACAACTTTAAAGAAGAATATTGCTTTAAATTAATGAAATCAATGGCTGAAAGAATTAACGCCGCCATGAGAGCTCAAAGAGAAGCTACTAAGTATTAATTCTTTTTTTTTTTTATCAAAGAGTTCCTTAATTTGTCATCAACTTTACGTTATTCCATAATATTTTTATGCATAGTTAGAAAAAGTTATACAATTAATTTAAATACAAGAGAGAAAAGTTTTCCACGAATTTGTAACATAAGAAACCATTTGATATTTCCAGATAATTTTGTCTCCGAATTCGTGAAGGTGACGATCAGGACATTGAGATACCGAGCTTGACTGATTTTTTCTGAATGCCTCTCATCGGATTTGCTTCTATAACTTGAGCACGGCCTCAGAATTCATGGCTTAAAGCCAACCTGATTATGTTTGATCAACGAGGTTGTAGCCGCAGAAGATTTCTTGAATCATCCAGTTATTGTACCATAATCAATTGTACCTTTATCTTTTACATAAGCGTTATGGCTCAGTTTGAACTTGTAAATCAGATTAAGTTCCTCGTTCACCAGAGCGACTTTCAAATAACACACGGTGTTAAGCAATGCACAACATGTTATGTCACCACCTACCACGAAAATACTTACTAAAACGGCTACAACTCACGGCTCGATTTGCTCTGGTCACGTTATATACGCGCTATAAACATGAAAATTAGCAATGCGTTTTGAGTAGAGTGGAGGTGCCCGTGGTGTAATTGTTATCGTCGTAGGAAATGAACACGGCGACACAAGTCCAAATCCTGGACGAGACTGATTGCATTTCACATAGCACTAATACCCTTGGGAAAGGTATGAATCCAATTATTCTCCCTCCAGCTATGGGTAAATAGTAGGACAGACTAGGTTCTTCAGCCTTGGTTAGGCAACTAGTCTAAGAGAAGGAAAACTCTGAATTAAAATCTGTTAAACTCCGCTTAAAAATTGACATTGTGTCATATCCTGCCCGAGCGGAGGGGTTTGTAAATAGGATAAACATGAAAATTAAGCAAAACTTTTGTCTCACCATAGTAATGTCGTTTGATTATGGTATTTTTCACAACGCCACAATGTTGAGATATTAAATGAAAAATGTTTTGCATCTTATCTGTAATTAGTTTATTTACTGGTAAATAAAAAGCAAGTTGAACATACTACAAATGTGCTAATTCTACGATTTTGGTAGGAGTTACACACACACACACACACACACACATATATATATATATATATATATAAATATATAATTAATACCTAATACTGGTTGATTATTTTCAAGCAATACGGATATTTTTAGTCTTTTCTTTTTAATATTTTTTTCCAAATATCAGTTTGTGAAATGTTTTTACTTACAAATTGCATTATCTGTTTCTTTTCACGCCATCAGAGTCATAGAAATAGTTATAAAAATAATATATATATATATATATATATATATATAACGTCGATTTTGAAGTATGAGAGTTCAATAGTTCATTTAAAGATGTGAACCGTTGCGCTACCTACGCAGGAGATTTGTTTATAGTGACGAAATCTTGGTTAGAACCAGCCATAAATTTGAAGAAGTTGATAACTAAAGAATGATGAACCAATATGCCCAAACAAAAAGAAAAACCCAAACAATTCGAACATTCTTAGTGTGATAATCCATCATTTTTTCCAGGGATTTAATAAATGCTTTGTATAGAAATGTATAAAAAATCAGGAAGAAGGGGGTTGTCAGCGTTCAGGAATTAATACAAGCATTACGGATAGAATACAGCCCAGTCAACTGGGGCTGTAGAATACACCAACTGCATCTCTGTAGAGGGCTGAGATTCCTCCAACGAGTGTCCTGGATATGACACTAAACAAACTGATGGTGAGGTACCAGTAATGCTGGAGCTTTGGGGAAATAGGAGCACCCCTTCATTGCCATTGCTCTCAGGTCGACTTAAGCCAGAAGTGATAGCACCTGATAGAGTCCTATGTATGGGTCAAATAGAACTGTTTGACTTTTAAATTGAGTGCAAACAAATGAATTATGCTAAATTGAATTCTTAGAATTAGAACTGTGTGATCATTTAACTGTGTAAAATGACTGATATTTAATTGAATTGTTAGTAATGCACAGAAATACTTCGAACCATTTACCTTTGTTGTCTTAATACTAAATTGAATTGTTAGAAATATAACTGTTTAACTATGTGTATCTACAAAATATTTTCAAATAATACATTTGATATATATATGTAAAGCAGGATTTGACATTAAATAACCAACAATGGTTGATATGCCATAAAACTAGACCAAACCAAATTGGCCGAATATGGCTGTTGTATGTATACTCAAAACGCATTGCTAATGATTTTAATGTAAGAATCTAATGTCAATCAAGAAGTTGACTATAAGTGGTCAAGAATTTATGTCAGTAATAATCTATCTATCTATCTATCTACCTATCTATCTATCTATCTATCTAATAAGCAAATTGATAAATACATATTAGAATGATGATGCAGCCTAATAATCTTAATCATTGCCAATAATGTGCAACGGTTTGTTTCCCTGTTGTGATAAAGGCCATTTTCTTGAGCGAGTGCGGACGCGACTATTAAGATTTATGGTCATTGAAAAGCCGTAAAACATTGAAAGGGCCTATCAAGGTTTCCACTTCATTACGTCAGCAAGAGAGACGATATTGAAGACGCCCTCCCCTGGGGCACGGTTGGGTATGGGGTGAGTATAAACGTCGCTTTCGATTCGACAATGCGATCACTTCTCAGACTCCCAGGTTTCAAGAGTATATTTCTTCACACACACACAAACACACAGAGAGATTAGTAGCGTATACATACCACCATGTCAGTCTCATTTCTCCACCACTCGCATACACTCGTGGATACTGGAGCCTGTCAAGGTTGACAAAGGTTGAAATTACTTTTTACTCAGGGTCAAGAACAGGGTTGCCACGTACGGAATTTTTGAAATTCCTCATCTAATTTTGTTGATATATTTATAAGAAATGGAATTTGTTATGCGGGTTTTTTTTTTTTTTTCTAAGTTGTTTTTTTTTCCGAAATCAAATAAAGAATTTTAACGAACAATAAGAAAAGCTGGTTTGTTGTTTTGGTTAGTAGATTTTACAGCATGTAAGCCCTTGTTGTGTTAGTTTTTGTATGCTTTTTGCAAACAATTATTCTTAGTTAATAATAATTTGTAAACGATTATTATAAGTTAATAATAATTTGCAAACAATTATTGATTTAATTAGTCTTTCTTAACTAATTGGTACACATTGTATGGTTTCAAATGACCTCTTAACTGGGCAGTCTCTCTTATAAAATACCCTGGACCCTTCTTAAAATTGACAAGGGAGAAATTCAGAAAAATAGATCAGAGTAAAAAGAAGTTCATGACCAAGTACGAAACCGGGAGATGACAGACTCTATGTGTTATGAAAAGAAGGAGAAAGGGGACTCGCTAGTATTGATGGTTGCGTAATGCAGCAATTCGCGAACTCAAAGAATGCACAAAGAAGTTAAGACTAACCACAGCAGCTAGTAAAGGCAAAATCAACTTAAAAACAAACAGCAAAACAACAAAATCTTAAAAACAAGAATGTGAAGAAAAACAACTGTATGGGGATTGCACACGAGAGAACCTAGATATGTGACGAAGAATAAGAAAAACCTTAAGAAAGGCAATGGTCCCTTTTGATTTCAGAAAAAATTAGCCGCGTACCTATTATGTTAAATGGAGAATTGATAATGTGCAACAAAATAGCGAGTGTAGATTATGTGGAAAAAGATAGGAAACGGTTAATTACATTATAAACGAATACAGCAAACTAGCATATAAAGAGTACAAGACGAAGTACAATTCTTTGTGAAAGGTGATCCACTGGGAATTGTGCAAATGACTGAAAGTTGGTCATGTTAACAAATAGTATATGCACAAACTAGAAACTGTCCTAGAAAATGAGACGCATAAAATTCTCTGGAATTTAAAGATACAAACGAATCATTAAATCCTCGCTAGAAGACCGGATTGAATATTTATTAACGAGAGAAAAAAAAAAGAACTTGTCTTCTTGTGAATTTTGCTGTTCTAGTGGATCACAGAGTTCAAAGATTACGAAAAGATTAACAAAAAGTTGGACCTAACTAGAGAACTGAAAAAGCTGTGGAACATAACAATTGTTGTTGATGAGTTAGGAACGGTCGTCAAGAATTTGGAGAAAGGATTGGAGAAATTGAAAATCAGTGGGAGAATCGAAACCATTCTGACCACAGCAATGCTGAGATCGGCTAGAATACTGAGTAGAGTCCTCGAGACCCGAGTAGACTTGCTGTTACTCAGGCTCCAGTGAAAAACTGGAGGGTAAAATTCTCGCATAAAAAACTCAAGAGGAAGGAAGGAAGGAAATAATGATAATAATAATAATAAGACATCCAGCATTGTCGATATCGCCCTTTAATTGATGGTCTTTAACTGGAGCTTGAGTGACAGCAAGTCTCCTCTAGTCTCCAGGACTCTTCTTAGCGATGTTATAGTTTAGATGGTTTCGATTTATCCTCCGATTTCCAACTCCTCCAAGCCTTTGGGTTCCAAGTGCACCAGTTACAATTGGTATCACCGTCACTCTCGTATTCAAAAACTTTCTTAGTTCTCTTGCAGGGTCCAAGTATTTGTCTTGTTTCTCACATTCTTTGATTTACATTCTATCATCCGTCAGGATGGAAAGTTCACTATACGGCAGGTTTTCTTTTTTGTTTCTTGTTGTTGATTAACACTAGGTCTGGGGTCTTCTGGTTGGAATTAGGTGATTCTTTTGTATCTCAAAACCCCAGAGAATTTTGCACCTCATTTTTCTGGACGGCTTCTTCTTTGTGCATTTGGTAGTATGGCTAAGTTTTAATTTCTTGCATAATTCCCTGTGGATCAACCAGTCGTGTCTTGTCTTGAATTCCTTTTGAGCTAATTCACTTCTTTTATGATTATTATTATTATTATTATTATTATTAAATATATCTTATTAAATAGACATTTATGTACACATACACACACACACACACACGCACATATATACATATAGGAAGAAGTACTAGAGGTGTAGTGGCTGAAGAGCTGGATAAGTGAGTAAGTGAGTTCAAACTCCACTCTCACTATTACGAACAAATAAATGTGGGGAATGTCTGACCCCACCTTCATAACAATCAGTTATGGATTAAGTTGTACCACTATTGTGGTTCTGCACATAGACATAGTAGTGTTGGCTGACTAGCAAACACTTACATTCATTAGCTCTAAGCAAATACTGGGTGCTGTCTAGAACACTGGGTGCCGTCAAGAACACTGGGTGCCGTCAAGAACAATGGCTGATTGGGACGGATGGCACGAGAGAGCAAGGGAATCCGTGCAGCTAGCATGCCACTATGTTCCCCCATAGAAAAATATAATAATGAGGAGAGAATATACATAGGTATCTCTGCGGGGAATTGGAAAGAAGAACTGTATAATCATATACATTCTTTCTCCAAACTGCAGCTTAGGAACCAAATAGCCCTATCAAAATTTTTTTGATACCTTAAGGATTAGGGTCTAACCCTCCAGTTAAAATAGAAAATAGACAATCATCGACCGTAAATAGCTTCAATAGCAGATGTCACTTGTCCATCGAAGAAAAAACTAGTATAATTCATTTTAAGACGATTGCTTAAAACACGTAAAGAGATTATATTTAAATGTAGACATAAAAGTAAATCTAAAATATTTTGAAATATCCTATTTAAGATAAACTGGATAAGGAATTTAAGTGATATTTATTAAAAATCATTTATTTCTGTAATTAACAGAATAACTTTGCGGGGGTTCAATGGCGCAAAAGGTGCTTTCGGAGTCTTGGAGATTAGTTCGTATTTAGAATTTTACAGTTATTAGTTCCATTCTACCATTTTTTTTTTGTTAAAAGGCTGAAATAATTGTAACCCCCATCATCACCCATGTGATGTAAACAAAATAGATGGAGTAGCAGTATATTCATTCGAGACCCCATGTAGAAGATGGATAGCCTAGATAACCTAAGGACTTAACACTTGTAAAAGGAGTAAACAGAAGAATAAATGATTGTAATTTACATTATACTAAAATTCCACCAACTATTACCTACCTCAAAATACAAACCCAACTTATGTTCACCTTGGGTTGGGTCGGCTATTTGAACACCCTTTTTCTGGGTTCTTAATATTTTTAATGCTTTGAATCCTTTTCCTTTTCCCTAGAACATTTTAAAAATACATATATATATATATATATATATATACTATTTTCACCCTCAAATTAGGCGTGAATGTCATCCGAAGAGACGAAGATTATATTATTCGCCGAAATAAAATTATAATGACAATTTAACCGCTGCTGAGTTTTCTTCTAGCTACAATATATATATATATATATATACATTGAGAGAGACAGACAGACAGACAGACAGAGACAGAGAGACGGGGGAGGGAGATAGCACGATAAAACTGATAATGGAATAAATTGAATCGTTTTATCAGACTAATGTCGCATTTAAAGAAAAGAGAAAAATTAAATTCTACATTTGGTTATTCATTAAATGCGTCAATGAATAGAAAAAATATTTTTACGAGTTTTTCCAATTTGTCCTTGTTGATCGAATACTAAGAAGGAAAATAGCGACAAAACAGAGAAATAACATCTGAAAAGCAGTGAAAAATAAATGAAGAAAGTTTAGTAGAAGAAAAAAGTTACCGTTTTTTGTTTCGTTATCCTTAATGTAGTCAGTGATATATAAGTTTTTTAAAAATCTTCTTGACGTCATAAAAGAGACAGCAATTTCATCAGACATGAAATGATTGTACGTTCCTACAGTTTTCTATGCCTCTACTAAGTCTGGCTCACAGGTCTCAGATGACTAACATTTATCTGTTCCTGCTAATCGGTAATTTGGAAACTATTTTTCTCATTTGAAAGGATCTCTTAAGAATTTAGATTAACTTCGATCAAAGCATTATACTACTTGTTATTCTTTGGATTTACGAAACTTAATGGATTCTTGCACACTTGCTTCAGATTGTTAATTGTATCTGTTGTTTCTAATTTGTCATTCATCTTTTCGCTGGAAAAGCTCATGGTGGCTTGATTTGAATATTTAAAGCGGGATTGAATGCTGTCACGTTTTTAAATCTTCAATTTGACTTTCATATTTATTAATTTATTTCCTTAATATGTATTTTTAAATATTTTATAATTTCTCATCCAACTTTTATGATATATGATTGATTTTATTAACTTGACAAATCATTTCGAGGAATTTTATGCCTAAACAGTTTGAAATCCTAAATAGTGTACATTTGTATTTTCATTTTTTGTACAGTTAAAATTTGTTTTTAACGGTTATAATATCAAGTATTCCTCTAAAATACAAAAAATATGCTACTCACATATAAGTTAATACTTACTATTTATTCACAATTATATGGTTTCAAGTATTTCAATCTAATGCAAATAATTCTTACACAACTATATGGTTTCAAATAAATATTTCTGGTAAATAATAATGATTTGTTTGCATACAGTTATATGGTTTCGAGTAATAATCATAATCCTTAGTACGCAATTATAATTTCAAGTAACTATTCTAAATACAAATAATTTACACAGTTATATGGTATCAAGTATTCTTATCCAATACAAATAATTTATACACAGTTATATGGCATCAAGTATACCTATCCAATACAAATACTTTACACACAGTTATATGGTTTCAAGTATACCTATCCAATACAAATAATTTACACACAGTATATGGCATCAAGTATTCCTATCCAATACAAATAATTTGCACACAGTCATATGGCATCAAGTATTCCTATCCAATACAAATAATTTACACACAGTTATATGGTTTCAAGTATTCCTATCCAATACAAATAATTTACACACAGTATATGGCATCAAGTATTCCTATCCAATACAAATAATTTGCACACAGTTATAGGGCATCAAGTATTCCTATCAAATAGAGATAAATTTAAAACAGATCTATTTGACTCATAGATGGGACACTAGTTGGTACTCCCCGTTCGGATCAAAATTAATATAGGGGTAATGGCAATGAAGTGATACTCCTCATTCTTCAGAGCTTTAGAACTTTAGTCTCACCATCAAATATAGTTTAGTGTCATATATAGGACATTTCTTTTGGGATGTCTTATTTCTCAGCAGAGGATAAAGTAAAAATTAAAATCTTTTTCGGTTCATTTAATAACTTACTCGCCTTGATGAAGGTCTAAAAACCAAAACGTTTAACATTGGCAAATATTTCATGGCCTAAAGACCTTGTGTTTTTTCACCTATTGGATTTATTTTCAGTTCCCCCCCATATATATATATATATATATATATATATATATATATATATATATATGTGTGTGTGTGTGTGTGTGTGTGTGTGTGTGCACGCTTTGGTTTTATGGCATATCAACCATCGTTAGCTATTTAATGCCAAATCCATTTTTATACATATAAACAGTACTTTTTCAAACAATTCAGTTTAGCATAAGTTCACAGTTTAGGTGCCCGTGATGTAATGGTTATTGTTGTAGGAAATGGACGCGGCGACACGTGTTCAAATCCTGGACGAGACTGATTGCATTTCACATAGTACTAATACCCTTGGGAAAGGTATGAATCCAATTATTCTCCCTCCAGCTATGGGTAAATAGTAGGGAAGACTGATTCTTCAACCTGAGTAAGGCAACTAGTCTCGGAGAAGGAAAACTCTGAATTAAAACCTGTTAAACTCCGCTTAAAAATTGACCTTGTGTCATATCCTGCCCGAGCGGAGGGGTTGGTAAATATGATAAGTACACAGTTTAAATGTCAAACAGTTCTATTTTACCCGTCGATACGACCCTATCAGGTCCTACCACTCCGAGCCAGAGTGGATCTGGGAGCATTTCCCAAAGCTCCAACATTACTGGTGTACACAGGAGGAACATTCAATAAAGAGAATTTTGCTATATAAAGATTCACATTCACTCGACGAAAAAAAACTTGTTTTATTTTTCAATTTGATCTCCATTTTTTAAAACACAGTTTTTTTTTTTCCATCGAAAACAAACTTTTTGTATCCTTTCACTATAGAAATATATTTTGCCAATTGCTTACAGTACTCAATCATCGTATCATCAATACTAGAAAACTTTGTTCCACATAGGAATTTTATGAAAGGACCAAACAGGTGGAAATCAGAGTGGGCTAAATCTGGACTGTTAGGAGAATGTAGCAACGATTCCCAATCAAATTGACTGATGACTTCCTTGCATCGTCCCAGTGAAACCCAAATGACAATTGACCTTAGAAAAGGAAAGGTCAACATGCACAATTTTATGTGCTGTATCCAAAGAAAATGCCAGTTATTCAGAAATCATGGTTTGATTTAAACTTCCACGACTGAGACCTTTCTTATAAATTGTACTTCAACTTCCGGTGAACTGCAAGTTTATAAAGCTCGAATTTCGAAATAAATAAAAATAAACACAAATAAATAAATGAATAAATGAACCCTACAAATATCCGAAGACTTTCGACTGAAATAAAAGCAACCCACTTAAACAAGATTTTCTTCTTTTTTTAAACAAAAAAAAAATTATATAAAAAAACCCGAAAAAAACAATCGTCAGACAGAAAAATAATTTTTTATTACAAAGAATAAAAATGAATGAATATTTTTTTCCAAAATTTCCTGCCTAATGTTTTCTTTTTAATTTGCAAGTAACAGCGAAGGAAAGAAATGTTAGGTAAAAAATTTATTTTTATACTGCTCCGCTTATCGGCATCCAAGCACTTTATTTAACTCGATGTTCTTAAACAATTGTGTATTGTGTTTTTCGTTTTTTTCATTCTTTATATATATATATATATATATATATATATATATATATATATATATATACACATATATATACATATACACACACACATATATATATACACACATATATATATATATACACATATATATATGTGTGTGTGTGTTTATATATATATATATGTGTGTGTGTATATATATATGTATATATATATATATATATATATATATAGTTAATGAGCTAAAGAATAGTCATAGAAACGTTGGAAAATGTTTTTCATAAATTTGTGTGGGTGTATGAATGTACGTATGTATGCGGTGTGTGTGCCTTGATGCGTGTATAAGTGTGTATGACTATAACCCAGCAAAAATACCACATTAGAGCGAGATTTGTATTAAAGCAATACACCTAAAATCCTTTAAATAATGATATGTATTTAGGCAGGTTCTCTTTTTAGTATGTTTCCTAAAAAGTGACGGACAAGGATTGCCTATTCATTTTTTTTTCTTTTATCAGCCCTTACTTGCAATTTTGACACTGCAACTGTGAAAGGTAGTGGTGCAAAAACTGTCAGAGATTTTTTAAATAGATAGTCAAAGTACTTTCGATCATTACTGGTCATTATCAAGAACATAAGTTTTCTGGTATTATTTGTAAAATCCTGAAAATTTCGGAATTTTTAGATGGGAATGTTCTTCACGTGTCTCTTACGAGGAAATGACGTCATATTTGAACGGCTAAAACAGCCGAATATATCACTCCTCCCCCTCTCCAAAGGAAAAGAAAAAAGCATTTTAAATCTCGTTATTCCGACTTCACCAAGGTTGTAGGTGCGTTGTTTTGTTATTTCGTTTGTTGGTTTTACGGCATGTCAACCATTGTTGGGTCATTTAATGCCGATGTCAGTTCGATAAATATAATCATGGTACAAAAACGTATCTTCACAAAGATTTCAAAGAGACAAACATTTTATAGACAAAAACAGATCTATTTGAGCCCTATGTGATATGTGATAGGACCCTAACAGGTCCTATCACACCAAATGAGAGTGGACTTGGGAATCATTGCAACAAAAGATGACTCCCCTCTTCCCATAGATTTAGTACTGGAGTCTCCCACTAAATGCAGTTTAACGTCATACCCAGGACACGCCCTTCTGTGGGTGGTGAGGTATCTTATTTTTTGGCAATGCATTCAGTCACATTCTCTAATCTAATGCTCGTCAATACTGCTGCTAATCCTCCTTTGTGCAACAACTTGTATGCATTTCCCCCAGCCCTTTGCACCACGTGCAGGATGTGACACAAGATCAATATTTTATCGGAGTAGTGCTCGTTTAAATTCAGTGGTTTTCTTCTTGGTTTCCTTATCAAGGCTAAAGAATTCGGTCGGCAATCGACGTAGGAGAATGGATGGATTTCTTCTTTTCTAAAGGGCATTAGCACGAAGTGAAATACAACTTCATTCAGAATTTGAATTCAGGTCACCGATTCCTTTTCCATCGCAATAATAACCGTTACGCTAAGCGCACTACCCAGTGATATAACTTGTATATGCAGTGAATGGAAAGAGAGATCAATAGATGAAGGAGATATTTTCTCGATTTTTAGGCAAAAGAGAAAAAGAAAGATTAATAGAAAATCGATCAGATTAAGAGGCGGTCGAAGTTCAGATTCGATTTGAACATGATAAGCGATTCGGGATAAATTGTTCAGCTATTTATTTGTCTGCCAATGAACCAACATTTTCTAGTTGAGCGGGGCACGTCAAAATAATATCAGGTTTCGGAGAAGAAAACTTAAAATGTTACATTAATTATCTTAATTCTATCTATTGTGGTTTGTTACTCTCTATCCATTTATCTACGTCCGCTCACATCTATCTATCTATCTATCTATCTATCTCATTCTCTTATCTATCTATCTTACTCTGTTTCAATCTAAGGGTGCCTCTGGTGGTGTAATGGTAAGCAAGCTAGACAAGCAAACCAACATGAGTGAGTTCGAGTCTCATTGGATGCCCCATACATATGGCCTTGTGCCACATCTAAGCAAAATGCTTAGTAAATTACTACTCTGTTCATATCTATCTATCAGACTTTGTTCGTATCTATTTTGCTTGCTATCTATATAGCTATCAAGCTAACTAGTTAGCTTTGTTTCAATCTATCTACCTCTGTTCATATCTATCTATCTATTATGACCGATTATTAGGGGTCAATAAATAAATAACTCAACACGGACATATGAGGTGCTACACAAATGTATCCACGAAAACAGGCAAAGTGCTTACTACGGCTGAGGCTCTCTGCTCGACCAGCTTAGTTCTTGGTAAATATTCTCTTTGGGTAAGTCCATTATTCTGGTCATAGGTGAGTCACCAACAACATATCTTACAGGTTGCGAAAGATAAATTGTCACCATTGTAAATTATTGATTTCATGTATGCCCTATATTTGATTCAGGTTTTGTCTACTGTACAGCAAACTAGAGTCAGTTGGACATTGTCTGCGAGGAAATCAGCACTATGAAACAATTCACCCCTCCAGAACTTTGGAAATGTCATGCCATACTATTTAGCATTCACCACGGAAGCTCAAGATAAAGATTTCAGGGTGTTTGAGTATCTATCTCTGGTCAGATTCCTATTTGTATTGATGAAAACCAAATACCCAGTTCACATCAAATTGTTAGGGATAGTCACGAGCGATAGTGATGTTATGCCTGCATTCATCTCCCCACATGGTTTCAGGCTAAACACGAAGGCCTTTATCAAGACCCTGGAGGAGGTAGTGCTGCTCTGGTTGAAGATGGTGGCTGCTGGAAGTTCCTACGTCTAGCAACAGAACTCTGCGCCAAGCCACAAAAGCAGGAGAACCCAGTCATGGCTGTGAAAAAAATTCAGCGACCACATCATACTTCGAACATCTAATACCTAACTCTCCAAATTACAATCCCCTTGATTATTATATGTAGGGCACAAGTGAGTGAGAGACCAATAAAATTCTCTGTAACACCAAAAATGAACTGAAGGCAAGGATAACAGCAGGATTGACCAATTTAAACAAGGAAGCCATCTAAAGTCGTCTGGAGGCTGTGGTAGAAGTCAACGGCGATTTCTTTAAAAAAAATTTAATATATAGTATTTCAAGATATTTTCATGTAATTTTTGTAAATATATTTTATAAAGTGAGATGACAGTGTTATCTATCTATCTATCTATCTATCTATCTATCAGTCACACACAAACACACACAGTCAGCAAAAGCGAGAATACACTGAAATTGATTCATATGTACATCTCAGTCTATCTCAGTATGTTCATATCAATCTCTCTGTGTATCGATCCTATATATATATATATATATATATATATATATATATATATATATATATATATATATATATATATGTATATATATATATAAGGCCCTTTTTATCTATTGATAAGAAACTCTTTGTATATATCTAATATAAACTACAAAGAAATAATTATACACCCCCCACACACACATGCATTTCCTCGTTTCTCTCTCTCTCTCTCTCTCTCTCTCTCTCTCTCTCTCTCTCTCTCTCTCTCTCTTGAACAAAAATACGATTAACATTTCCATCCCACTACTAAAATTAAAAGATGTCAGTATCGTATCTTATTTTCTCTTCGCTCTCACAATTTCCCTGAACTCTTTTTTTTTCACGATTCCCCCCTAAAATCAATACAAACGTTCGATTAGCCTTTTTCCCCAATTTATCTATATTTCAGAAAATGAATAACGGAATCACCGAGCTCTTAGCGATGTATCAAGATTAATCATTCCCCGTATCGATTGGTTTTAATCTATCTGAGTCTTCAGGCCATGAATTTCATAAACTTAATTCATATCGATCAACGAATATTGGATTTCCGTGGCGACCTGAAAACAAGTATTCGTACATATTTATGTACAGACCGGCATTTATCAAAATGGGTGGTCCCTGTGGCGTAACGGTTATTGTCTTACACAATCGGTGTGCGAAGTTCAAATCCTGGATGACGTTGTCAGCGCTTTAATTCGCACTAACACATTAGGGAAAGGCATGAGTCCATCTCTCTTCTCACCACACGTCTAGGAATAAACAATAGGACAAACAGTCAAAAACCGTTAGAATTGTGTACCAATTTTTTCGTGTCCTTGTGAATATCTTATTTAATATTATTATATAATAGCTCTATCTCAGGTATCAAGCACTCTCCAAATTATATCGCAATTGGTTCGCTACAAACCTACAAAGTGAATTAGTGACAACCAACACTGTTATAATATATATATATATATATATATATATATATATAGAGAGAGAGAGATAGAGATAAAGAGATGGATACTTTTATAGATAGATAGATAGATAGATAGATAGATAGATAGATGGAAAGAGAGTAAGAGAGAGAGAGAGAGAGAGAGAGAGAGAGAGAGAGAGAGAGAGAGAGAGAGAGATGAAAGACGTGAAAAGCAATGTATATAGACAGACATATAGATTCAATATATATAGAGAGAGACAGATGGATTCAGACGTTAAAAGCAATGCATATATATAGAGAGAGATGGAGTCACACACACACACACACACACACACACACACACACACACACACACACACACACACACACATATATATATATATATATATATATAGAGAGAGAGAGAGAGAGAAAGAGAGAGAGATGAAATATGTGAAAAGCAATATGGTGGTATGTTTCTGTATGTAGGTTTTCCTCTGTAACGAGTTTTAGCAGATAATCATTTGGAAAAAAAAAATGTCCGGGATGAAGTATATCAGAGAAAGTTATATCTGTCAAGAAAGTTGTCTCAGCACTATAGTTAGGAACGCCGATCGTTATAAGTTTAAAAAAATGATAAATGAGCAACGTTCAAAAGGCTGTTAATGACTATTATTTAAGCTATGAATTGATTAAAGATTTAAAATTGTTTATGTGAAATGAAATATTGATAGTACTGATTAATAATTTAATGGAATATCAAAATTAGTGAATGTTGGGGATAATTTTTTATTAGCGTAATCATCTAAACCAAATTAAGAGAGATAATAATTATATATATATACCAAAATTCAAAAAATGGTACTTGATACCTCCTTACCTAACACTCAGCGTTATAATATACATATCAAGGGCAAAGTGGAGCAATCCAGGGAATAGAGTAGAACTCCTTTTTACACCTCGGTGTTGTAGCTATTGAAAAGGGGGCCTTCGGGTCGCCCTCGACTACGGTCGCCAACTTTATTACTATATATATCTATATATTGTAGAGGAAAAGTGTGTAAATAGTCGGAAAAAATCAATCTAAGAATTGAATAAATTTTATTTCTTTAACTAAGATGAAAATTTGTTGAAAAGGAGAAGTTAAAAAGTCTTTTATTGTTGGAAAAATTACCATATTAGAGCGTAAATATTCTCTAATATTTACATTAAAGGAAAGAAAAGTTCGTGAATTCAATGTAGCAGTTTGCATTATTTAAATGTAATTGTTATATATGTGTGAGTAAAAGATCTTTGTGTATTTATGTCATTATGTTGGAGAGACAGTATATTTATACGCTAAGATATAAGTGGATGCAGCTAAAAAATCAGCAAGAAGAAATATTTGTACGAGTATATTAGTAAGCAAACTAATTTTGTTCAATTTAAAACAATTATGCTATGTTGAAATGAAATACATTCTTGAAGGAACAGAATGTTAGATTTTTTAAAATTTAAGATAGATAAAGTCGAAAGTTTTGAGCGGATTTATAGAATGAATTTATAAATCTACAGAACATTTTTCTATTTCATTGTTTATTTAGAAAATTGATGTAGGCTCGAAATTAGATGAAAATTTTCATGATTTATCCAAGATTCTAATAAGTAAAAAAATTAATTTAAACAATCTAATCAAGAAAAAGATCTTTTGATTTATTTTAGATTTTTGATTCTTCAAATTTTGCCCAACGAGTAAGATATTGTCGTCTGCGAAATCTCAAAGAAATTTTAAAAAATGTGCATAACGTTGATTGGTCAATATGTGAAAAATATACAGCTTCACGAGCCTATTTTTTGCACAAAAATTTAGCACTTTTAAAATATGAAAATCAGTTCATTTCACACACACACACACACACACACACACACACACATATATATATATATATATATATATATATATATGTGTGTGTGTGTATATATTTCCCATAGAAACCATGCCTCCAGAAAGTGTGTTTAAAATTTTTCAGTTCCTTTAGAGGAGCTATAAGCATCGACTAATCAACTATTTTAAACAAGAGGGATGATGTTGCTTGGTGGGACAACCCTTGGAACATGTACCATTAATGTATAGAGGACACCGGCCACGAGAGCCAGGTGCGTGATCTTTAGTAAAAAATCTCAAAGCAATTCTTGTCTGTCATACTATTAAAGAAAAATTTGCTAAGTGTGCTTGAAATTTCCTCACTGTTTTTAATAACCATAAAAAGACTATTTGGTTTGATTCCTATAATTTTACTGTAGCTGAATATATTGATCTACGTCGTGTGGAACGGGAGAACACCCAAGTTTTTTTTAGAATTCTGCAATCATGCGACTTCTCGGGTTGGTTCGGTGTGTAAAGACTGATACTCAACAATATACATAGACATATTGTCCCCCAAAATGTATATACACTTTGACCAGTGAGTGTGTTTTCAAAAACGAATGCGACAATCACACCCAAACCTGTTAATCCTCACCGCACTGGTAAGTTCACGTGATATTGGAAAAAAAAACATAGTTAGATTGAACCCAGCATTGGTAACCTACACCTTACTGTAACTCCTGGTAAATTGACGTGATATTAATCAATCACTATGATTAAAGAAATGCTTAAATTACACCCAACATTGGTAATCTACACCTTAGTGTAACCCCTGGTAAATTGATGTGAAATTCAACCATAACATGCAAATTGTGAAGTGCTCTGTAGTTGCAATTGCTGCATTTAATTGAGCCATTTAACTTTAGAGCTTAAAACCTGCTACAATCAATCAGTTGAGAGTAGCAATTGAAACAAAATGCACCTAAATAGCAATTGATAGGATTTGTGAAGTTTGCAATTCCATCTGTTGTTTTTATCAGCAAAGTTTTATACAAAATGGTCAAACGCTTAAACAGCTGCGATATCTCAGTGATATTTGCTATTTCATTTATTCACATTATCGGCAGTTCCTGGACCAAAATGATCATCAATTCAAACATCTTCAATACCGCAAAATATTCTATATTTTCTATTTCAACATGGTTTTGGTTTATATATATATGTATGGGATATGTGTATATTTAGAGATATCATAGGGGAAAAAAAACACGAAAACAAAATGCAATAACGAAAGAAAAATGATATATTAAACACTGACTTTGGATAGAATACTCTTTAAAAGTATGTTAAAAAGATATATAGGCATACACAAATACATACAAAGGCACAAAGGTATGTTAACCAGTCGGGAGAAGGAAAACTCAGATTTCAGACCAGTTAAATTCTGCTCAAACAATTGACTTCACATCTCATCCTGCTCACTCCGAGGGTTTTGTATATATATATATATATATATATATATATATATATATATATATATATATATACGCATATAGACACACATATACTTACATATGTGCACAGGTGCATATATCGAACCACACATCCTTATACTCATATATACAAACACGCATATAGGTAAACGCACATGCATACGAGGTGCATACGATAAGTTTCCAGACTTTTTTGTATCGGCACTTTTATTGATAGTACACACATGAAACTCTAGTCCCCTTCGAAGTAATCTCCTTCGGCTGCAATGCCCTTGTTGTACCGTTCCAACAACTCCTGGAAGGCTCCATGGAAGTTCTCTTGTGTGAGCGTGTCAATGACCTTCGTCACAGCCACTTTCATTTCCTCAATTGTCTCATAAAAAACAGCCTCTGAGCTTAGGGAATAACCAAAAGTCACAGGGAGCAACGTCTGGACTATAGGGAGGGCGAGGAACTGTCTTGATGCCCATCTTGGTCAAATAGTCTGTAACAAGGATGGAGTTGTGGACTGGCGCATTGTCCTGGTGGAAATGCTACTGACCCGATTTGAAGAGTGCTGGTCTCTTCCGACCGAATCTCTTCCTGAACTCCCTTAAAACTTCAACATAGTAACCCTAACCCTAACCCTTTGGCCAATCAACTCTTGTGTATTGACTTCCTTACTCCTCCCACACCTCTCATCATCTCTCACAGACTCCGTGCCTTCTTTGAATCTCTTATGCCACTCAAAAACTGATGCTCTATTCATGCAAGATGGTCAAAAAGCAGTCTGAATCATTCCATACGTTTCTGTGGTATTTTTTCCAAGTTTAATTTCATTGCATATCGTTCTTCTAAAGTGTCAGATAGCATTTTTGAAATTCACCAGCTATGACAATCAGGCTTTAGTAGGGTGTATTCCAGTTCCTGATGTAGCTGTTTCCTTGAATCTGAAATCATAAAAATTGGTCAGTCATCTCATAAGATGTATAGCAATAACATGCTGAATTTTCAAGAGTCTACGACAATTTTAAATGCCCGTACAAAAAAAGTCTGGAAACTTATTGAAGGCTCCTCGTATATGTATGTATACACATTAACTCTTTCTCTCTTTCTCGATATATATATATATATATATATATATATATATATATATATATATATATATATATATCTGCACTACCTCTGGGGATTGACCAGCTTAGGATTAGAAAGAAGTATCTGTTCATCAGTCTTCGAACTGTGTGCGGCAGACAAACAAGGCAAGCCAGGAGCTCGGGACATCGATCACGAAGACAACATCTATTTTGGGGCTTTACGCATGTATATACGTATGAGGACTCCCGTTAAACAGGCCATGTGTCAAACTGTCCCCGATGGAAGCTTAGTTAAGCCTCATCTACATAAGTCTACCTCACATTCCATTTTTTATTTTCATTGTCTTTAAACTCCCTAGCCCGGTATAAAATATTTTTGTATAAAAGCTATTTTTTCATTTTCTTTTACGGCAGGTCCGTTGACTATAGCTCTCTGATTTCCACACCGTCCCTGCCCCGCTTATTCTGCCCCGAATCAATGACAAACCATTATCGATCTGTCTTATCATATTATCCGTTTCGCTGGTGAAGAGATTACCTTCGATCGTCAGGTACCGTTCCTTTGGCCTTTGTGCTAGACTGAGGCACACCATTGTAACTGTACGAGTTTGTCTAGTTCTGACTCGGTAATCATGTTGAACGGCGTCTCTCCTCTTGATTCTAAGGAGCGCGCGTCTGGAGGCTTCAGAGCAGAGGACAGACGAGATACGTTTTTAGCGATAAGCGTTTTGACCCACGCCCGGAAATTCTTTATTATCAGCCCAATGTGGTTACCAGAATTAGGTTTAATTGAATTTCACTCTTCACTAAAAACAATTTAAATCACTGTATAAGATCTAGCATAGAAAATATTGAAACTGATATTCTTAATTTTCAGATTGGCAACCCTAATGAAAAATCAAATGGTCAATGCCCGCATGAAAAAGTCCCGTTCATGTTTGCTTCTCAGAACTGACGTCGAGCCGATCAATCCTGATTTCTTTCAAGCGTGTTTGATGAAGCGTGACACAAAAATAAATACGCGATAAATTCTGAGTAAAAGTTCTGGATTTCAACGCAGGAGAGACATTCAATAAATTAACACAGGTTTATGGAGATCAATCCTCAGCCCGAGCGCGGGTTTTTAGCGTGCACAAAGCAATCTTTGATGTGGATGATTATCACAGAACAAAAGGAATTTAAAGCTTTTCTTCAAGAAATGCATATGAAATTAATGATAATGACATACTCCGACCAATATCTTAAACAACAACAACAACAATAATGATAATAATAATACCTGGAGGGGCTAAGAAGAGCATACATGAATGAAGAAACTTTCGATAGCATAACAATATATTACCATGGAATAATTATATCAAAGCAAATATTGATAATACACTAAGTCTTAAGTGAAAAACTAACAGTTAAAACTAGTGTGAAAAATTGCATAGTAGTAGTAATCTTTATGGTCATAATAATTTTTTTAACGAATGGAGCTTATAAAAGAATGAGCGAGATAGAGAAAGGAAATAACAGTATTGGAAGATATGGCAAAATTACGACCTACTCCATGCTGAAAAATGGTATGAGCAAACACCATCATCACCATTCGAAGGTAGAAATGTGTACACTGAGGACTTCACCAGACATACCAAATACCAATTGACTTGTTGTTTACTATGTGTTTTTTAATCTTGCACAAAGGCTCTTGTTTACTTACAATAATTGCAGTTATTAATTGAACACCTTTTTAAGGAATGAGCAGGTTGATCGCTGCTTAACTTGGTAGATCCAGCAAGAATTGATATTTTCAGATTGTTACTTTCAAAATAATATTTCTTGTTTATAAATTATACTTTATTTTATCTAAGCAGATTTTTTCTTGATTACTGCTATTTTATTAAATGAACCGATTTTCCTAGTTTTCCCCTCATGCTATACCAACATTTACGCACTCACGGTGAGAGAGAGAGAGAGAGAGAGAGAGAGAGAGAGAGAGAGGGGGAGAGAGAGAGAGAGGGGGGACGATGCCACTTGGTGAACATGTAAATATTAGTCATCAAATATTCACAAATAATTGAGAAAAAAAAGAGTTTGTTACACTTGAATAAAGCGGCGAAGTTAGAAAAAGGAAGAAAAAATACTAACAAAAAATAACTAACACGAGATTTAACGTTCCTTACTTGCCGTGTGCAAATACCACGTGACCGGAAATCGATTTGTTGCAATCTGTTGTCTGACATTCACTTGTGTCCCGGTATGACTGACATCTGTTTGATGACAAGCTACCAACTTCCGGTAAAATGGCGGTTCGTTTCTCAGTTGATCATTTTATATCTTTTTATTTTTAGACTTTTCTTTAACGGTAAAATTATCCCCGGCTTTTTAGAAACTTTTTTCTTGGTATTTTAATTTTCTTTTATCTTTGATCTTTTTTCTTGTTTCTTTTCTTACATACGACTTATTTTAGCTTTTCGTTCTCCTTTTGATCTATTCATTTTTAATTTGGACAATAGTTTTTTTTAGTTTTAATTTGTAATTTCTTTCTTTCTTTCTTTTGATACTTAACAAAAAAAGATAGTTCCAAAAATGTATGACGTATATACTATCATCAATGTGGTCGTTACGTTGACCAAGGAATTTTGCAGTAAAAACCATCCTGCTTTACCCACACCATTGCCCTATATATATATATATATATATATATATGTGTGTGTGTGTGTGTGTGTGTGTGTGTGTGTCTTTCTCTGTGTGTGTGTCTCTCTCTTTCTCTGTGTGTGTATTATTATTATTATTATTATTTACTCCTTGAGAGTTTTTCACATCAGCGTTAGTTGATGGTTTTCATTGAAGTTTGAGTGACAGTAAGTCTTTTCAAGTCTCCAGGACTCTTCTCAGTATTCTGACCGATCTCAGTAATGTAGTATTTTGGATGGTCTCCACTCGTCTCCTTATTTCCAAGTCCTCCATTCCCTTTATTAATGCTTCGGTGACTGTACCAAAAGCAGCAATTACATTTGGTATTAACGTCACTTTCATGTTCCATAGTTTGTTTTTTTTCATTTCCCAAGCAAGGTCGAGGTACTTATCCTTCCTTTCACTTTCTTTTAATTTTACACTGTGTTCAGCCGGGACAGCAAAGTCCACAATTTTGCAAGTTTTACGGCCTCATTGGTGGGGCCTTAGATTACGACAACTACAGCTTGCAACTTGCAGAGATTAAAAGGTTGCCCTTGATAGGATACAAACTGAATCTGGTGGTGAGCCACCAGTTCTGGAACTCCAAGGCGTATGTCATCCCTCTTTCTTTGACATTATCCCCAGACACTCTATGACCCAAAGTAGAAGTACCTGTTTGGTTCTTATCTATGGTTTAAATAGATCTGTTTGAACATTGAATTAGAATACGTGAAACTATATAACTGTGCGCAAATTAAATAAGAATGAATGCTGAATGAGAATGCTTGAAACATTTAACTGCATACAATCTTTTTTGTTGTAAGAATATTTATTGGAAGCTACAAACTGTATGTCAATTGTTGGTACGATATGAAACCATGCAACTATGTGCAAACAAATGACTAAAAAAAGAGCAAATTTAAAAAAATGGAGCGGAACATTGAAAATAGTGTTATGATTATAATCAAATATTTGTAAATGTACTAATTTTCGGCATTAAATGACCCATAAGGAGTTGATATGCCGTAAAACAAAGAAACGAAACAAAACTATGACAAATCTTTCTTTTTTTTCTTTCTTTCTTTCTACCCTCTACCGCAATCTCTGTTCATCTATTTCCTTTATCGACTCGACTGCAAAACAGGAACCGGAAATCGTCGTGTCCGCTTCCTTGTACCGGAACAAAGTTGCGTTCATTTTCTTACTATGACCTCTCAAGGCATTTTACTGCCATAAACAAGCTCAAATGATGGTGAAATTTATGCAAAAATAAAGAGGAATTTTACAAGGAGAAAAAAAGCCATGGAAATATCGAAACAGTTTTGTTAAGGTAAACAAAGTTTAAAAACAGACATTAAAATGGCGGATATAAATCGATTTGAAAAACGAGAAAGGACAGTGGGTAAAAATTTGACAATGAAATGGTGGAAGGATAAAAAACATATTTTGAAGACATATATATAAAGAAAAATAGCAAATAGAAAATTGCTAAAATGACAAAAAATAAAAAAGAAAAGAAAACCCTAAATGAAAAAGAACGAAGAAAGTACGTAAAAAAGATAAAAGAAGGAAAGCGAGGATGAGCGATACTAGAGAAAGGGGATTAGGATAAAGAAAAGAAAAAAAAGAAAGAAAGAAAAATGAAAAAAGCACATAAATAAATAATTAAAACGTGGAAAGAAAGAAAGAAAGAAAGAAAAAGAAAGAAAGAAGCGAAATAGAAAGAAAGAAAGAAAGAAAGAAAGAAAGAAAGAAAGAAAAATTATGATAAATAATTAAATGAGTTAAAATCCTGGGATATGACTAAGTAAATATAGCAGAAAAAGAAAAATAAGAAAAAATAAAGAAAATACAGAACGGAAAAAGATGAGAAAGAAGGAATGAAGAAAAGAAAGAAAGAAAGAAAGAAAGAAAGAAAGAAAGAAAGAAAGAAAAAGTTAAAAGCTGAAAAAAAAAATGAAACCGAAATAAGAAAAATACCTGAATGAATGTTGAAACAATGTTTAATGCTTAAAGGAGAAAAGAAGAAAAAAAAGAACAATCTCTCTCTCTCTCCCTTTATCTCTCTCTCTCTTTCTCTCTCTCTCTTTCTCTATTTCTCACGTTCTTTCTCTCTCTTTCTTTCTCTTTCTCTCTCTCTCTCTCTCTCACACACACACACACACAGATAGATACATAAAATTGGTTTTGAGAGAAAAAGACATGAGGAGATGATGATAATACTTAAAAAAGAAACAAAAAAAAGAAGAGAATAGACATTTTTAAACATTGAATGAACAGTGACAACGGAGCTTTGTTGGAAGGAAAATAAAAATTGACATTTTACAAAATAGAGAAGCCATCCGTCGCTTTTCGGTGTAGATAAAAGGGAAAGTAAAACTATTGTATTTCTTGTCTACTGTTTATTCGTTCGTTTATTTGATTTATTTGATTTGTTTATCTTTCTTTATTCTTACATTTGTTTTCGAGGAGCCGGATTCAAATGCTAAACCGGAAGTTAGTGACATCAACATTTTGGAAGAAAGAAACATTGTGGAAGTTCATATTATTATTATTATTATTATTATTATTATTATTATCATTATTATTATTATTTAATAATACTAATAATAACAAGAAGAAGAAGAAGAAGAAGAAGAAGAAGAAGAAGACGAAGAAGAAGAAGAAGAAAAGTAATTACTTAGGGTTATCCCGGTAAGTCAATGACCTATTATGATAATAACACATATCGTCCGCATCTATCTATCTATCTATCTATCTATCTCAGTCTATTCATATCTATCATTGTAGTTAATATTCAGTGGCTTCCACCTTCAGAAGACAGCCCACCAATCAAATAATCCACTCATATTGTATACACAAAAGCGTGCACACACTCACATACACATGCACACGCTCATCCCTGCACAGACATGCACACGCCTGCATACAGATACACACACATACACTACACAGCACATATACACCAGACCTGATATTGATATACGTGATTGCAACACACATACACAAACACAAACTTATGAATATGTATGTTCTTGTATTTATATGCTGTACACCTCTTATTGGTATACACATATACATTGCTTTAAACTTGTCTAAAACAATCCTATGGCAGGGGATGTAGAATACACCGACTGCACCTCTGCAGACGGGTAAGACTCCCTTAACGAGTGTCCTTGATATGACCCTATACAATTTAATAGTGAGGTTCCAGTAATGTTGGAGTTTTGGGGAATACGGAGAACTCCTTTATATCAATCGCTCCTTGTTCCACTCTGGACCTAATTGGGTCTTATCTATGGGTCAAATAGAATTAAACTGTGTACTTATGCTAAACTGAATTATTTGAAATAGGACTGTTGTATAGAATAGTTTGGTCATTCAATAACCTGTTTTGACATTTAAACTTTACTAATGTTAAAATGAATTGTTTGAAATAGAACTATTTCGAAATTTAAATGTTGTACTTATGCAAAACCGAATTGTTTGAAATAGAACTGTTTTTACATTTAAACTGTGTATTTATGCTAAACTGTTTTGTTTTGTAAATGGGTCAAATAGAACTAAACTGCGTACTTAAGTTAAACTGAATTGTTTGAAATAGAACTATGGTTAAATGGATTTGGCTTTCAGTAACCTACAATGGTTGATACGCCATAAAACCAAACCCCAAACCAAACCTAAAACAATCCTAACACCAAAAGAATATAAAATAAGCATGATGAAATAGAACATTATGTTACATAGCCAGATATACGGATATGTGCAATAAACATAGGGAATCCGAAATACACACGAAACACGAAATTGGTTCAGGTATGAAACTTTATTACCTTTGAGTTAAAGGTTATTCGACATGAGGAGAGAGAGAGACACAATCTTTCTATGCTGACTGCTTTTACATCTGCCCCAAACCACGTGCAGCACCCCATCTGCAAACTACTGGTCTGGCCTCGGCGGGCCCCGAAAGTCAACCTTCCCGTTCGGACGCAGGAACTCAACTAATTGCTTTTCTCAAATCCCCCAAATCCTCAGCGCTTCCGGGCATGACATCATTCACCCTCCCCGGTTCATTTCCTATCTGGGAATTTTTATTTTGACATCTGTGAATGACACATCCTCCCCGCACGCGCGTGAACACCTGCGTTAATGTTGCACCTAACTAACCCATGCACTAAGCGAAAGGTTCTCATCCTAACTAAAACGAAAGGCAAGATATATAAAACGAGATCCCTCCGCAATTATATTACAATTACAGTCGTTGGAAAGTAGGTAAATACAACAGAATATTGGATTGTAAAAAATGGTACATCAACCAGAACCAATAACAGAAGCAAAAGAATCTACTATTTTATGGGTCTTTGTTATTCAAATTGATTGAAAAATAAAAAGCAATTGACCAGATATAATGGTTAAAGACTATAAAAGGAAAACATGTTTGTGTGTATGTGAGTATGTGCTCGCTCATGCGTATGCAATGTGCATTGGATATTGACTGGAAGATCCCTTTGACATGCCGCAAAAGTTGCGTGGGTGACATAACAGGAAATACACCTGTTTCCTAAAGTAAACAGGACACAGGTTGTTCCCCAGCGGAAATACCGAATAAGCTATAAGGTTGGCATAACAGAGAGTGCACCTGTGTCCTAAAGTAAATAGGACCCAGCGGAAGTGCCAAGTATATTGCGTGGGTGGCATGTAACGTGTAGGTGGAAGGGGTGAACTGGAGAATTTGCATGGATGTCAGGCAAAGACGAGCTGAAACCAGATAGAAAGAAGACGTGCGCCAAACTGCCCTGGTATGAGAAGGAGAGAAAAACCTGAGATGTACGAGATTCGCGAATGTAGAGAAGTGAGGAGAAATCAAGATGATTCGATGCCTTGAGATTACTCTGTACCTGTCCCGCGAAATAGAGAACAAAGCAGAAAAACAAAGAGGTTTCGCACATGAACCGCACAATTGTCTTTGTGTGTATCTTGGCAGTCTCCTACTTTCTCTCACTCTACGGCAAACGTACATTTCGGGTAATAAAAAGAAAAGAAAAAAAAAAGCAGGTTACATTTTTTACATCAGCGTTGTTGGCTTTCTCTTTCTATACAACAAATACCTTCTAATTGATATGTCAATACCAACAGATAACTTAACAGTCAAAGAATATAATGAAATAAGTAAATACAGACTTGGAAACAGGAATTGAAAAACTTGTTTCTTAAAACTGCCACTGTTCCAGTAATCATAGGAGCTCTCGATATAACCAAAAAAGAGACAGATAAACAGATATATAAAAGAGCTGACTGTCTAAGGCTATATGAAATATAAAAGATTACTCTATGAAGAACTGCGGAACTGCGCATCTGCTTGAAGAGTACAATGTATGTGAGTGAAAAATCTTATCCAAAAGAAGCAAGAAAAAGCATGACTCCATAGACTAAAAATGATCATTAACTTCGGTCACCCTAGGTCTTGCATTCAGACCCGGTGAAGGATTGTAAGTAAAGTTGGCGACCGTTGTCGAGGGCGACCAGAAGGCTCCATTTTCAATAGCTACTACACCGAGGTGTACGGAAGAGTGCTACTCTTTTCTTGATATATACCTTATATTGCCGAGTGTTAAGGAAGAAGGTATCAATAACCATTTTTGAAGTCTTTGGTATGACGCGAACCTAGGTCTTCCGGACCATTGGTGAACATTCTAAGGAGTGTAACTGACAGAAAACAATAACAACAACAACAACAAGAGTACGCAACAGAATAGTCGGTGTATATTATGTGCTGGGAGAGATGAAATTTAAATCAGATACGCCAATGCAGCAAATTAGCTCAAAAAAGAATAAAAAAAACTAGGTACGACTAGTTGCGAAAAGTTATCCACTGGGAATTGTGCAAGAGATTACAAATTGACCATACAACCAAACAGTAAATGTACAAACTTGTATATGTCCTAGAAAATGTGACGCGTCAGATTCTCTGGGATTTGGAGATTCAAATCAAAGTCTGAAAACCTGACCTAATGTTAATTAATGCGATAAAAAGATCTCTGTCATCTTGTGAATTTTGCTGTTCCGACGAACCACTGAGAGAAAATAAAAGAAATCGAAAAAATAACCAAATACTTGGATATTGCTAGGGAACTAAAAAAAATAAATAAGTAAAAACACACAAAAAACTGTGAAACATGAGGGTGACGGAGATACTAAATGTATTTGGAGTGTTTGGAACGGTCCCTAAAGGCTTAGAAAATCGAGACCCTCCAGACCACCTTATTGTTAAGATTGGATGGAATAGTGTGAAAAATTCTAGAGACTTTTAAGTAATTCAGACTATATTGAAAGACTAACGTTAGTGTGAAAACTCCTAAGAACTTAAACTAGCCTTGTAACAGAGTGAAAACCTTCCGTAAATAAGGCTACCCTAATAGATGACGAAGAGGAAAATAACCCTGATTCAGAAGGACCCCAAAAAAGGGACAATTCATAACAAATTATAGACCGATAATGTGTTTACCGATGATGTGGAAAATCTTGACCACTCAGATAAGAGAAGAAATTTATTACTTTTTCATATAAGGTGGACTGTTTTGGAAGAACGAAAAAGATGCAACTGGGGAGGAAGAGGAACAAATGACCAATAATATATAGGCATGTATATCCTCAAAAAAAAAAAAAGCCAAAGCGAGGTGGAAAAAAGAAGACTTATAATATAATCCCGCAAATGTGAATAATAATGTCTGAAAAGGTACAAAATATCCGATAAAATCATAAATCAAGAAAACATATAAGATAAAAATTAGCCGAGGTGAAAAGCTTCTTCCCGGGAGACTCACTTTCACCTCTGCTATTTGTTATAACAATGATGCCATTCAACTATGTATTTAGAAAATGCACAGGGAGCTACAAGTTGATCAATTTACAAGAAAAGATTGATCACTCTATGTATATGAATGATATGAATATATTTGCAAAAACTGAAAAAAAGAACTGTAGCCCCTCATACAAACAATAAGACTATACAGTGAGGATATAGCAATGGAATTTGACCATGTGCCATATTCATAATGATGGCATTAAAGCAAGTAAAAAAAAGGTTAATTACAACAGCCAATAACTGTATTAGCAACATCAGTACAGACATAAAAAAGACAAAAACAAGTATACAGAAATGGGAATAAAACAAATATAAGCATATTCCTCGTGACAAACTAGTAAGATTACACACGAGAAAAAACTGAATCTCTTCTGATAGCAATGCGAAACAGTAGAAAAAAATAGACCTACCAAATCAGGAAAGCATTAAAACTCTTGGAGAGAAGGAAAATTACAAGTACATGGGAATATTGGAAGCAGACACCATCAAATAAGCGGAGATGAAGGAGAGAATAAGAAAAAAGTTTCTCAGAAGAGCGGGAAAACATCTCAAAACACTGTTCTTCAGCAGAAATCGCATCAAAGGGATAAACAACTGGGCAGTCCCACTTGTAAAATACTCGGGCTCATTCCTAAACTCCAGCACGGATATCCCTGACCCTCTCTCGCCACTTCTCCCTATCATTCATCGCTTTTGGCAGGTCTTCAGGGTTACATCCCGTAACGTCACATAGCTGCTGTATGTATGTTCGAACTGGTCGTCCTGCTTTTGCTTGGCCATATGCGAGGGTCCATAGGAGTACATCACTGATGAGTTCGTCCTTGCTTCTCCAGCAGTATCCTGCGTGTCTGGTTCGTCTAACTTGTATAGTTTTCGTGATGGGAGGCAAGTGGCCGTATAGTTGGTGTCTTGTGGGGTGTTGACGCCAGGACTTGTTCAATATTGCTCTGCTTTTACATATATATATATGTGTGTGTGTGTGTGTAAAAAAGCAATGTATTTTATTTGTCGGTAATTTTCATTTTATCAAAAATAGAGACTGAATAAAAGAAAGAAGTTAAATAATTTTTGGATATATATATATATATATATATATATATATATGTGTGTGTGTGTGTGTGTGTGTGTGTGTGTGTAAAAGCAATGTGTTTTATTTGTCGGTAATTTTCATTTTATCAAAAATAAACTTAATATTTAATCACATAAGCATTAAGAATGTCCCAGGAGGAAACTGGTGTTTCCTAAAATGTTTGGCAAAATGTCCTCCTGGAATTGTCGGAGATTTCGACATAGGAAAATTCCACAGATTCTTTACAAGTTTAATTAGAGTTATTCTGGAGACAGAAGGAAGTGTCAAAAGAAGGAGGGAAAAATATCAAAAATGAAAGAAACAAAGAAAGAAAGAAACAAGGAAAAACAAAGAAAAGAGGAAAGAAAAAAGAACGAAACAAAATTGGAGGAAGAAAGCGGAGAAAGAAAGAAAGAAAGAAAAAAAGAAAGAAAGAAAGAAAGAAAGAAACGAGGAAAGAAAAATAGAAAGAAAAAATAGATGAAGAAAGGACGAAAGAAAGTATGAGTCACACGAAAAAAATGACCATATTCAGCAAACAATTTTCATTCTCATGCAGTCATATTTCACTGTCCAATGTACAAGGTTCTTAAAAAAGATGTTAACCCATCTATGGATGCAGCTTTTTTATATAATTTCCAACAGTCTCCACCTGTTCTCCATTCCTGAGAAAAAATTCTTGGAATTTTTGCAACCACAATAAAAAACCTAACTCTTCTATGGAAAATCTTTTGATAGAAAAACGCGTTTTCATCGGGGTTTAGGATTTGCTGACTGCATCCCTTGTACAGGGGTTAGACCCCCACTCAAAAAGAGGATTTTCTGGGTAAAATTGGATCTGATGTTAAGGCTCCAGTTCTGGAGATTTGGGGACAGTAGATTACATCTTCTTTGCCATTACTCCTAGGTCCACTCTGACCCGAAGTGGTTGTACTTGTTGGGGTCTCACCGATTGATCAAATAGATTTAGGAATTATTCAGATTTGATAGGACAGTGTGACAAAAAAACTCTTAAGACACAACAACACAAAAATGTAAATATAAACGTACAATGTACACAATTCCCTAACCTTTAGGCATGAAATAACCTTTAAGGGATTGATTGTTTGATATGGTGTTAAAATCCATCCATCAGTCAATCTAATAGAAAAGATGTGATATGATACCATTTCGGATGATTCCAAGAATGTTTTCACAGAGATGATGAACTTATTGATTAGTATGTTGGTTTTATGGCATATCAACTTTTATTGGGTTATTTGATGTCAAAATCAGTTTCAAGTAACTAATGATAATAATGATTTACGTAGAGGTCAATTAACTACCCTTAGTATTATCAATCTATTGTCATCATCAATCCGTACCGCTAACACAGATTTCCCTGACTCTCTGTCTCTCTCTGTCTCTCTCTGTCTCTCTCTCTCCATTCGTCTCTATCGTCTATCGTTTCCGGCAGGTCTTCTTGACTACATCCAATAAGAATTACAATTGCTGGAGAAGCAAAGACGAACTCATATGTGATGTTTTCCAATGGATCCTTTCACATGGACGTACCAGTGTTGGCCGACCAACAAGAATTTACCTGCAACAGCTCTGTACAGACACATCATATAGTCTAGAAGACCTGTCGGAAGCGATATATGATAGGGACGAATGGCAAGAGAGAGGCTTGGAAATTCATGCTGGCAGCGCGACACGGTGATGTTGATGACTCTTTTTGAATAATAACTATTTGTTTGCACGATTATGTGTTTTCTAAAAAATATATATATATATATATATATACGCACACAAACACACACACACGCACACACACACATACACACACATATATATATGTATATATATATATATATATATATTCGTTTTTACGAGCAAAGAAAATATGTACACAAAATTGAAAAGAGACTGACACGCAGGTGTACAGCAAAACAATAAACTTTATCAACCACAGGCAGAGATATGCGCCTATAAATTAGGAAAAGAAGCTGTTTTAACTTTGTGGGCAACACAGTCAAAATATCCAACAATTTGTCATAGTGGATTTTCAAGCCTGTTCTTCTGTCTCATCCGTGTGTACGTTCTTCCAGTGTCTCCAAATCCTACAATGCCCTGTCCACGTGAAGCAACTCCTTTTCTATCCTTCAGAGGGAATGAATTTTATATTTTTTCCTTAGGTCTGATCCCTAAGATATATATATATATATATATATAATGTTAACAGTCACAAACATTTTCCTTGGCGGCAGAATGAATAAAATAATTTAGGAGCCAATCGATTTTCCTGCTTAGATAATTTTATTCGCTTTTTAGTGTCAAAAATGTTTACAATCTGATCTAAATTAGATAACCGGCAAATGAGGAAGGAGAAACCAGGTTTCATATCTGCATCTAGACACAATCTCTGAACGTTTGTTAATCGATTTCTTTTGTTCTAATAACCCTTAGCGCCCTCCCTTACACTTCTGTGTAGTAGCTATTGAAAAGGGAGCCTTCGGGTTACCTTCGACTAAAGTCGCCAACTTTTACATGCAATGTTTTCTTTCAACCCCCTCATGAGTTGATATCTTCTTTATAATTTTTCACAACATTTCATATTCTGTCTGAAACCTATTCGTTCATTACTATATATATATATATATATTGATAGTGTTTGCATTTCATAGTCACTCCATTCATTTTGCTGTCTACTGAAGTAGCAGGATAATTTTCATATTTAACGTTAATTACATATTGCTCTTCCTAAAAAATATTGTGTTTTTATTTCCCACACAGCCCCAGTCAGATCCAAAGTTATAATACTTGTTAGAGACCCATCTATGACTCAACTAGATTTGTTTGAAAATTATTTGTATTAGATAAGAATACTTGAAATTTTATAACTGTGTGCAAATTGTTTGTATTAGGAAGCTAAAACTTATTATTATTATTATTATTATTATTATTATTATTATTATTATTATTATTATTATTATTATTATACTCCTTACGAGTCCCTCACATCAGTGTTAGCTGATTGTCTTTCACTGGAGTGTTAGTGTAAATGACAGCAAGTTTACTCAGTATCATTATCATTATTATTATTATTTACTTGAACCAATATAAAAAAGTAAATTTGTTGACCCTATAGTTAAGGGCGACTCGAAGGCTTCCTTTTCAATAGCTACTACACCGAGGTGTAGGGGACAGTGCAACTCTTTTCCCGAGGTTGCTTCACTTCTATCCTTGATACGTACCTTATAATGCTGAGTATTAAGCTATGCAGTATCAAGTACCATTTTTTGAGTCTTTGGTATGACTCAACGTGGTGTTAAATCCCGGTCTCCTGTGCCATTTGCGAACATTCTACCCACGTAGGTTACGGACCGAATCGCTTAAAATACTTGAAACCATATAATTATGCTTTAATAGAAATAGTTACTTGAGACGAAATAACTATGTGCGAATTATTTATATCAGGATGAGCAACTTGCAGTTATAAAAATAGCTGAAAACTTTCTCTATCCATCGGTGTTATTGTACTCCCTGTATCTGTTGTAGTTTCTTTTCAATAAATAAGAAGCGTTACTTTCGGAGCGGTTCTTTTACAACCAAGATTTGCAGATTCATCGCTGGACAACATGGATGGCCAATAGAGAGGACTGTATACAAAAATGGCGTTTTACAGCTGAAAACTTTCTCTATCCTATGTATCTGTAGTGTTTTCTGTGGAAATAAATAGGAGGCATTGCTTTCGGAGCGTCCTTCATGTTTTTCTTAAGCTGCATGAAGCAACAATGATAAAAGTATGCAAAAAATCGAACTCCAGAAAGCAATCGATTCATCATCGATCACTTAAGGAATAAATCTGTTTCATAGCGAGCGAAATCCTTGAAGCGTCGCATTGAATTTACTTGATTTCTTCCAGGCGTTAAAATTTAATCTTTCAAGATCCTTTTAGCTCCCCTCCTCCACAACTCACTTTTAGGTTTTTCGTTACTTTTTCTTTTCTTCAAATGTAATTCCCTTTTTTGAATTTGTTGCTAAAACCAACATTAGAAAGGCATAGTTGGGTTGAATGAACGATGATCGATTGGGTGTCGGTCCATTGAACTTTTTGTTCATTTTTTATGAATTCAATTTTATTTCTCTAAAAAAAAAATAAACAAAGTCGTTTTGCTGAGTGAAAAATTCAATCTTTTAAAATGTCTTTTTACAAAGATGTCAAATCTGAAATATGTTTAACCCTCTCACTGCCGTATGCGACTGTAGTCGGATTGCTAAAGGCATGCCGTATGCAACTATAGTCGAATTCTTAACGTTGTGCCGCGAGCAAATGCAGTTGAATTTTCCCACTACATTCAAGTGGCACATTAATACAGCAGCTTCTTAACTGACATTTTGTGGTCTTCTCTTCAAACCACAGCAACTCAGAAATAACCAGTTTTTGAAAGTGGACGGGTCAGTTATCTTTAAAGTCAACAACAAGCTGAAGGGCTCTGCTGAAGAAAAAAAACTGTCGAGCGTCGTAAAGACGGTCGACTTTATTCACCAGGTCCCCAACTTCGTCAACCGAAACCCCATCAAGTTGATGAGGTTAAGACGACAGGTTTTATTTTCAGACGTGTAGTGCTCGAGGAAATCGGGTCGAAGTCTTACATAATGAAGAAAAGGTTGTTCATATCTGATAAGAATAGCCGAGATACAGCGTGTTATCTCTTCTATCATATTCTCTTTTCTTCGTGTGATACACAAAACGATTGGCAGAAGTTTATTTATATTACTCCCACTTGCGGTCGTAAAAAGAAAAAACAACAAAAAACGACTATGTAGGTAATAGCTTTAATCAGATGATGACTTTAGGGTATATCATTGCTTTGGTGAAAAAGCATCAAAAACATGAATCAAGAGAGTCCCAGCAATACTTTACTATACCATCAGACTTTGTTGGTTTTCTGTTACATTGTGGAAAAATGAAAATGCAGCTTCATCGTGTGATACTTTTTTAATAAACTGAAGAAATTACATTTTATATATATATATATATATATATATATATATATATATATATAATCTAATATCCCGTGCAAAACAAATCTCTTCCTCCAAAACAATATTTTATAAAGAATTAGAAAATATGAAACAAACTCTCATCAATAATTGGTTCCCTAACTATACTGCTGATGAACAAATTAAACGTACAATTAGAAATGTCAGCCAACAAAATAAACACTGCAATTCTCCAACAAATAAACAAAAAAATATTAAACTTTTTTTACGGCACTACAATTATAAATTAATTGAAAATATCTTAAAAACGTTGATTAAAATAAATATACTCCCTACTGATCCTAATAAAAAAATAAAAGTTATCATATACTATAACAAATTTAAAACCTCTAACCAAGTTATTCCTCCCCCTCGTTTGGGGTTTTGCAAAAAACTAACGTTCTATATCAATTTAAATGTACCTTAGGGGATTGTATCTGAGAATAACAGTATATATGTTGGCTTAACCTCAACTACGAAACGAGATGACTCACTATGCATCTATATAATACCAATTCAATAGCACAACATTTAAAAAAAACTTTCCTGCCCAAAAACTGAGTTTCGGAAAATTCTTACCGAATAAGAAACAATATTAGAACAACAAAATCACAAACAAAAATTAAAAATCCTCGATGTGCTCCATATCAGAATGAAACAACCCAAACTTAATAGGATTAATTTCGAATCCAGTACTGATGTACTTAAATGCTGCTACTTATAGAAACGAATAAAACGATAAAACAACACACCAGTATAAATAATAAACACTTGTAATTTGTAATGTACATACAAAGGTCAAATTACTTTTGTAATATACACAACCCTGATGATGGTCCAAGATCGGGCAGAAAGTACTAGGATAATAATTAGTTATAGGAGTTTCATCAACCAATTCCTGGTGGATACTATAAAATCAATTCGGCAACTGGAAAGGACATATACAAAAATGTGTAGACAAAAGATGTTTATATAGTTCAATGAAATATGCATTAATGAAGAAATGTTGCCCAAACACACACACACACACACACACACACACACACACACACACACACACACATATATGTGTGTGTGTGTGTGTGTGTGTGTGTGTGTGTGGCGGATAAAGGAGAAAATGAATGAATAAAAGTGTAGTCAATAAATTTTAAAATTCTTTTTCTTTAAATTGAGAGAAAAATTTGCTGAAAAACGAAGAACAAATTTTTTTCTTGTAAGCAAAGATAATGTTAGTAAGAGCATAGATATTTTAATAGAGATTCGTGCAAGTATAGCTGTAATTTTTATCTTAAAATAAAATAACATAAAGTAAGAGAAAGACATTAATATACATCTGTAAGCTAAATAAATCAAGCAAGAAGCGAAATATTTTTCATATAAGTAGAAAAAAGTTTCTCTGTAAACTAACGTACACGATAGATTATCGGTGTTGAAATGAAATGCATTGTTGAAAGAAAAGAATATAGATTTTCACGAAAAAGAAATAAACTGAAATGTATTTGTGTAAGTAATAATTCGTTGCTTACTTTTAAGTGAATAAGTATAGAAAATTCTACGCTTACAGTTCGCTGAGTAAGCATTGATAAATCCATTCGAACTGAAGAAATATTCATTTTTTTTTCACTTATTTGGGTTGGATAGATATTAGATTGAAAAGTTGATGATTTATCTATTAATCTAATTGGTTGAAAAATTGTATTTCTATATTTTTGGAGGGAAAAGATTTCTAAAATCATTTTGGATTTTCATCCTACAAATCCGCGGCAAATCAAATATTGTCGTCTGCGAAGTATCTCGATATTTAAAAATTAACACGAATGCGCCGATTGGATGATAAATGAAGAATTACAGATTCTCGAGCCAATTTTTTATACCAAAAATTAACACTTATTTTAAGTAGAGATATCAAGAGAAGGGGTTTCCTTGTGTAATAGTTTAAGCGATGGACTACGGAATTGTAGTTTAAGCGAGTTCGAACTCCAGCCGTGTTATTACATTTTCTTTTCGGACAAATACCATTGGGGAAAGGTATGAACACCTTCATCGTCCCAGCTATGGTTTGAATAGTACCATTACTGTTCTTTTAGAAGGAAGGCTTTGGTATTAATTAACCTACAAATGTTGATATGCCATTAAGAAAGAAAGAAAAATATCAGTAGAGTTCCCGTGTATATACGACGTCATACCTATATACATTTACCTTCCGGTGTTTCATCTACAAATGAAACTTTTACTTAGAGACTCTTGAAAGATACTAAGATAACAAATTGAGGATATATATATATATATATATATATATATATATATATATATATATATATATATATCCTCAATTTGTTACCTTACTATCCTATATATATATATATATATATATATATATATATATATATATATGTATATAAGTGTTATTATAATGTAAACACAGTCAACGGCTCTTGGTGACTCTTGATGAAATCGTCAGACCAAATATATAAACTTCGCCCGAGGATCATATATGGCCGAGAATCTAATTATCTTCGAGTGTCGTTCATTCTCTTTCAATGCTATCCTAACTTTGATATATAATCTCTATTATCGAGCACTCTTTATTTGAAAATATAACAATGTGTGTGTGTGTGTGTGTGTGTGTGTGTGTGTGTGTGTGTGATTAAACAAAATAGACAAGGAAAAATTTTTCAATTTAAAAAAATTCAACTTTCTTTTGGTTTACGAACACAGGAATGTAAATCTGGATCAAATGAAAGAAAAAATCTGTTGATTTCCAGTTTCGAGCCTTTTCGGATGTCTTCAGCATATTTGCTATTCTTTAAAATCACTGTATACAATTAAAATCGCTCGAAATTTTTGGAACAAAAATCTTTTGATAAAATACCGATTCATTCAAGAGCAGCAACCTTTCTATCAATCAGATTTAATTCCGTTTTTGTTTTCTAAACTGTCTGAAAAAGAAATATGATTGCTCAGTTCCACACCATATAAAAAAAAAAGCTAAGACGTGTTTTGACTGATAGAAAACTTGCAGGAATAATTGTTTTCGACGACAGGATGAACTTTCGGGGAAAAAATTAATGTTTTCTTCATTGTTCATTTCTCTCTTGGTAAATTCAACTTCAGTCTCGATACTTTTTCAACACTGCTCGTATTTTGAAATAAATTAACGTTTTATTCATTGTTCATTTCTGTCTTGGTAAATACAGTCTCGACACTTTCTGAGCAAACCTTGCGTAATTTTAAGAACCTGTTATCTTTTTCTTTTTTGTAATTTGCTTTTCAGAGAATTTTGTTATTTTTCACAAGTAATTGCCGTTTCGCACTTTGGTCAAATAGCGAGCAATTTAATCAAAAGAATTGTTGGATGCTTTGCAAACTGTATTCGTGTAGTGGCTAGCGAGCTCATTTAACTGACCATTGTTCGTGAGTTCGATTCTCGAATTGTTTTCCTTCTCTATCTCTCTCTGTGTCTTCCTATCTTTTTCACGCTCTTTCCTTCGAATTTCTTTATGATTGTTTAACCGGTTTCTTTTTCTTTTACTCTTGACTGTCTTTTGCCATTTTCTCAGTGACTGCAAAAATGTATCCTCCCCCACAACGGTTCATCATATAAAAGCGAAAACTAATAATTCTCTTTCTCTGTCTTCTTTGATCTATCTTCCCATTCTTTTCTCTCTTTTTGACTTTTTATTCTAACAACACAATTTAACCGGATCGGTTTGTTCAGAGAATGTTATTATCATCAGGAGTAATTTTACCAGAAAAGTTTGTTTTTTCTTTTGCATCTATGTGCTTTGGGCGGTTGAGATTTGGAGAGAGAGAGAGAGAGCGAGCGATAGAGAGAGAGAGAGAGAGAGAGAGAGATGAATACTCTTGAAAGTCGCCGGCCATTGTTGAATATCTTGAATAAATTATACTCGTTGATCTGTTGAACAAGTTGAAGAGATCGAGAAAAAATAGCTGAGCAAGAAAAAAATTGCGTGAAAGTAGGCAGTTGAAGAGAGAGAGACAGAGAGACAGAGATAGAGACAGAGACAGACAGGCAGACAGATTGAGACAGAAAAAAAGAGTGAATAAAGAAGAGAAAGAGAAAAGATATACCAAAAAAAGGAAAGAAAATCAGAAGAAACCGAAAAGGGAAGAAGAGGAAAAAGAAGAATATATATATATATATATATATATATATATATGTATATATATATATATATATATATATATAGAGAGAGAGAGACAGTTGGAGAGAGAGACAGGGGGATCAAAAGAAAGATACAAAGAAATAACAAATATGAGCTAAAGATTAAAAGTGAAGAAGAAAGAAAGAAAGAAATAGAGAAAGAAAGAAATAAAGAAAGGTAAAAGAAAGAAAGAAATAGAGAAAGAAAAAAATAAAGAAAGGTAAAAAGAAAGAAAGAAATAGAGAAAGAATATTAAGGGGAAATAGACAGTAGAGAGTGAAAAGGAAACAGCCATAAATAAAGAGAGTAAGATAGAGCATTAGAAAGAGAAATTTAGCAGGAAAAAAAAAAGAAAGAAAAAGGGAAAATGAAAGAAAATGAAAAAGACCGAAAGAAATGAAAAAAGAAAAACAATGAAGAAAAATGAAAAATGACAGAAAGAAACGAAGAAACCAAATGAAAAAAAAAACAGTAAGAAAGGAAGAAAACTAAAAAAAATGAAGAAAAATGAAAAAGAGAGAAAGAAAAAAATTAAGAATAAAAGTAAAATGAAAAAGACAAAAAGAAAGAACGTGAAATGTGAAGAAAAATGAAAAAGATAGAATCAAAAGAAAAAAATGAACTAAAATGAAAACGACAGAAAGAAAGGAAGAAAAAGAAAAGATGATGAAAAGTGAAAAAGACAGAAATAAAGGAAGAAAAATGAAAAATTAAGAAAAATGAAAAAGAGAAAAAGAAAGAAAAAAAAAAGAAAAACTTGAAGAAAATGAAAAAGACAAAAAGAAGGGATAGAAAAACGAAAATAAGGAAAAAAAAGACAGAAAGAAAGGTAAATAAAGAAAAATGAAGAAATACAAAAAAATAAACAGAAAAAAAGAAAGAAAAAAGAAAACAAAGAAGTAAAATAAAAAAACAGAAAGAGAGGAAGAAAAGAGGGAAAAAACGTAGAAAAATGGAAGACAGAAAAAAAAAGAAAAAAATGAAAAAAATGAGAAAGAAAGAAAGAAGAAAAATGAAAATGACAGAAAGAAAAGAAAAAAAAAGAAAAATGAAGAAAATGAAAAAGACAGAAAGGAGTTATTAATAAGAGTGTGTGTTGAACACTTAAAGAAAGCGACTCTTAATGAGAGGGAGGTAGATTTTTAAAAAAATGGAAAACAATTTTTTTAGGAGAAAAATTTCTCTTTTTATCTTTGTGAAAAGGCCAAAGTGTTTGTAACTTAAGTCTGATCTGTTCATATTGTCCATGGGTGAGATTGTGGTCGAGTTGGGTGATTGAACTGAATGGTGTAATGGTTTGCCGACCCCCTAAAATAGGAACAAGAAGAATTCATTTTCATGAAGAATGCCACTGTATCATAGCAACAAGCTCACTCTATGACGTTTCACTCGCGACTGAGTAACCCCAAAAGTGAGTACTGTTTCACGAATACACAATAAGTTACTCCTCTTAGATGAAGAAGTAAAACGATAAAACTTTAAAATGCCTCGGGCTCCGTCGGCATTCCCCTAAAAGGAGGCGCCTCAGGCGCCAGGCAATAAACTTAGCTCCTTCAAGGAGGGTTAGAGCATGAGGGGACAACCCCCTGAGGTTCGACGATGCCGGTCTTGGCGCGCATGACATGAATGTCGGCTTCCCGGAATCCATGTCAGACGGCCTCAACCGATTGCCACCGGAACCAAGACTCATCCAACTAGATCCGTGTACCGACCAACACGGCCGGCCGAAGTGCATCCTAGCCCAGCGACGCTCAGAGACTGTGCATATGCACGTTTTTCTCCTCTTAATAAATATGCAAGTATCGCCATTTTTTCCTCCATTTCCCGTCTGATAGTCGTAGTGACACATGAAACAGGGTGTATTAGAACGCGTAACGCAGGATCATCATCATCACCATCATCATCAAATTGTGCCGACAATATGGAATTCCCTGACTCTCTTGCTTGCCATCCATCCTATCATTTATCGCTCCTGGTAGATCTTCAATGTATGTAACTCCTTGCTTGTCACAGCACTGGCACGTCTATGTGTAGGAGTCCATAACTGAACGTCGTTTAGTTCGTTCTTACAACTCCAGCTGTGGTAGGTATGTCTCATTCATTTTACTTGGATGGTTTGTAAGATGGGAGATAAATGGCCGTACAATTGCTGTTTTGCAAGGTGTTGTTTGGAGGTTTGGGCGTCAGATTGTTCAGAGTAGATTATTATTGGAAGAAATACTAAGACATTTAAAAGGAAATAAATTATTCTATTTTATCTATTCATTTATTAATTTTAATGCAGCCTCAGAAGCAACTCCATTCCCGGATCAAGTTGCTCACGTTCATATCTGTGATGGTGGTATCACAGAGTCTTTAAAACTGTGAGATCCATAGTTGGACTCTTTGATGTCTCAGACGTTATAGTCCAGCTTATTCAGATTAGGAGAGTTAGAAGGACTCATATTGGGAATAACAATTGAAAGTTAAAATTCTGGGCCTGTCACTCAAGCTGCTTGAACCACGTTCACCTTTGAACCATTCATTGCTTCTATTAATATTCTGGTTGAGTGTCATATATTCCTTAGGGTATGCGTACTTCGCTTTAAAGATTCCTGAAGTCTTTTTTTTTAATTTTCGCAAAAAAATTTCTTGTATAATACGAATTATCCCTCTTTGTACTATACCGTCGTAAAACAAGGAAGAAACATTAGACGTGAATCAATTGGCATCGAGGTAAAGTGAATTGAATCACCGGCTTCTTATTTTTCGCCCCAATAAATAAACAAGTGTGTAAGCAAATGAAAATATAGGAATGTGACTGGTTACGAAAAATGTCTTTGTTCTTGAATGTGAGGATGTTTGTGTGCGGTCGATAGAACGAGGAGAGAATGGCATTGGTACGAAATTGCTATTTACAGAAGTAAGTAATTGGTAAGTATTTACGTAGGCGGGGAAAACATTGTTGCTTTCTTGTTTCTTTTTATGTTCTTTCGTTGTAATCTTTCGAGAGTCATACGAATATTTTTTTACGTCCCTACAATTTCTCGACATTCATTCATTCGCAATTTGACTTGTTCCACTGTTTGTTTCAATAGAATCGGATTTTTTTGGCGCTTCGTTTTCTTTCTTTCTTTCTTTCTTTCTTTCTTTCTTTCTTTTCTATTTCCACCTTTTGTTTATTTGTATCTTTTTTCTTTCTTTCTTTCTTTTGTCAGTTGTTCTTGCATTTTTTGAAAATCTATATTCTTTTTTTTTCTTTCTTTATTCGTTTTTTCTTTGTGTTTTCCTTTATTTTTCTTATTTTGATTATTGCCATCTTAATTGTTAGGTCTTAATTAATAAACTAAAAAATGAAAATTAATACAATAGAAAAATGTAAAGTAGGAATGAATATAATTTCATGTACAGAGTGTGAAAAAGTTTATATTGGTGAAACATTAAGATGCCTAAAAACGCATTTATGATCAGAGAAGAACGATAACAATAGAAGATGATTCAAACTCTTAAGTTAAGTCTTAACAATAAAGACTTTTCGTGTATCTTTAGAAAAGCTAAAATGATACTAAATAGACAAGATAAATGCACAAGAAAAATAATCAAATCAGCAACCATCTCTCATTTTAAAGCCATTAAATAAAGACCATGCTTATAGAATATTTTTGCATCATTTGACAAAAACCAAATAAAGTTACTGTAGATGTAAGTAAGTTAGCGACCATAGTCGAGGGTGACCCGAAGGCTCCCTTTTCGATAGCTACTACACCAAGGTGTAGGGGAGGGCGCTACTCCATTCCCAGGATTGCTCCACTTTACCCTTGAACCGTACCTTATAATGCTGAGTGTTAAGCAAGGTGGTATCAAGTTCCATTTTTAAAGTCTTTGGTATGACTCGACCTGGGATTGAACCCAGGTCTCCCGCGCCATTGGCGAACACTCTAACCGCTGGGCCAATGTCCCGGTTACTGTAGATGTAGTTTAGATAATTTAATTACACTAAACATTTATTATGATTCATATTTACCCAACCCCTCCACTCGGGCAGGATATGACACAAGGTCAATTTTTAAGCGGAGTTTAACAGGTTTTAATTCAGAGTTTTCCTTCTCCTAGACTAGTTGCCTCACCAAGGTTGAAGGATCTAGTCTGCCCTACTATTTACCTATAGCTGGAGGGAGAACTATTGGTTTCATACCTTTCCCAAGGGTTTTAGTGCTATGCTATCAGTCTCGTCCAGGATTCGAACTCGTGTCGCCGTGTCCATTTCCTACAACGATAACCATTACACCACGAGCACTTCCTAACATTTATTATTATTCATACATATAAATATATTTTATTACTCAAACGTTTTTAGTTACAATATTTTGTTTGATTTGTAATAACAACGAGGTATTTGTGGTTTAACCGTTATCGTCGTAGAGAATGGTCACGTCGACCCGAGTTCAAAACCTGAACGAGGTTGTTTCCATTTTGCACAGTGCCAATACCTATCGAAAGGCGTCAATCCAACTATTCTCTCTAGCTCTGACTATGGCGAACTCTTATATTTGCTACGACAACCGGTAAAGAAGAAAGAACAGTCAGATTTCCTGTTGTATTCCACTTAAAGAATTGACCTTGTGCCACATCCTGTAATGGGCACTGGAGTTGGATAATTAAAAGCAGTTATATATTTTGGATCTTTTTTGCTACCTGACATTAAGAAGACAGAAGAATGGCTCGGTCGAAATGCTGAGATAATAAGAGAAAGAAAGGAGATACGAAGATGTAATGATAAGAGACTGCGATCGATAAATCGACAGAGTGATAGATAGATAGATAGATTGATAGATAGATATGAATCGAATGAGATAGATAGATAGATAGATGTATTTATAGTAGCTAGAGATCACTAAATTAAGATGACAAACAGATAAAAGCATTATCAGGAAAACGGAAACTATGTTTGGGCATAAAATGAAAAACCTTTTAGTTTCTATCGAGAACATATTTTATGGCTTTCATATTAAATTTGAACCGTGTGTCCGCTTTGCAAGCTGCCTCAATGATTCTCTGGTGTAATTCTATCTATCTATCTATCTATCTATCTATCTAATTTCAATTACTTCTGCCTAGCAACATTTTAATTACCTCTTCTCCATACAAATACTACTAAGCTACACTTATTACAACTGTGAATACAATCGTACTAAACTGCGGCTTAAATCTCTACCAACAGCTACAACTGCACGTTTTATGTAAAATGTAAATGGCCTCCTCCTCCTGCTCCTTCTTCTTTGAGCCTTCTTCAATGCGGCCTTGATGAGCCATTTCTGTGCAATGAAGCCAAATTGCATCTTCTGTTAATGACATGAGAAACAGAAGAAACCTTGTTGGGCAGAGTTACATCAGCGAAGTCTCTCAGTAATTATTCGGATAGGAATTATCGTAAGTAATTCAAAGTTAACTGGAACTTAGGGCTGAGTTGCAGGAAGTATACATTAAAAGATATTCGTGTGAATAGAATAATAATAATAATAATAATAATAATAAAGAATAGATAAGACTCAACAAAATGGCAAATGCTGGCTATGTGGTGACAGAGATGAAACGATCAATCCCATAATATGCGAATGCAGCAAATTAGCACTGAGGGCGAGACACGACTGGGTCGGCAAAGTGATTCACTGGGAAATGTGCAAGAAATTTACATTTGACCATACTAACAAATGGTATATGCACAACCCAGCACCTGTCCTAGAAAATGACACACATTAACTCCTATGGGACTTTAACATACAAACGGATCACCTAATACCGGCCAGAAGACCAGACTTGATAATAATCAACAAAAAAAAAAAAAAAAAAAAAAAAAAGAGAACTTGCCAAATAGTCGACTTTGCTGTCCCGGCTGACCACAGAATAAAACTGAAAGAATGTGAAAAGAAAGATAAGTACCTCGACCTTGCTAGAGAATTGAAAAAACTGTGGAACATGTAGGTGACAATCATAGCAATTGTAATTGGTGCGTTTGGAACAGTATTGAAGGATTACTAAAGGGACTGGAGGACTTGGAAGTTGGCGGACGGGTGGAGACCGTCCAAACGACAGCATTATTACGAACGGCCAGAATACTGAGACGAGTCCTGGAGATTGAGGAGACTTGCTGTCACTCAAGTGAAAAACCATCGGCTAACGCTGAGGCGAAAAGCTCTAATGAGTGAATAATAATAATGATAATAATAAATGGTAAGAAAAAAAAGCTGTGGAAGGTGAAAAAGGAAAAATGTTACTTGGTTGGTGGGTTGGTTTTTCAGTATATCAACCTCTGTTAGTTTATTCAATGCCGAAGTCAATTTTTTCAAAAGCAATTTTATGTTTTCAAGTAACTAACTAACAAAATAATAATAATAATAATAATAATAGTAATAATAATCCTTCGTAAGCAATTATAGCTTCAAGTGACTATTCTTAATAGAAATAATTTGAAAGCTGTTATAGGGTAACATCCTCTTTTATAAAGATGATTTGCATGCAATTATATATGTTCAATTGACTGTTCTTATCTAATCCTAATAATTTATACCCCCACCCACGTATATTCTATTTACTTTTTATACCTATTCGATAATCCTGATGGTGTGAAAAAACCCAGATGATATTATTTGCAAATAAAAAAATATTCCACAAACTGATATCCGGTGAAAAATTCCATAAAAAAAGGAAAAACTAAAAACATACGTACTGCGAAAATTTTTCTGACTCTGTAGGTATATATATATATATATATATATATATATAACGGTCTATTGAATAAAAATGAAAGAAAGCAAAAGACTGGACAAGTACATGGACCTTGCTTGAGGATTGAAAATGTAGATCATAAAGTTGAAGGTGATAGCAATCATAATTCAAGTCCTACGAATAGTCCACAAGAACATGGAAAAAAGACTGATGAATAGGGGATTAGATGCGAATCGAGACCACAGCACTGCCAAAATCTGCAAAGACTCTAACAGTCGTTCTTGAGATATAAAGAGACATGCTGTCACTCAAACTGCAGTATAGCATTGTCAGCTAGAACCTTCCCAGGGGCTTTTGTTTATACTATGAAAGGTTCGTGTAGAACCAACTCCACTTTTTTGCATGAGTTAAATACAAAAGAATGGGGCTATAACGGACACAGATTCTTCCAAACAACACTCCGCAGGTTTTAAATTCATAATTTTTCCTTCTCCGAGATCGGTTGACTTAACAAGGCCTGAGAATCCATTTTGTCTTATATCGTATATCAAGAATCCCAAACCCATATCCGTCACTGCGAAAACGCCTTCAACCAAGCTGATCAGGGAAAAAACAATTTCTTCCCGCCTGATACAATCTCTCTATCTGTTTCTCCCCACCCATTACCTCCCAAATGGGGTGGCCGAAATGAAGGCAACCAGGGTGGCAAAAGTGTGTTTATGTAATTATTTATTTTTTTAGCATTTGAGAAGAATTTTCAGGGTGTCAAGGCTTTAAAGGGCTGCTGACAATAGGTTGAACATTGCTGTTGCAATGGGCGGGTGTATTTTGTTAATGTAATTCAGGGATAAGGGATTTACTGAAGATTAGTGTCAAGGAAAGCAATTCTAAATAGACGATATGTAAGCAGACAGTCTACACGAAGAAAGAAAAAAAATATATATATACAAATGTAATAAATAATGTTATGTGGTAAGACCAAAATTATAAAAGTTAAAAAGAAATGTGCTCAATACTGTGGCGCGCTTAACGTAACGGTTATCGTACTAAAAATAGAATCGGTGACCCGAGTTCAAATCCTGAGGAGAGCAGTTTGCGTCTCATTTCCCACTATTACTCTCAGAAAAAAGCATGAATCCATTTGCTCTACTCATAGCTATGAGTAAAACAGAACGACAGACTGGGTTCTTTAGCCTTGGTAAGGCAACCAAACTAGAAGAAGGCCAACTGTATTCTGCTTAAAATTGCTCGTGATGGAGGAGGTGGTTTAATAGATACTCCTTAGGTGTGTACTGTGGGACAATCTTGTATAACTGTTGAACCAGTTTGTTGTATTCGTTTATGAACTGTTTCGTTTCTATCACCACAAAATCAATATTTCCCATTTTTCTGCGTACTATCAATTTTTGCTTTCATATAGTCTTCATGGCTTATTTAAGCTGAGAATGTTACGTGCTGTTGTGAATAAATTTTCGAAGCAGCACCCCACAAAACAACAGTTGCACGGTCACCTGCTTCTCATCTCACAAACCATCCTAGACATGCGGGGAACTGCTGGAGAAGTAAGGACGTTCTCCTATGGATTTTATCACATGGAAGCGCCAGTGTTGACCGACCAGCAAAGACTTTCATAAATCAGCTCTGTGTGGACACCTGATGCAATCTAAAAGACCTGCCAGGAACGATGGATGATAGGGACTTATGATAGAAGAGAGTCAGAGAACTCCGTGCCAAATGTGGGACGATGATAATGAGGATGATGATTAAGTATATTATTGTACTTTTTTATTGCGTTTTTCTGTTTGTTTTTACAATATTCCAATTGACATGCCAATATTCCAATTGACATTTCTTTTTCCTTTTTATACATTTTTACTTCTTTAGAGTTTTTTACATCAGCGTTAGCTGATGGTCTTTAACTGGAGTTTCATTGATAGCAAGTCTCCTCAAGTCTCCAGGACTCTTCTCAGTATTCTGGCTGTTGTCAATAATGCTGTTGTTTGGATGGTCTCTACTCGGCCGCCAACTTCCAAGTCTTCCAGTCCCTTTAATAATCCTTTAGTTACTGTACCAGAAGCACCAATTACAATTGCTATAATTTTCACCTTCATATTATTATTATTATTATTATTATTATTTATTCCATTGAGAGTTTTCCATAGAAGCGTTAGCTGATGATTTTTCATAAGAATTTGAGTGACAGCAATTCTTCTCAAGTCTCCAGGACTCTTCGCAGTATTCTGGCCGCAAACTGAAGAAATCTTGTCAGACGTTAAAAAGAGCTTTGCATGTGTTTTTTGACGAATCTTACTTAAAAGATAGTTTGCCTATATATATATATATATGTGTGTGTGTGTGTGTGTGCGGAGAGAGAGAGAGAGAGAGAGAGAGAGAGAGAGAGAGAGAGAGAGAGAGAGAGAGATTAATAGATTGATAGATTGATAAATATAAGTGAAAATAGAAGTGTATACAAGTGAAGCAAAAAATACGCAGCTAAGATATATTTGAACATACAGAGGATATGAATAGAGATACCTCTCGCTGTGTCTCTCTCTGCACTCTCTTTCTCTCTCTCTCTCTCTCTCTCTATATATATATATATATATATATATATGCATATACAGATATATGATTACCTCTCTATCCTTTTGCCTTCATGCTTAAAACATAATCCTCAAACAAGAGGCCGTAGGATAATATATGTGCGTGTGCGCGCGCATGTTAATGTATATGTGTATATATACATACATATATATACTAATATATGTATATGTCTGTTTGTATCTATCTAACTTTGTGCATATCTATCTATCTATCTATCTATCTATCTATGTGTGTAGGTTTGTCTGTATCTCATTCTCTTCATATCTATCTATCTATCTATCTATCTATCCTTTTCCTCGTGTTTTTTATCTGTAGTTTGACAAGCTCCACCACTAGAGACAGACAGGAGCAAGCAGATAAAGTCGGCGGAGCGGAAACCACGTATTAGGCTCATACCGAAAAAAGTCCCCAGCGTAAATGTGAAGAACATTTAGATGCGTCTTGGAAGTTTCCGCTTTAGGAGCTTTGAAAATCAGTTCCACATGACAAAGAAACATCGAAACAAATATTGGTCAGTGATGAAATACACGTATTTCTCTTCTTGCATAAGAAAAGACAAAAAGTCAGTTTTCACTGTCAATAAAAAAATGGATGTATGACGAGAATCCTCAAAAACGAAGGAAATCATTGCGAGATCTAAGACAGCTTTCAACTTCTGAATGTAAACGCAATCTCTTGTGAGAAAGAAGTTGTCATTTACTAAGCTGAGCCTAGTTTGGTACAAGGCTAACAATGGTCTGCTAGTCTTGTTCCCTAACCATTACATCTTTTTGCCTGTTGGTTTAGGTTGTAGAATACGCCGAATGGATTTCTGCAGAGGGGTAAGACCGCCTCAGCGAGTGTCCTAGATATGACACAAAACCATCTGGTGGTGAGGCTCCAGTTCTGGAGCTTTGGGGATTGGTATCCCTTCATTGCCATTACTCCCAGGTCCACTCTGACCTGGAGTGGTAGTACCTCTTAGAGTCCCCTCTATTGATCAAATAGAACTGTTTGAACATTTAACTATGGAGAAATTGAATAATGTTAAATTATTAGTATTACAAATCAATACTTGAAACGATTTAACAGTGTGCAATGAGAAATGTTGAATGAAATTATTAGTGTAGAATAGAAATACTTGCAATCTTCTGTGTGCAAACATTGAATTATTGGTATTAAATAGCAATACTTCGAACCATTTTACTGTGTGCAAGCAAATTGGCGTTATATAACAATACTTGAAACCACTTCACTGTGAACAAACAAATGAGCTCTGGCTCTTTTAGAAATTATATCTACAAACTAAACGTTTACAAATCCCATATCGAGCGTCCTACGTGTCTAGCCACACTGAAGAGTTCTGATAGAACGAAACAGTCTGTCTGTGGATGACAATATATACGCTCCCCCATGGGGGTTGAGCACTCTGGTGAAGGAGTTTTCGGCCGTCGCTCGCATAATGCAAAAGCTGTTCGAAAGAATTGAGCACTTTGGTAGCCGATAGGGTATAAAAATGTAAACAAACGGCAGCTGCTGTTGCTACATAAATACCTTAACAATTCTCTTAGCCAAACGTATTCCGCTTGTTGGCCGAGCGGTCAGAGACTTAGTCTAACGTAAAGTAGGATGGGTTTCGATCCCAGTTTCGAGCGTCCTACGCGTCTAGCCACACTGAAGAGTTCTGATAGAACGAAACTGTCTATGGATAACAAGATATATATATATGGTATTAAAAACCTATGAGGGTTGATAAGCCATGAAATGCAAGCAAGCTTGCAAACAATTACCCCTTCGACAGGTGCGCTGAAAAATACCATACCTAGAATCATAAGGAATAGGTCGGTAACATATATTAGAACCATTCAAAAATTTTTGTTGTACCAACACATTAACATTTGTTTTTTTTAATCGAAAAATCTGAATATTTTTTCTAGTTTTATAAGAAGTGGTATTGTATTGCTATATGTGTTCTTTATGGGTGGAGCTCAGAACTTATTGAACGACTCTCGTAGTTTGCTTACCATTACGTTGTTATGGGAGTGGTCATGTTTTCCTAAGGGGCCCTAGCTAGTCACAATCACCGACCTATTCACTAAATACAATAAAACCCATCCATTCTCATCAGACGCGCCGGACTCACCATAATACCACATTTTCTCTATGACAGTCAACTTAAAAAAACAACATATTTACAGTTTTATGAAGATAAATTTACAATGATTTATAATAGTACAATTGTGGTTGGTTGGTTGGTTGGTTTTACGGTATGCCAACACTTATTGGGTTATTTTATGTCGATAGCAGTTAGACAGTTATGATCACCGATTATGTTTAGCAAAAAAAAAATATTTTGAACTGGTAAACTCATCTCAAACAGACGTTTAATAATTAGATGGGAACCGAACAGGAGCTACCGTTCTTGGTGTGAGTAAACCCGGCAGTCATAGAAACAAAAGTAAGATTGTATACTTCATACAAAATTCAGGACTGGAGCCTCACCGTCAGATGCAGTGCTGGCTAGTGTCATAGCCATAATATATTTTTCGTTTAAGAGACAAGCAAAAGTACCATAAAACATGTCTATATATATATATATATATATATATAAAGTTGCAAAAAACAAAATAATCCAAAATTTGATGGATTAATTATGAAAGTTGACGTTGAACGTTTCAGTTGTAATAACATTCTTCAGGACTTTAAATCCATGAAAAATATTGTTAAAATAGCGATGGATGTTTGATGAAATAACAGAAGAAATGAAAACGTGTATAAAAAGAAAGAAAGATTCATAACAGTATATTCAGCGTTCTTATTTTTGAAAATATTATTACGTTTTTGTCACGTGGACTGATGTTCGAAATTTGTTGAGTTTCTTAGGGATATAACGGGAGATGATAAAAACAATGATAGAATACATTATTTAAAAAACTTTCTTCATACAGTCGGATTTATTTCCTTATATATATATATATATATATATATATTATTATTATTACTATTATTATTATTATTATTATTATTATTATTATTATTATTATTATTATTATACCAGTATAGGTTGTCACAAAATAACTTTGTGGGTTTGTGGTGAACCAAGTGCAATATAATATGGAGAGTGCTTAGTATCTAGGATAGAGCTATTATATAATAATAATAATAATAAATTGCTATATAATAGATTTATATATTTAATAGCATGGAATTTAGTCTGCGACCCCTGGGTTTCATGGAGTTTTAGAACTGGCTTATCTTGTTGATGTCTTGATGTCAATATTCTATTAGAAAAGTTGCTGTATTTTTTCATTAAAAATAATAAAACTTCAGTCACCATGTTTTTGGTCATACCTTCTATCTATCTATCTATCTATTTGTCTGTCTGTCCGTCTGTCTGTTCCTGACAACATTTAAATCTGCTGTAAATGAAATATTTCTCTTACCTGTGACAAATGAAGACGGGTTCACCTATTTATTTATTCTCAGCGACTCCCATTCTCGACCACCCAGCCATCCAACCATGGAAACAGCCGAGTTAACGTCAACAAGAAGACCATAGTCAATCCCTTACCCCTTGCAAAATATCATCACCCTGTCCACCATACACACACTTCCGCGGATTCGCCCGGGCTTAGCTCGCTGTCCACAGCACTGGTTCCTTGATGAATGGAGAACAATTTTGGCAGCGAATCGTGAAGAAGAGCTGTGAAACGGCGAAGAGTCTTGTGAGGGTTCCGTCTGGCATTGTTGCAGGCAATAAAGATTTCGCGGCCCTCGACCATTTGGATTTGGTTCTGAGCCGCGGGTCTTCTTTAAGGGGGGGACCGTTGGAACAATGATTAATCGTGCTAATGGATTCACTCTTGGAAGCGATCCAAGCTGGTTGGATTGTGCGAGAAAAAGAGTAGAATCGTGGTACCCTCGGGAGGGAAAAGTGGTGGACGGGGTAGTGATTATCGAAGTTTACTGAAGGACAAAGATGGGTGTTGAGAATGAAGGAGTCGACGTTGGGGGAGGGGCAGTAAAAGTGAGGGAGACAAAAAAAAATAGAATGAAAGGATCGAGAGAGAAAAGAAAAGGTGAAATAGGAAGAATTGAAGAAGAAAGTGGAAGGAACATGTCAGGGTGAAATGAAGGCTAATTGATGGAAGGGGATAAGAAAACTGTGGGAGTAAAGTGTGCAGATGAAATTAATGAAAGGGTGGCGGGAAGAAAAGGAGGAGAGAAAGAAAATGTAAAGATGAAATGAAGTAAATGGAGGAGAGAAGAAGGTGAGAATAGAAAGTAAAGGGTGAAATTAAAAAAAAAAAAAACAGGAAAAAGAAAACAGAGTGAGGAAGGTGAAAAGAGGAAAATGGGAGGATGAAATAAAGTTAAAAATAGAGGGAGGGAGGGAGGTAGGAGGAAAAAGAAAAGAGAAAAGGAAGTATGAGGATAAAATGAAGTAAAGGTTGATTAGTTGGTTAGGTTTTATGGCATATCAAACTTTGTAGGTTATTTAATGCCAAATCCATTTTTATACAAATCAGTTCTTTTTCAAACATGGATCCCCACACATGGCCGTGCAAAAGCAGGACGACCAGCACGAACGTACATACAGCAGCTATGTGAGGATACAGGTTGTTGTCCTGAAGACCTGCCTAGGGCGATGAACGATAGGGAGGAGTGGCGAGAGAGGGTCAGGGATATCCGTGCTGCCAGCACGATATGATGATTATGATGATGACACAGTTCAATTGTCAAAAACATTTCTATTACAAGATATTCAGTTTAGTCAAACAGTTCTAATTCAAATAATTCAATTTAGTATAAGTACACAGTTTAGTTCTATTTGACCGATAGATAGGACCCGATCAGGTGCTACCACTCCGAATCAGAGTGGACCTGGGAGCGACGGCAATGAAGGGGAGCTCTGCATTCCCCAGAGCTCCGGCATCACTGGAACCTCAACATCAGATTGTTTAGTGTCATATCAGGACATTCGTTGGGGGTGGATCTTACCCCTCTGCAGAGGTGCAGTCGGTGTATTCTACAGCCCTAGCCGACTGGGCTGAAGTAAAGAGTTGAGAGGGAGGAAGAGAAGAAAAAAAGATGAAAAGTTTTGAGATGAAATGACGTAAGTGATGTTGGGAGAGCGGGAGGAGAAGAGAAGTTTGGGGATGTAATAAAGAAAAGGGTGAAGGGAGGAAAGAGAGAGAAGAAAGTGTGTGGATGTAATAAGGGAAAGGGAAAAAGGAGGAAGGAGAGAGAAGAAAAGTAGAAGGAAAGTGTGTAAATGACAGACTTGCGTTTGAAAATCTTGAAGATGATAGAATTATAACCTTTAAAAATGTTAATCCTTTCCAGTATTTGTACCGCCACCAACGAGTACACATATCTGGCTGGCAGGGATTCTGATGGCTAAGGAAAATTGCTATTGCCTAAAAAATAAGACTGACTAATACCAGATTAAAACTTTTACAATTATCAGATATTTTTCAGGCAGGATACCAGAATGAAGGTCCAACGTGTGTGAGGGTTTTAAGAGTTTAAAATACTATCTCTCGCTTTCTCTCTCTCTCTCTCTCTATCTATCTATCTATCTCTCCACACACACACACACACACACAAGTCCGTCCGTCCGTCTGTCTGAGTTTTCACCATTGTTGGCTCGATTTCGACCAAAATTACACGAATTGTTTGGGTCATCCCTGAAAAGTTTAGAAACTATTCTCTCAAGATTATTTTAACTATTCCTTCTCAGAATACAATTAAATATTTTAATAAGTATCTAATATTCATTTGCCAAAATTTTGAGTGGATATATATATATATATATATATATAATTGGATTCGTACCTTCATATATATATATATATATATATATATATACATGAAGGTACGAATTCAATTATTCTCCCTCCATTTATGGGTAAATACTATGGCAGACTGGGGTCTTTAGCTTTGGTTCGGCAACCAGTCTAGAAGAAGGAAAACTCTGAATTCAAACCTGTTAAGCTCCGCTTAAAAATTGACCATGTGTCACATTCTACCCGTGCGAAGTGGTTGGTGAATAAATAAATGAATATATATATATATATATATATATATATATATATAATAAAAATAAGTTGAAAGATGGATAAATCAAACACTTACTAAAGTTTAACAGTAGTGAATGACATATCACTACAACAAAACTTTTTTAAGTGTTTGATTTATCTATCTTTCCACTTATTTTTATCATTTTATCAGATTCACCGCAATCTATCAATTCAACCCCCCATATATATATATATATATATATATATATATATATATATATATATATATATATGTATATATATATATATAAACTGTTTTGCTTTATTTTACTGCCTTCTGTCCTTTTTCATTTGAAACCACTATTGTCTTTTCTTTTAAAAGGGTATTTGGCTCTTTTAGCCATTTACCAGATGTTAGGGATCCCAGCCCTGCAGCTTAGCAACCAACTTTTTGCGATGTCGGCCTCTTCGTGTCCGGTAGTTGTTGGACACTATCACAGAAAATTCCAGGGACTTTTCTGTAGGTGTTTCTCCGGGTATCCGTAACACATGACTAAACCGTAGTAGCCTTCTCAACCATGTCGAGCATCTTAGGTCAGATGGAAACAGTAAGAAAAGGAATCAATTCATGTCGGACTCGCTAAGAGCAAATAGACAAGATCTTAAAGAAATATCTCACAGACGAAGAAAGGTTAAGTTTTCTTTACTGCTAAGACAGATCTGGAAACACACACACACACACACACACACACACACACACATATATATATATATATATATATATATATATATATATTCATGTGAGTGCAACTGGAAGTGATTTATGTCCAAATTTATCTATGGTTCGGATTGTTCATCCAAAATTTTAGTAGCCTGCTTATCAGCTCATAAACATTAGTGACTATCTTAAAACCTTAGGTAATACGGGTATGTTCTGTTAGTAAAAACAGTCCACTACATACTAGTTTCTTTTTAAAGAACATTTCTCACCACCTTAAACTACCCAGCCTTCCTTTATTTTACCCGTTACATACCCTGTCAAACCGTAGACTTCTGAAGTAACAAACAGCACTTGACTCAGGATATTTAACGCAATACGGATGTTTTGAAATCTAGCAGGTTTTATCTTTTTCCTTTGCTATTTATTTGTTATTTTATAGTTGGAGTTATCTTGAGTGGGTGGAGGTGTTTTTTGTCAACGGTGTTAATGTTTTGTTGAATTTTGAGGTGTTTTTGGTTTTGTTTTATGTTTTTTTATTCGATGTGTTTCTTTTTGTTTTTGATTGCCTTGGATCCATTTTACTGTTGTCAGACCCCGCTCTTCTTCCATTTTCGTACGCGTCCGTCTGCTTCTTATTTATTCATCCCACTCAACAACATAAACTCCAAACGGCTGAACTTTTCTCTTTTCTTCTCATTTTCTTTTTTTTCTTTTTTTTTTTTAGGTTTTTTCCTTCTTTTTTTCTTCATTTTTTCTTCTTATCATTTCCTTGTGTAAGTTTTTCCCTCTCTACTGTCTTGATGCATTTACATGTTGTCTTCGAGTCTTTCTTCCTTTCTTTCTTTCTTTTAACTCTTACCATTTTCATCTTTCCTTCTTGGCCAAAGCATCTTTTTGCCTTCTTTTACATTTTATCTTTCACCTGCATCCTTTTGCTTTCTTTCTTTCTTTCTTTCTTTCTTTCTTTAACTTTTATCTTCGATCCGATTTTCTTTCTCAACATCTTTTCCTTCATTCTTACTCTCTCTTTCTTTATGGATTTCATTCATAAAATCTTTCGTTCTTTCTTTCTTTCTTGCTCCCTTTACATAATGTCTTTTATCGTCCTTTTTTCCATCTCTCCATTCTTTCTTTCTTTCTTTCTTTCTTTCTTTCTTTCTTTCTTTCTTTCTTTCTTTCCCGGTTTAGCTCCTACCACCTTTATTTTTCTCTTTCCTTTTTAAAATCTCTCTCTTCACATTTTACGAACTTTCTTTTAAACATAGCACCTTTTGCTCTCTTTCTTTCTTTCTTTCTTTCTTTCTTTCTTTCTTTCTTTCTTTCTTTCTTTCTTTCTTTCTTTTAACTTGTAATGAAATTTGACCTTTCACTCCGTGATCTGTTAAAAGCTTCTAAATGGACCAGAGAAGGGTAAGCACATCACGTGACTCTTTTCACTTCCTTCTCTCTCTTTCTCCACTCCCACCTTATTTTTTTACCCTCTTTCTCCCCATGAGATTTTCTTTTTACATTTTTGCTTTATTCTTATTCTATTACATTTCATTTTTTTTTTTAACTTTTTAACCGGGTGGAGTCTTAGTGTGAAGATGTCATAAACAGCTTAAACCGTAAATTGAATCATGCCAGACTGAATTGACGACTAAGGTTTCCAGCCGGAATTAGTGGATAGACTAGCGAACCGGTGGTCGCTGATTTCGAGGTTTTATATCTTTTTGCTTCTGTTTTTTTTTTTTTTCGTTGTTCTTTTTGATCCATAATTACGAAAAACATTTTGTGAATAAACCTAGATGACCCGCAAATCCATTGGGTTACCGTCCATGATGATAGTGATACTTCTCTTTCGGAAGGAGTACGGGATTCTATTTAGAATTTCATAGTTATTTCACTGATTTTCAAACTGGTCTGGAAATTAACTTATTTTTTCAGTTTATTACACAAATAAAAAATATAATATGCGTTTTTTGCTGCGTTTTGATTATATATATATATATATATAGTCTTCTGGTGGGTAGGGTGTTCGCCAATGGTGCGGGAAACTGAAGTTCAATCGCGGATCGTGTCATTCCAAAGATTAAAAAAAATGGTACTTGATGCTGCCTTGCTTAACACTCAGCATTAAGGTTCCCTTTTTTAATAGCTACTACGCCGAGGTGTAGGGAAGGGCGTCACTCCTTTCCCTGGATTGCTCCACTTTACCCTTGCTATGTACCTTAAAATGTTGAGTGTTAAACAAGGAGGCATGAAGAACCATTTTTTGAGTCTTTGGTACGACTCAACCGGGGATTGAACCCCGGTCTCCCGGACCAATGCATCAAATTACGAACAATTGTAGATTATAGTATCTAAAGGTTTCTTGTTTTAATCAAATGATGACAAAGGAATGAATATATATATATATATATATATATATATATATATATATATATATATATATATACAACGGTGGGGACTTGGTCATCATGTTACTCGGGCTGATGTTTTTAACATAATTTACTTCATACATAATTTAGAAGAATTATATTCTCCAACTATATGTTTTTCTGTATGCAATTTATTAAATTTCCGTGTCTGTGCAGGTTTGCACAGCTGGTACTTGACAACTGACCATTCTACTGCAAAAAAACTTTATTATGTCTTTATTTGTTGGATTTTTCAAAACAAATATCTTTTTCTCGGTTAAATGTCTGTCTTTGTCGCTTGTAGTAACTTTGATGTTAACAGTTCAATGTTGGGGTCATCGGCGCCGAGCGCAGCCCCACATGCACTCACAAATATATTGAAGCACACACAGAACATAGATGGGGCTCCAAGATATCGGACCCGACGTCATTTTATTAAGTTTCCTTTATTTAATATAATAAACAGAAAAATTATTTACTGTCAAAATTCAGGTGTTGATGCATTCATTGAAAAACGGGAAGTAAAACACATTTGAGATTTTAGATATCATTTTTATTATTTTATCTGTGTCATATTTGACTGATTTCGTTTGGTTTTTAGAGCTTATGTTCATGGGTCCGTTATAACTTGTCATGTTGTTATATTCTTCGTGCAACATTATCATGCACATTGTCAGCAAAATATATTTAAATCAATATTTTAAGTGATGAAAATAAAACAAAGCAATGAAAATTTGTGTGTTCAAATAACTATGTTAGTTCAGGTCAGGACGTTGAGTTCAACGAAAGTCAAAGATAAATAACTGCTTCTTTTATAGTCTGCAAATTGATAAAATTGAGAGAATACCTCTGAAGCCGAAAAACATTACCTCCAGAATCGGAACTGATATATATATATATATATATATATATATATATATATATATGTTTTTGGTTATTTCGTTTGATAGCATATCAACCCTTATGGGTTATATAATGCCAACTCCTGTTCATACACACATATTTACGTATATTTAAGCAGCATTTTCCTTTTTAAATGTATCTGCCGATTTTATCTTTGATCCGCTTAAGTCTTCGGATGACTCAGACAAAAACTTGAAAGATCCTATTTACCCAACCCCTCCGCTCGGACAGGATATGACACAAGGTCAATTTTTAAGCGGAGTTTAGCAGGTTTGAATTCAGAGTTTTCCTTCTCCTGGACTAGTTGCCTCACCAAGGCTGAAGAACCTAGTCTGCCCTACTATTTACCCATAGCTGGAGGGAGAATAATTGGATTCATACCTTTCCCACGGGTATTAGTGCTAAGTGAAAGATAAAAGATAGAATAAGCAAACTTGAAATGTCTGTCTTATTTAAGCAAAGATATATATATATATAATTAGTCAGCCGAAGGATAGCTTTGGCATAAAATAACCTATAAGGGTTGATATGCCATTAAACCAAGCTGAAACCTAAGCTAATTTGACAGCAAATAGTTTATAGGTAACTTTATTTTTAAACGTGTGAGAGCTGGTTTGTTTGTTCGCAGTAAAATGGTTTCAAGTATTGCTATTTAACACTAATAATCCTATTTGATATAAATCATTTGTTTGCACTCAGTTTAAATGGTTTCAACCATTGATATCTCTGCGTAACTAACCCTCATCCTCTGCCTTTGAGCAACTTTAAGATAACATAATTTTAAGTACTTGTTTGTCACAAACGTCATTTCAAGTATATGGTCAGGACAATCCTTTTGGTGCTATGGCTTTATATGATTAGGGTACCTCGGGTGGGGAAATGGTTACCAAGTTAGACAAGCTAACCTTCAAGAGCGAGTTCAAGTCAAATTGGATGCCCTGATTTGTACGGCCATGTGCCACATCAAAGCAAAAAAGCTCAGTAAATTACTACGGTTTGACATGACTAGCTGATTGGCCGAATCATGCCACTCCGACAGCCCAGAAAGGGCCATTGGGAAGAGTCTCAAGTCACATGACCACTTAGATTACACCGGTCAAGGAGTGCTCAATCACCAGGATCCCGTCCTCACATATTACAGGTCACCACCTACTGTCTACAGGTGACCACTTTTAGAGGATATTACTCCATCTTCAGAGATGCCGTCTGCGTATTCTCCCGACAGGACGGTATGTGTATATATATATATATATAAGAGAGAGAGAGAGAGAGAGAGAGAGAGAGAGAGAGAGAGAGAGAGAGAGAGATAAAGAGCATTATAATCAGAATATATTACTTATATATTTTACTGATATAATTTTACTTATCATAAAGTATCAAGACTGAAGCTGTATTTTCCAAGACGGAAATTTAAAAAAAAAAAGTTTATTTTCTTCTAAATATTCCCTTTTACATTTAACATTCTTATTCCGTCGAGCTTTTCATTGGTCGACTCACCTTATTCTCTTTTGATATGGTATGAATTTGCCTCGTTTTATTTCTTTTGATGTTCTCAAACGACTCAAATCTTACTTTTGAGATAATTTTTTATTTTAAGAAAGAAAAAAGGGCACAGAATTAGATCTGGAGATCATGGATGCTGCTGCAATTCTGTTTCCTAGAAAAAGCTGATCTAAAATCAATACTGATTCGTCAACACGAAGTCTAGACATCATCATTTTACTTGTACAATTGTGTAAAAGTTTTCATTTAAATTTTAAATCTTGATGTATAAAATTGAAAAAAAGAAAAATTCGTTTTTAAAAAATTATTTCCAAATGCTGTCTATATCGATACTCTGTTTACTGATGAGGTCAATATTATGAGCAGCTTCTTTCAAACATCATATTCACCAATGTTCACCGCTGTCTATTATTTGGACCATAAAAATCTGGATTTTATTTTTCTCCATGCGTCCTCAGCCATACTAGAGTTGAATGTTTTCTTATGTACGAGGTGCATACGATAAGTTTCCAGACTTTTTTAATATGAGCATTTAAAATTGTCATAAACTCTTAAAAATTCAGTACGTTATTGCTATACATCTTATGAGATGACGGACAAATTTTTGTGATTTCAGGTTCAAATGAACAGCTACAGCAGCAATTGGAATACACCCTAATACAGTCTGATTGTCACTGCTGGTGAATTTCAAAAATGCGATCTGACACTTTAGAAGAACGATATGCAATAAAATTCTGTTTTAAACTTTGAAAAAATGCCACAGAAACGTACGGAATGCTTCAGACTGCTTTTGGAGCATCTTGGATGAATCGAGCATCAGTTTTTTGGTGGCATAAGAGATTCAAGGAAGGCAGGGAGTCTGTGAGAGATGATGAGTGGTGTGGGAGGAGTAAGGAAGACAATACACCAGAGTTGATTGGCCAAAGGGTTAGGGTTAGGGTTACTATGTTGAGGTTTTAAGGGAGTTTAGAAAGAGATTCCTAGGAATGAGACCAGCACTCTTCAAATCGGGTCAGTGGTATTTCCACCAGGACAATACACCAGTCCACAACTCCATCCTTGTCATAGACCAAGTTCCTCGCTGTTCCTATAGTCCATACCTTGCTCCCTGTGACTTTTGGTTATTCCCTAAGCCCACAGGCTGTCGTTATGAGACAATTCAGTAGATGAAAGAGGCTGTGACGAAGGTCATTGACACGCTCACGCAAGAGGACTTCGATGGGGCCTTCCAGAAGTTATTGGAACGGTACAACAAGTGCATTGCAGCCGGAGGAGATTACTTCGAAGGGGACTAGAGTTTTATGCGTGTGCTATCAATAAAAGTGCCCATACGAAAAAAGTCTGGAAACTTATCGTATGTTGGGTCGAGACTGGTTTCACATTTCTAGTGTTAACCATAACTGCAATATTTCCTCATTTATTGTCTCTAGTTATAAGTTGATCTCTATCTTTGCAGGATATTGTCTGTGACTTTTACGGCATGAAAACATTTCCTGGGTTATTTTATGCCAAAGTTAGTTGAACAATTATGGTTTCAAATCATATACGTTATCAAAACGTATCTTCACTATCATTTTAAACTGGTAAAGACTTTATTTAGTTAAAATGTAAATCTTTTAATTACAAATGTATTTATAATATCCACGATAATTTCAAACATTATTCCATGCAGATCTATTTGATGCATGAAAGAGACCCTAACAGGTACTACCACTCCGTGTAAGACTGGATCTGGGAGTTATGGCAATGAAGGTTTAGTTGTGTGTGGCATATCAACTTTTGCTGAGATATTTTATATCTGAGTCAGTCGAACAATTATCATCTCCAAATACGAGGGTCATTCAATATATATATATATATATATATATATATATATATATAGGGTCATTCAATATATATATATATATATATATATATAGGGTCATTCAATATATATATATATATATATAGGGTCATTCAATATATATATATATATATATAGGGTCATTCAATATATATATATATATATATATATATAGGGTCATTCAATATATATATATATATATATATATAGGGTCATTCAATATATATATATATATATATATATATATAGGGTCATTCAATATATATATATATATATATAGGGTCATTCAATATATATATTAAGATCAGCCAATAAATCATGGGGAATTTTTTTGAAAAAAAGCAAAATATTTTTTTCAGATATTTTTCCATAACTCTGTTTTGTTTGGAATTAGTTTATAACAAAAATAATTTTCATATCGCAAAAATATTTGTTTTGAGGCTATTCAAAATGGCGGCGAATCAAATGATGTACTACATGTTTGAACAGAGGTCTGTCATCCTATTTTTGGTAGCTGAGAAGAGCAATCAAAGTGAAAATTTACAGAAGCAACTAGATATGCACCGAAAAGCATTTTTTAGTAAAAAAAATGTTAACAAATAAGTTAAAGATGTATTTGCAATAAAGGTGCTCTCAGTGCAATAGTTATCGTCGTTGCATATGAACTCGGCGACGCGAGTTCAAATCCTGGATGAAACTGTTTGCATTTCATATTGCGCTAATACCCTCGGGAAAGGAATGAATCCGTTTATTCTCCTTCCTGCTATGGGTAAAGAGTATAAAAGTTTAGGATCATTAACCTTGGCATGGCAACCAGTCTAAGAAAAGGAAAATTCAGAATTAAAACCAGTTAAATTCTGTTTAAAAATTAACCTTCTGTCACTTCCTGTCCGTGCAGAGGAGTTGGGTAAATGCATATTTTTTTGGTACTTGGAGCCAGAGTCTGAAAGACAGTTCAAGGGGTGGAAACACTGACTATCCGATAAAGGAAAAATTCTGGGCGTAGAATTGTTGACAATCTTCAAGGTCATGAAAGGACCCATCACTATTGATTTCCGTAAAAAAAGGTTCAACTGTAAATAGTGCTTCCTGCTGCCAACTGTTTGGGTAAAAATTCACCTGTTTTATTTAATGACCTTTGTTTAGTCGGTACAATCATCATCATCATCATCATCATGTAGTACGGATTCTATCTTTCTCTTTCTCTCTCTCTCTTTCTCTTTCTACCACTCTCACTTTCTCACTTTTTCTATCTCTTTCTCCCGTTCACTCTCTCACTTTCTCACCCTCTCTCTTTCTCACACTCTCTCTTTTTTTTCTCTCTCCTTCTTTCTCTTGCTCTCTCTTTCTTTTGTTCTCTCGCTCTCTTTCTTTCTCTTCTTATCGGCCATCATTCTTAGTAAGTCCTCTATACGGGATCTAGTGTTCGCACAAACTAGATGAATGCAATATTTTGCTAGTCGGCTAGAACTGGTATGTCCATTAGAGAACGTCACTTAGGAGTTTGTCTTCCCTTCCATAGCATTGGCCAACACGTCTTGTTCGTCTTATTGGGATTGTTTGTGAGATAGGAGGCAAGTAGCTATACAACTGTTTTTTTTTATAATATTCTGCTTCCAGGAATTCTTCAAATCAACACGTAGCATCTTTGTTTAATTTTTATCTAGCTTCTTTCCAAGCATTTCGTTACAGTCCGAGTCTTGCAACCATACAATAGTACTGACACCGCAACAGCTTTGGAAAATTCCTATTTTACTTTACAGATGATCGATAACCTATCAATGGTGCTCCATGCTTTGACTATGCGAATGTTTCAGTGGACAAGATATCGCTACCGAGGTATATGAATAGGTCTACTAATTTCAGGGGCTTACTATCTAATGAGGCGATGGTAATATCTCATTGAAAACACATGCACTGTTTTACCCGAGTTCACACAGAGACCAATGGCTGTTGCTGCTGGCTCCAGGCTCTGCAGCAGAAATTTATTTTGAGCTAGTGTATTTGCAAGAAGCATTAGATTATCTGCGTAATCAGTAATAGGTTCCGCGAGATATCGTTAGCTTCTCGTTTTTTGTTTTTTTCTTGGTTTCGTGTGAGACCGTTTTCTTTCATTTGATGCTCATTAGATGTAATCTGGACAGATCATGAATAGCAATAATGACAATGTACCTTCTTCCAAAATTCCTGTGACAATGTCCGAGGAGTTAGTGTCGCCATCAGTTGAGGAGGACCACAGTCTTCGTGTCTTTATTAAGCATCATTATAGTTGTAAAAGTTTCTTGAAAAACCTAGACTCGAAATATTTGTTCCATCTCTCGTCTATATATTGAATTAAATGCCTTTGAGAAATCGCCGAACAAGAGTGCTGCCTCGATATTTTTTGCACGCATTTCTTCAATGATTCAATGGATTATTAGAATTTGAAAAATTGTGGATCGATTTTTCCGAAAATTTCCGATTTTGTCCCAAGAACTTTCTCAACTTCAGATTGGATTCGATTAAGAAGGAACACATTATACATCTGAGCAGCTTTAGCTGTAAGAATTACGCCTTTGTAGTTTTTAATGATTCCTAATTTGGCTTTCTTCGAAAAAGTAAAGATGAAGCCTTTTGTCTATTTCTCAGTTGTGTTTTGGTTATTCACAGCATTGGATAATCGAAGAAGAATGTTATCAAATTTGCTTGTCTTCCTTACTTCTGGTGCTGTTTCATCATGGCCTTTTACTTTTTGCTTTTTAATTGTTCTCAGAATGAAGTCGAGTTCATCTCTTATGAAGAGTCCAAGTTTAATATCCAGTTGATCGTTGATAATTTCTTCATTTGGGTTATCTCTGACTTCAGGAAAGTTTCCAAGCTAATTTTTGATATGTTCTTTCCACTTCTGATGTCTTTCTTCTTGACTGACAGGCTTTAATTTTGATCTCCAGGTGTTTTCTTTTCACAACAAAAATGTGTATTAGAAATCATTTTAAACAGGTGAACACTTTATGTTTAGTTTCCTCCTGAATACGCTGACTGTGTCCCCTGAAGAAGGATAAAACCTCTCCTAAAGTAGGGGGGTCATAGGTGCGACATTAAACTGCCTCTGATGATGAGACTTCAGTTCTAGAAATCTGGGGAATGTGGAGTACTCTTTTATCACTATTACTCCCAGACCGACTTTGACCAAGAGTGATACTACTTTTTTATGATCCCATTTATGGGTCAAATAGATCTATTTAAAGATTATTGGGATTCGATTGGACTGTGATTAAAAAAAACTCTGAAGAAGCAATTACACCAAAAATGTAAATATAAAAATAAAATGAACGCGATTCCCAAACGTTTAGGCATAAAATAACTCTAAACGGGTTGGCATACCTTTAAAATCAATTAATCAATTCATCAGTCAATCAATCATACGTAGTTGCAATATCAATATTTTAAGAACCATACACTATTTTGTTTTTTTATATAAACTTTTGAAATTGACAAACATTAAAAAGATGAACACATCCTATTCCAATCTGTTCTTTTCAAGTCGCTGAAGAAGGCAGCCATTTTATTATTCCTTGGTAAATTCTTTTTTTTTAGTTACCCGTTTTCTCCAGCCCCTCACTTTTTTCGAACAGCTTTTAAATTATTCTCGGTTATGATTATTTTATTAGCTTTGATATTCTCGTGAACCGATAACGTTAGCCTAACTGAAAATCGAACATCTGACCAAAAATTTCACTAAAGTATTTTCATGAATACGATAAACATATATTCGCTTACAAAAGTGAGTAACTTACTTCAGTTAACAAAATCTTTAATTTTTCCTTTCACTATTGTTGTTGTTGCTGTTGTTGTTTTCGTAAAATCATAATTCATTTATTTTGGTGTTGCTATTAATTCACCGAATTTTGAAATAGAAATAATAATCGATTGTCTTTTAGAGTCTTAATTCGTGCAATTTTACATGTGTTCTGTGGACTTTACACGGGTACTACAATATATATATATATATATATATATATATATATATATATATATATATATATATCAATGTTTCGAGGGGAAAATATATCGGTGGAGGGGCTATTAATTTTTTTTTATCGAGAGCTATTAATCACATTAATCATTCTTCAATTTTCTTTCACACTCCACCCTTCCCTCACTCCTACTTTTGGGGAAAAAGTTTCTATTATTAAGAAAATATATTATTTTCCTTTGTTCGTCAAAAGCCATTTCAAATCACTACACATTCCACACAAAAGAATTGATAATGAAGTATCGATTTCTTTTGTAAACAGACTGGAGTCTACATGATAGAAAAAGTCTTGAAAGCCTTTGATAGTGGCCGCATGAATACCCTCTCTCACCCCACAAAATAAAAGAGGGTTCTGTTTCAATTCATGTGGTCATTTAGTTTGTGTTAATTTATAATAGTCACCTGGGTCATCGTGTCATAACAGAATCCCTAGCAACAAAATAAGTATTGAAAAAATACATATATTAGCTGATGTACCTGTCTACCACGGGTAAGAAACTTGGAATACAAACACGACGAGGACGAGTCCGCTTACATTTCACCCATCGCTAATACTCTCCAGCTCTCCAGGCAAGGTAAGCATCCAACTATTCTTTCTATAGTTATGGGTAAATAGTAGGGCTGACAGGTCTCTATAACCTAGTCATATATATATATATATATATATATATATATATATATATATATATATATAAGAGTTCTGACACAAAGAAAGAAGAGAGGAATATTTCAAAGAAAATTAACGTTTCATTCATTAAGAACTTTTTTGGTAAATACAACTTCAGTGCCCGGTAAAAAGTACAGCTGAAAAGTATTTCAACAAACACTGAAAGATTATAAACGGTAATTGTTGCAATGAAAAGAAATCGACATCTCAAAGAAAGATACTGATCTATACTAGATGGAGCGTTCATCTCTGTTGGGGTAGAGTTCAAGACTTCTATCAGAGATATGGCGCGACAAACAAACAAATGTGAAAAACTCCCTCGACTTGGTACCTTTTTTACCGCGTCAGTTGCAGTCTTCTCGGTATTGCTTAGAATGGTGCTAGTTCTCTCCCTTGCAAAACCCTTGAACAACTCTCCAACAAGAAATAAAAAATTAAAAAAGGTATGACACTAAACTGCATCCAGAAATGAGGTTCCAGTTCTAGTGCTCTGGAAAGTGTGAACTCTTTTGTTGCCTCTCTCAACTGGAGTGGTACTACTGTTAGGGTCCATTCAATCGATCATATAGAAATCAAAAAGTCATTAGAAATAGATAGATATACTCGATACTATATAACTGTGGGAAAACAAGTAATTATAATTACTCCTTTCACTCACCAACGTTAGTAGATAGTTTTTCACTTGAGTTTCACTAACAGCAAGTCTCTTCAAATCTCCAGAACACTTCTCAGTATTCTAGGTGATCTTAATGATGCTGTAGTCTGGATGATCTCACCTTCTCCAAGTCTTCCAGTCCCTTTTTACTAATCTTTTGGAAATTGTTCCATGCACACTAGTTACGATTAGCATCACCTTCACCTCCATGTTCCATTGTTTTAGTTTTTAATTCTCTTGCAAGGTCTACGAATTTATCTACCTTTTCGCTTTCTTTTAATTTTAATCTGTGGTCTGCCGGGACGGCAATGTCTACTATTCAGCAGGTTCTCTTTTTTGTTGATTATCACAAAGTATGCTTGTCTGACCGAGAGTAGGCAATCTGCTTGTGCGTCTCATTCTCCAGGATTTGTTCTTAGTTGTGCATATACCATTTGGCTGTATGGTCAAATTTCAATTTCTTGCACCATTCCCAGTAGATCACTGTTTTGCTCTAATTTGCTACATTCGCATATTATGTGATTAATAGTTTCTTCTCTATCACCACATAACCTTCAGTTGCTATTCTATTGCATCTTATCTATATTTCCTTTAACATAGTTGGTCCTTATGGCGTTGTTTTGTGCAGTTTCTCTCTTAAAGTTTCCCTTAGCTATGTTAAAATTTTCTCGAGTGAGATTTCGCTTGTTTGTCACTAGAAATATCCATACAATTGCTTTTCATCCCATTTTTTTTGTTCAATCCCAGATTGAGTCATATTAAAGACTCAAAAAATGGTACTTGATGCCGCCTTGCTAACACTCAGCATTATAAGGTTAGGGTAAAGGGTAAAGTGGAGCAATCCAGGAAAGGAGTAGCGTCCTCCCCTACTTCTCGGTGTGGTAGCTGCTGAAAAGGAAGCCTTCGGGTTACCCTCGACTAAGGTCGCCAACTTTACTTACTTTAGTTACTGTTGATTCTTGGGTTGTTTGTGTTGTTTCTGGTCGCTATAATCAGTCTTTCTTTGCTCTTTTTTTTTATGTAGTCTTCGACTCGTCTTATCGATATTCAAACGCTATCTTCAGTGCTCTTCCTCCTCCTTTTCTTGACACATACAATCTATCTATGTCATCTATGGGATACAAGGCCTTATGCATCGTCATGAGTTTTTTTGTTTTCTTGTCCATTTGTTGAAGTTCTACGCTCGTTCACTTTAACAATGGTCCTGAGTAAATTGCAAAAGGGGCAGCCCAGGTATTTACCCCTTCGATGAGATTTCTGGGATATAGTTTGGTTTCGAGTAGTTTTCTCGTTCTCCTGAGATACTCTTTTTTAATCTTTTCTTTCATCTTCGCTTATGTGATGGTGTCTACTTCCAATACTCGCAAGTATTTGTAAGTTTCCTTTTCTCCCAGCGTTCTGATTTTTTCTTGATTTGGTATTTCTATTTCTTCCGTCATTTGCCATTTTCCGCTTTTCATTATGAGCATGGCACACTGTATTCACCCTCATCATCATGTCGTGCCATCAGCACGGATATCCCTGACCCTCTCTCACCACCCTTCTCTATCGTCCATCGATCCCAGTTGGTCTTCAAGGTTACATCCTGTATCGGCACAGAGCTGTTGTATGCATGTTCTAGCTGGTCATCTTGCCTTTGCCCGTCCATGTGAAGGGGTCCACAGGAGTACATCACTTATGAGTTCGTCCCTACTTCTGGTTCGTCTAACTTGGATAGTTTCGTGATGGGTGGTAAATGGCCGTACAGCGGCTGCTTTGTAGGGTGCTGACTCCAGGACTTATTCAATATTGCTCGCAGCACTCTTGTGTAGTTGCTGTCATGTAGTGCATCCATACAGCAGTATTGACACGACCACAGCTTGGAAAAAACTGCGTTTTATTTTATCGGTCAGGTATAACTTCCATATGACTGGTACCCAATCAATAGCTGTCCATGCCTTTTCTAGTCACGTGTTGATGTCTGTCTAGCTGTCCATGCCTTTTCTAGTCACGTGTTGATGTCAGCCTCGGTTGATGAGACACTGCTTCCAAGTTAGGTGAACTTGTCTACTAGTTTCAGAGAGCAACCATTTAGTGTGGAGATGTCGCCTCTTTGATTAAGCACATACATTCCGTCTTGTGTGCATTGACATGGAGGCCTATGCCTGCAGCGGCTCGTTTCGGGCTATGTAGCAGGGTTTCAGCTTGGGCGGGTGCATTTACCAGAAGCGCTATGTCATCGGCGTAGTCCGCGTCCGTAATTGTTTGTGCGGGGTATAATCTGCTTCTTTCCTTTGTTCGCTTGAAACCGTTTTCTTTTATTCTATTAATAGACGTTCTAAGCACGTAGTCTAGACAGATGATAAAGATGTATGGGGCTAATGTGTCTCCTTGCAGCACACCTGCTACAATGTCGAAGTAGTCTGTGTTTCCATCCGGGGAGCTGACTTTTACTTTTGTATTTCTGTATAGCATCATTATGGCTGCGACGGTTTCTTTGGGTAGGCAGTAGGCGATAAGCATTTGCTCCATCTTTCCTCTGTGTATGGAGTCAAAGGCCTTGGCGAAGTCGACAAATAATATTGTTGCCTCTAGGTTTTTTGGCATTTTGGTTCTTCCAAAGTATCTTCTCAATTTTTGGTTCTATGCCGTTGCGTAGTAGAGCATTGTATATCATGGCCGCTATGGATGTAAGGGTTATACCTCGGTAGTTCTTGGCTAATCCGAGGTCGCCCTTTTTAGGGAAGGAGAGGATGCATTCCTTTGTCCATTTGTCTATTGTGTTTTGATTATATACGACATTACAGTGTTGGAGAAGTATGTCGTCAAATTGCCAGGTCTTCCATACTTCTGGATGTATTTCATCTAGCCCTGCAGCTTTTCTATTTTTAATTTTTCTTAGTACCGAGTCGGATTCTTCTTGCGTAAACTGTTCTACTTTGATGTCTGATTGTTTACAAATAATTCTCGTAATTGGTTCATGTGTAACTTTCGGAGGGTTTCCGAGTAAATTCTTGAAATGTTGTTTCCATGATAAATTTTTTTTAATTTTATCTTTTTCGAAAGCCATGGGAAGCAGCATGGTGGACGTAAAGGCAAACGGACAAACTCTCTGACGGTTCAACGCAATGACTCACCAGGTCCTGGGCGCATGAATCCTGCAGTTTAACGGCCAGGATCAGATAGTTCGATCGGGGAACTCTAGCTGCTCATTTATAAGGGTGTCCTCGATAGATGAGAATAAAAACAGCCATCGGAAGATTACCATGACCCACACCCAAATCACCAGTTCAAACCGCATCTCTCTTCGTGTGGGTAAAAAAGGGGGGCGTCTTGCAGAGGTTGGATCCCTGGCCTTAGTGTTCGAAAAATCAGTGATAGAGCTCCAACAAAAATTACTAAAATGCAAACGTACAATACAAATAGCGACATTCAACGTTAGAATCTTAAATTGAATAGGACAACTACTGGAGCTGACTGCATCGGTGATAGATCATAACATAGATATAATATGCATACAAGAACACACATACACCCATAGCGAGGATGTTATATATCACGATACTGGCAATGGATGGACGCTAGCCACTGCATCTGCATGGAAAAACTCTGTCAATGCCACGATAGAAGGTGTAAGCTATGCCTATATGATCACTAGCCCCAAAAAATCACTAAATAGAATAGAGAAAATACAACCTAGGATGATGATAGCTAGTTTTAATGGCAACCCCAGCGCAACAATCTTCTCCAACTACAGCCCTACTCATGTTAGAGAAGAAACTGACCTCATCACCTTCTATGATGAGTTATCCTTCCTTGTTCGTAGCATCCCGATACACAACGTTCTCGTCATTGGTGGAGACATGAATGCCTAAATAGGTAAAAACGTAAACAACAAATTCAGCTTACACAACTCGTCAAACAGAAATGAGCAACATCTAACGGATTTTACGCTAAAAAATAGATTAACATGCCTCAATACAAACTTTCAGAAAAGGGAGGGAAAAGTATGAACCTATACCTACGCAAATTAAACAGAAAGACTACGTCTTTATAAATAAGAAATGGAATAATGGCACATTGAATTGCGAGGCATATTCCTCTTTCGATGGTGTGTCCTCCGATCACCGAATTGTCACGGTAAAAAATACGACTGAGCCTACGAAGGAATACGACCCGAACAACAACCACAGTACTGGTCCCTGCTTAATAAAGGATTTTAGAGAAAGATATGCGTTGACTCTAAGAAACAAATTCGATGCACTACAGAAGACAGAAAGACATACTTCCAATGACGAATATGAGAATTTCGTCAATGCCCACTTAGAAGCGGCAGCAGAATGCATACCAACTAAACAAAGAGCTGAACCAAGAGTTCTATGGGAGACATTAGCGGTTAGGAAAAAGCGTGCAGACGTGAAAACTGCCTCCAAATGCAATAGGAAGAACCCAACCAATACCAATGTCCTGAAACTTAAAAAGCCCAAAACGAATTAGCTAACATATACCTAAAAGAAGAAACAGAATACATAAAAAATCAAATCGATAAGATTAGAGACTCGGTTGAAGATAGACAATCTAGGATAGTATGGCAAACGGAAAACGATGGGTGAGCAGAAGGAAGAGCACTGCGAAAACTAAACTGAAAGCTATCAGTCAAGAAGAACGAATACAACATTGTATTAGGGTTTCCGATTCTTTTTATTTTTGTCTAACAGTTTGATATCGTCCATGTACATTGGGTGGTTGATTTGTTCTTGCGATTTATGAAGTTTCTGTCCACCTCAATATATCATTGAGTGGCATCATCGGTATTACAAATCGTAATGGTGATAGAACATCTCCCTAGAATATACCTCTCTGGTTTTTCACATCAGCTAAGCTTTTTCTTATTGCTATCAGTTCCATGCACCAGTTTTTCATGGTTTTTTATAACCTTTGACTTCGTCGGATATCTTGTAAATTTGGAGACAATCTATTATCCAGCTTTGCGGGACCATATCGTATGCCTCTTTGTAGTCAATGAACGCCATTGCTACATTTTGTCGTCTCGTTTTGCTCTCCTGGAGGATATGTTAATCAGTGTATTGTAGTAGATTTCCTGTTCCTCTTGTTCCCCTACAGCATCCTTTTTTTTCTTCGGGTAACAGTCAGTGGCTTATTAGTGAATAGTCAATCTCCTTTCTGATTTATATCGTTAGTATTTTCCACATAATCGGTAGGCAGGTTATGAGTCTGTAGTTGTCGGGGGGTGGTTTCTTTTTAACGGTCTTTTTGGATCAGGTCAGTCTTTCTTTTAGTCATCAATTCGGGTATTTCAAGGCAAGTTTGTCGTAGATGGAAGTGACTTTTTAAAACCAGAACTTATTTAAGCCATCATGGCGGGCGTTTTCCTATTTGGTACTCTCTTAAGCTGTGCTTTGAGTGAATCGAGGTGTATCTTCGCCTTAAGACCTTCTTCGAGTTCATGTACATTTTGTGACTGTCTATTTACCAGCTTCATGGAACCATTTCGTATGCGTTTTCGTAGTCAATCCACACGATAACAATATTTTTTCGTTTCATTTTCTCTTCTTGAGAATGTGTGGATCAGTGTATAATAGATGTCCTCTTGTTCTTGATTCCTTGTGGAATCTTTTCTGTTCTTCAGGGAAGAGTCAACTGCTTATTAGCGAACTGTTAATCTCCTCTCTGATTTGTGCCGTTAGTATTTTCCAGCTGAGGAGAGGTTGAAAATAAAAGAAAACGATATGATAAAACAAATACTCGGACCTTTCCAGAGAATGAACAAACTGTAAAACATAAGGGTGACGGTGATACCAACTGTATTTGGCACACTTGGAACGTTCCCAATAGGTTTGGCAAAAAGACTCGAGGAATTGGAAATCAAAAGAAAAATCGAGACCACCCAGATCACCACGTAACTAAGGTCGGTTAGAATACTGAGAAGTGTCCTGGAGATCTAAGGATGGTTGAATGGTTGTGTTTCATGGCTAACGCTGGTGCGAAAAGCTCGAAAAAATAATAATCATAATAATAATTGATTTTGCCGTCGCATTTGACCATAGCGTGAAAATCAAAGAAAGCGAAAAGAGTCAAGTACTAAGACCTTGACAGAGAACTAAGAAAGTTGTGAAGACGATGACAATTATAATTGGTATGCTTGGAACAGTTCCCAAAGGCTTCAAAAGGAGACTGGAAGAGTTGTTATACCAAGAAAGAATCGGGATCATTTAGACAACAGCGTTGCTAAGATAGGCCCAAATACTGAGAAGAGTCCTGGAGACCCGAGGAAATTTGCTGCCACTCAAACTCCAGTGAAACACCGTCGGCTTACGCTGGTGTTTAAAAAAACCTGTAATAATAATAATAATAATACCTCAACCTTACTAAGGAATTGAAAAAACTGGAATATGAAAGTGACGTTTATACCAATTACAATTGGTATAGCCACCAAAGGATTAATAAAGGGACTGGAAGACTTGGAAATAAATGAAATAGATAATAATAATAATGATAATAATAATAATAATAATAAAGGGACAGGAGGGCGAATGGAGACCATCCAAATTACTGCATTATTGAGATCGACCAGAAGAAGAGTCCAGGAGACTTTAGAAAACTTGCTGTCACTCAAACTCCAGTGAAACACCATCAACTAATGCTGATGTGAAAAACTCTCAAGGAGTCTAACAATAATAATAATAATAATAATAATAATAATAATAATAATAATGATAGCAGCAAAAAACAACGCCATATGAACCAATCAAATCAAAGCGAGAATAGATAAGACGCAACAAAATAGCAAATGTAGGTTATGTGGTGATAGAGACGAAACCATCAATCACGTAATAAGCGAATGCAGCAAATTAGCACAGAAGGAGTATAAGACTAGACACGGCTGGGTGGGCAAGGTGATCCACAGGGAGATGTGCAAGAAACTTAAATTTAACCATACAAATAAATGGTATATGCACAACCCGGCAGCTGTCCAAGAGAATAACACACACAAACTACTATGGGACCTTGACATAAGAACGGATCACCTAATCTCGGCCAGAAGACCAGACTTTATAGGAATCAACAAGAAAAAGAGAACTTGTAAAATTGTAGATTTTGCTGTCTCGGCTGACCTCAGAACAAAACTGAAAGAACGTGAAAAGAAGGATTAGTACCTCGACCTTTGCTAGGGAATTAAAAAAAAACTATGGAACATAAAGGTGACGATTATACCAATTGTGATTGGTGAACTCGGTACAGTAACAAAAGGACTATTAAAGGGACAGGAGGACTTGGAAGTAGGAGGACGAGCAGAGACTACAGCATTATTGAGAACGGCCAGAATACTGAGAAGAGTCCTGGAGACTTGAGGAGACTTGCTGTCACTCAAACCCCAGTGAAAGACCATCAGCTAACGCTGATGTGAAAAAATCTTAAAGAGTAAATAATAGCAATGAGGGGGTGATTCTATACTAGAACCTCATCACTTGATGAAGTTTCGTCAAATAAAGGAATTTCCTTTTTATTGGAGGAGGGGGTCATATCTCATGACAATGGATGCATTTGGTATATTCTCAGCCTCACAGACAGGATGGACAAGTGTAGGGCACCTAGTGAAGATAGATGTCCTTATGCAGTAGTTACAATTTACTTCACTAGCTCGTTAATCATTACCCAATACCAATCATTACTTGTTATTAAGTTTTCTTTATTTTGGCACAAAAATAAAAGTATTCAGCACATTAGCGAAGATAAAAGGCACCATACATCACCTAGCTAAAAGTAGCTTATTATCCATTACTTTAAAGGACAGTAGCATAGAGTATGTGGTTTTTAATCTTTTGACCCAATGAAATGAGAAATGGTGAATGAAAAACGAACCAAAATTTAAAAAAAAAACGAAAAAGGGGGAAAAAAAGAAAATTTTTAAAATTAGAGAAATGAAAAGAAAAAAAGAGAAAAAAAACCGTACTTTTAATATTTTAAAACTTTTGACGAAATAATAATAAAAAAACCTCAACTTTATCCGGTATCGTAGAGCGCTACTTATGTTGTATGTCTTGGACAGGAACTGCTTGGAATAGCTTTACAACTGGTTTAAATTCAAAGTTTTCCTTCTCCTTGACCGGTTGCCATATCAAACTTAAAAAGCCCAGTCTGCCCTATTATTTACCGATAGCTGGAAGGAGGATATTTGGATTCATACTTTTTCCAAGGGTATTAGTGCCATGTGAAATGCAAACAATCTCATTCAGGATTTGAACTCGTGAAGCCGAATTTACTTCCTACAGCGATAACCGTTACGCCATGAAAACCTACTTAAACAAAAAAATCCCGAAAAAACAAAAAACAAATAAAAGGAAATAAAAACAAAAAATAAAAACTAGAAAAAGGGTAAAAGAAGGAGATAACGATGAAAAAAAAGCGAAAAAATAAAAACGAACCAAAAAAGTAAAGAGATAAAAGAATATTTTAGATTCACACTCAACCTGATCGAATGGGACGACGGGAAAGTAATACTTGAGACGACGCGATTAAGGAGGGATAATCGATTGGAATCGATTATTCGGATCGAAGTGTTTCTCTAAACCCCCCCCCCGATGGCTTTGCCGCTGGGTGTCAGAGTCCAGAGAGCAAATCATTTCGTTTTTTTTTTTTGGTAAGGGAAGCTGGCATCACCCAAGAAAGAGAGAGGGAGCAAAAAAAAAAAAAAAAAGGAAAAACCCCAAAAAGTTTTCATCTGAATGGAGAACACTTAAAATGTTACGTCTATGAATTTTACTCAAGTAGACAGCAAGACTTGAACGAGACTTGAACGAGATGAAAGGGAGAAATCACGTGAGATTTATTTATTTATTTAAACTAGCAGATATACCTAGCGTTGCTCGGGAATAAAAAAGGATAAAGAGACAAAACGTTTTACTGAAATCCTTCTGATACATACGAAAGTATCTTCGAAGGTAAAGCTTCCTCCATTTGTTTCAAAAGATACAGCGAGCCTAATAGCACCGTTAGATAGAGTAAGTTTTCCGCTACAAAACGCTGTTTTTCCCACACAGTTCCCACAATCGCTTATGCATTTTAGCCAGCGATGAACAAGAAACGCCATGTTATAAAGGAAGTTCTTTCAAAGGAATAATCCTTTTTATTTCTATATAAACTAATACAAAGAGCACAATTGCACCGTTGGATAGAGCAAGTTTTCAGCTATAAATTGTTATTTTCCTGCATAATCCTAGTGGTTCGCTTATAAGAGAGTCGATCAGAAAGTAAAGCATCCTATTTATTTTCACAGAAACTATAACAGATACAGAGAACACAACAACACTTTTTGATAGAGTAAGTTTTCAGCTACAAAACCTTATTTTCCTACATAGTCCCCACCATTGATTCAATCGCAAAAGAGTCGATCCAAAAGAAATGCCTCCTATTTACGAGGTGCATACGATAAGTTTCCAGACTTTTTTCGTTTGGGCACTTTTATTGATAGTACGCACATGAAACTCTTGTCCCACTTCGAAGTAATCTCCTCCGGCTGCAATGCACTTGTTGTACCGTTCCAAGAACTTCTCGAAGGCCCCATGGAAGTCTTCTTGTGTGAGCGTGTCAATGACCTTCGTCACAGCCTCTTTCATCTCCTCAATTGTCTCATAACGACAGTCTTTGAGCTTAGGGAATAACCAAAAGTCACAGGGAGCAAGGTCTGAACTCTAGGGAAGCTGAGGAACTGTCTTGATGCCCATCTTGGTCAAATAGTCTGGGACAAGGATGGAGTTGTGGACTGGTGCATTGTCCTGGTGGAAATGCCACTGACCTGATTTGAAGAGTGCTGGCCTCTTCCGACGGAATCTCTTTCTGAACTCATTTAAAACCTCAACATAGTAACCCTAGCCCTAACCCTTTAGCCAATCAACTCTGGTGTATTGACTTCCTTACTCCTCTCGCACCTCTCATCATCCCTCACAGACTCCCTGTCCTCCTTGAATCTCTTATGCCACTCAAAAACTCATGCTCGATTCATGCAAGATGCTCCAAAAGCAGTCTGAAGCATTCCATACGTTTCTGTGGCATTTTTTCCAAGTTTAAAAACAGAATTCTATAGCATATCGTTCTTCTAAAGTGTCAGATTACATTTTCGAAATTCACCAGCTGTGGCAACCAGGCTTTAGTAGGGTGTATTCCAATTCCTGTTGTAGCTGTTCATTTGAACCTGAAATCATAAAAAAAATTGGTCAGTCATCTCATAAGATGTATAGCAATAACATAGTGAATTTTCAAGAGTCTACGACAATTTTAAATGCCTGTACAAAAAATGTCTGGAAACTTATCGTATGCACCTCGTATTTCCACAGAAACTACAACTGATACAGGGAGCACAACACTTTTTGATAGAGCAAGTTTTCGGCTACAAAATGTTATTTTTCTACATAATCACTTTAATTGATTCAGTCATAAAAGAGTTGATCTCATCGTAATGCATCTGGTTTATTTTCACATAAGCTACAACAAATGCAAGGAGCGCAATAACATCAGCAACAAAACGATATTTCATCACGTGATCACAATCAAAGAACCTTCTAGGTAGACTAAAAAATGAAGAATGTTTCAAATATTTCTGTATTTGTGTAACACTTCACAATATGGATGGCAGTCGAACAGTTGGGCACGGAGCAGTTTTCTCCTTGCGCTGTGTCAAAAAAACTTTTTTTTTCCAACCCCTTTCGTCTCTACTGACCCACGACAGCTTACTACCATAGAATCTAACTGTTCGTTTTTTTCTCCACTTGTGACGATGGACGGTGGACGGGGAAAGAAACCAGGGCTGGCAGCCCTCCTCAATGCTCAACCCAATTAAAACTAATCTGTTTAATGCCTGACAACTCTATATGAAGCCCTGACGTCCGGAAAAAATGAGATTTTTTACAACTGACCTCTAATCGTACGAGCGCCGAATAATCCAGTTAATTAGAGTCATTGAAAGAAAAAAAAAGCAAATAAAAAACACTCTTCTCTTTCATCTTCGTCAAGAAATTCTTCTCTTTAATTTCATCATATACTAAAAATCAGCAGCTCTCCCTAATTATTGTTTGTCCAGTCTGCTAGGGCTGTAAAATACACTGACTGCGCCTCTGCAGAGGAGTAAGACCCCTCCCCAACAAGTGTCCTGCATATGACACTAAACAATCTGATGGTGAAGTTCCAGTGATGCTGGGGCTTTGGGGAATACGGAGCACCCTTTCATTGCCATTGCTCCCAGGTTCACTCTGGCCTGGAATGATAGCACCTGATAGGGCCCTATCTATGGGTTATATAGAACTAAACTGTGTACTTATGCTAAACGGAATTGTTTGAATTAGAACAGTTTAACTAAACTGAATGCCTTGAAATAGCAATGTTTTTGACAATTAAACTGTGTACTTACATTTAAATTGTGTACTTATGCTAAAGTGAATTGTTTGAAATGGAACTGTTTTTGACATTGAAACTGTACTTACACTAAAGTGAATTGTTTAATATAGAACTATTTTGACATTTAACTGTGTATAAACAAAATCTCTACTTATACTAAACTGAATTAGCTGAATTAGAAATGTTTGAATAAACGGAATAGCTTGAAACAGAAATGTTTTCGATAATTAAACTGTGTACTCATGCTAAACTGAATTGTTTGAAATAGAACTGATTATTTGTATAAAAATGGATTTGGCGTTAAATAACCTACAAAAGTTAATATGCCATAAAACCCAACCAACCAACAACAAACCAACCCTAATTATTTTGTATCCTATCTACGTGTCAAATAAAACTATTTGATCATTTTCTATACTTGAAATCATTTAACACTGAATAAACAAAGGATTGATATCAAATTGTATTATTGGTATTGATAGCAATACCTAAAACAATTTAACTATGTTCAAATGAATGAATAATGCCAATTATAATTATTAGTGTTGAATAGCAATACTTGAAAGCATTTAACTGTATGTAAACAAATGAGCTCTAGTTTATTTCAAAAAAAATGTTGCCTACAAACTATTCGTTCAAAAATTATATATATATATATATTTGATTAGAATGGCTCGGGAAAAATTGAAAGGTGTGTTTGAGCTCTAACAAGGCATTTCTATGGCAAACTAAGCAAACAAGCAATACCACTTATACAAACCACCACAAACCATTAAAAACCTCAAAAACATCTCAAAACGAACCAACAACGAAACCACTTCTCACGGATGCTTATACCCTATCCCATGCAAAGATTACAACAAACATTACATCGACGAAACCCAATGCAATATAGAAAAAAAATCTACAAACACAAACTATCAATCAAAACAAATGATGACCGAAATGCCCAGTATGCTACCAGATTTTACCATACCAAGCGGACATCATACAACACGAAAGCAATATAAAAATAGAAAGTGGATAAAAAGGGACCTTTTACCATTCTGTACCACCATATTTTTGAGGATTCTTTCCTTATCACTTTCTTTTTCCCCTTTTTTGTTCCCCTTCCCACCTAGACATCTCATTATAGTCAAATGTCTGCGACAAAACAGGATATGCTGAAATCTCTTCTTCTCCACCTTTTTCCCTGTTTATTTCCCTAAAATTATTTCCCTTTTCCACTTTCATACGATCAAAAATCTCTAATGGAACCAAATACATTTGACTTTAAACCCTCTCCTTCCTAAAACGCCTTTATTCTCTCTGTCATTTTACATGTTCCTCATTTGCTTATATATAGAAAAACTCTGAAAATGGATCAGCCAGAAAAAGTTCTTGGAATAAAGAATGAAATATCGCGCCTTCTAAACCTGTGTTAAGTGTTTGTTTTATCCAACCTTCCACATATTTCTATCATGCTGTCAGACTCACCACAATCTATCATCTAAACTTATATATATATATATACATATATATATATAACACCGAAACTGTGTTATCACGCTGGTTGGCGGCTAATGAGGCTAGGGTATCGCACGTGTTTTCACACGTTGTATGATGAAAAAAAGGGGATTTGGCATTAAATAACCAACAAGGGTTGATATGCCATAAAACGCAATCAACCAACCACCTAAATTGTTTGGCAATACTTTTGATACTAGAATACGCACACATCAATGTACATACATACATACATACAACGATTATACGCATACACAGTCATAGAGACACGATGGTACCTCGATGCATATACATCATTGTACCTCGGGGCAGGAGAGTTTATAGTGTCACATTTCTACTCCTGAACTGACTCAACCTAGCAAATTATTCACGGGGACAAAACCCTTCCAGGAGAATTTATCTTCTAAATCGGTTTATCTGCCTAAAAATGCTAGAGAGACTAGTCTATCCTACTATTTACTCATGATTGGAGAGAAAAGGTGGATACATATGGTAGAGGAAGAAAATTTGATAAAAATAAATAAATGAGAAGATATAGGTCTGAAATAAAAGAAAATAGATTGATAGATGATAAAAAAGAAGAAAACTAGAAAGCAAAAAATTTAAAAAAAACAAAGACATTAGTGAAATGTGTCCAAGATTTGAACTCGGCTTGCCGACTCCACAAGACAATAATCCTTTTCGCATCCAATGCCTCCGTCTAGACGGGTACCTTAGCTAGTAAATAAAATAAACGAAAACGCAATCAGAGCTTAATCAAAAACCTCAAAGATCTGAAAAAACGTGAGGCGGACATATTTTCTTTGTTTGTGGTTGATAAAAGCACTGAGATATCTCGCGGGAAAAAAATCCCGCGCTTATCGACTAAAGAACTTTACTTTTTCTCTTTTTTAATGTCAACCGGCGAAAACATGTAATATTGAAGTTTGATAAAAATGAATAGACTTTGGGAAAAAATGAATGAAATGAATGAGCGGAGATGATGAATGAGAAAACAATCAATCAGTCGATCGAAAAAATAGGAGAAGATTTTGAAAGCAGATGAAAAAAATACCTCAGATAGGTTAAAGAGAGAAAAATAAGTAGAGGAAGAAATATTGATAAAAAGCAATGAATGAGAAAATATAAATCTAGAAGAAAAGAAAATAGATTAAAAGCTTATATAAAAAGAAAGAAAAATTGGTAGCAAAAAAGAAAAAGAACGAAAGAATGAAAAAGAAAAGAAAGAATAGCTTAGAAAGAAAGAAGAAAATGAAAAATCGACAAAAAAAAGAAGAAAAATAGAGATGGAATGGAGAGTAGAAGAAAGAAGAATAGAAAAAAGTAAAAAAATAAAAAAAAGTAAAAGAAAGAAAAATAATGAAAATATTCTGAGAGAATAAAAAACGAAAAATAATTGAGCCGAAAAGAAAGAAAACCGAAAAGAATGAAAAAAAGAAAAAGAAAAAAGGCTAAGAAAAAAGTATGTGGAATGAAAGAAGAAAGTAAAATAGAAAAAGCGAAGAACATTAAAGAAAACGAAAAAAAAAAAGAATAAAAAAGAAAAAAATATTGCAAAAGAATTAAAAAAAATTAAAAAAGAATGAAAAAAGCCGAACGTGAGAATGTTTAAAAAAATGTTTTAAGGAATTGAAATAGTAAAGAGTTCCTTTTTATTTTATTTATTTTTTATTTTTTGTGAATTATTGTCAATGTGAAGAATGAATGGAATGAGACATGAACGAATGGGTTCAAATGTTACGACTTGATATTACCTCATAACGAGCCATTCCGTTTTGATTTTGTAGAAAGTAAAGGAAGAAAAAGAACACGCTACACCTGAAAGAAAGAAAGAAAGAAAGAAAGAAAGAAAGGGAGAAGCGATAATATAATACCTCAGACGCTTATCGCCTGTTTGAATGAAATCGAAGGACAAAGCGAACAAGAAAAAAAAAAGGGGGATAAAAAGAGATCGAAACAGTCAGATAGACGAGACAAAAAGAAATAAATGTAAAATGCTTATTTTGAAAATACTTTGGAAGTTTTTTTTACGTGATATTTCACTATTTCAAAATTATAAAACCTTTTGGAAGTAAAATAATAATTCAATTTTAATAAAATTTTCGGTGATAAGACATGAATAGGAATGTGCGAATGCAATTTAATAAAGTTTTCTTTTAAAATTTATTTGTAAATTCACAATAAAAAAAAGCATTTATAAAAATTGGAATATTCACAGGTAATGTTATTCATTTTTTAAAAATAAACTCGTATTTTCTTTTATCTTTTAATCAAAATTGCTGTTATTTACTCCGCTTTCTTTTCTCTGGCACACAGCTCTCCTCAGATTGTTTACTGTACCATTTCGTTATATGAGGTAATAAAGTACTGTAAAATACACCGACTGCATCTCTGAAGAGGGGTAAGACCCCTCCACCAAAGAATGTCCTGCATATGACACTAAACAGTCTGATGGCGATGTTCTAGTAATGCTGGAGCTTTGGGGAATGTGGAATACCCTTTCATTGCCATCGCTCCCAGGTCCACTCAAGCCTGGAGTGGTAGTACCTGATAGGGTCCTATCTATGGGTCAAATAGAACTGATTGACATTTAAACTAAATGCAAAACTGTGTGCAAACAAATGACTTATGCTAAATTGAATTGTTAGAAATAGACATGTTTGATCATTTGCCTGTGTGTAAACAATGACTGTTCTTTAATTGAATTGTTTATGATACATAGCAATACATGATAGCTTATGCTAAATGGAATTATTTGAAATAGAACTTTGATCATTTAACTGTGTGTATTTAAAAAATGTGTTTACAAATCATATTTGATATATTTGTAAATAAAACAGGATTTGGCATTAAATAACCAATAAAAAAGTAAAGTTCGTAACCGTAGTCGAGGGTAAACGGAAGGTTCCCTTTTCGATAGCTACATGACCGAGGTGTAGGAGAGGGCACTACTCCTTTCCCTGGATTGCTCCACTTTACCCTTGATCCTTACCTAATAATACTGAGTGTTAAGCAAGGTAGCATCAAGTACCATTTTTTGAGTCTTTGGTATGACTCGACCTGGGATTGAACCCAGGTATAACCAATGATATGCCATAAAACCAAACGAAACCATCAAAGTAGAAAGCAGGCTCATTGCGGCCTAATAATTTATTTACTCAGCTCTATATCAGTTTGGCACACAAGCCTCAGATCGATTACAAGTACCTGTTGTTACGAAGTGATCAACCATCTAAGTACTGAGTATCCTCATCGATGCCTTCTCGAACTTTCCTCTGCAATATTTTTCTTTTCTTTATTTTTCATTTTAATTTTTTCTAATCATAATTCATCCTGATCCACTCACGCTGTAGGAGGTCACGGTGTAGGTTGTCGAAACGTCTTAGAGTAAGAAGCTGGCACCACACCTTTGTATAAATCAAGATGTTGAAAAAATCGATTTGACTAATCAGCAGCAACATCAACACCAACAAATTTTTTATAACGTATAAAAAGTGTTTATTCAGTCCAGGGAAAAATGAGTACAAGTATAATCTTACAAGATGCTGCATTTCGATTTAGTTCTTTCAGAATTAGTAATTGAAAGAATCCCACGGTTTTCTTTGCACTTTTAAATTTTAGGCCAACTCTGAAACCATAGACCCATTGCAATTTTACAAGACCACTGAAACAAGCAAATTTCAGCGTCCTCAGGAAACCAATATCACCATTTTTATATTCATGTAAGAAAGAGGCGCTCGTGTTGTAACAGTTGTTTGACGCTAATATTCTTGGAAAAATATGAAACCTTTGCTTCTTTTTCCAACTATGAGTAAATAATAGGAAAAACTGAGTTCTTTTTTCTTGATATGGCAACCTCTGAATTCAAACCCGATGTACTCCATTTAAGAATTGACCTTCTATCGTCTCCCGCTCTTAGAGGACGGACTTTTGGGTAAATACATGCATTCATACAAGAAAATTATTTATTATTCAAAATTCTCAAACCAAAGAAAATAATCTATGGTTTAGAATTCCTTGATCAAAAATATGTACTCTATTCTCTAAATTTTTAAGCTGTTGATTTGCCCGATAATTTAAACGACGAACTGCTGTTCTTTTTGTTTAAAAGCTTCTATGATATGAATAACTTCAATGGTATGAGTAACTTCAATGGTAAGAATAAATCCTCAATGATAAGTAACTTCAATGATACGAATAAATCTTCAATGGTAAGAGTGACTTCATATATTATCGGAATGTTTAACCATCCTCCAATTCATTTCTTTGTATTAAAGCAGCTTTTTCTTTTTTTTTTTCTTTTTTTCTTTTTTCTTTTTTCTTTCAGAATTCTCTCTTTTAAAAACGTTCAATAAAAAATCATTTTACACTGTAAACAAGACTACAATTCGATTCCAGGTTTGGTTTGGATTATTTGTTTAACGGCATATCAATTCCTAATGGGTTATTTAATGCCGAAATTTGATTCATGTATAAATTTTTGCTTACAATCATAAATACTTACATTTCCAAAGTTTCAAGAAACTATTATTAATACACACAATTTGCTTAGAGTTAAATAGATTCAAGTGTTAATATCAAGCAATATTAATTAATAATAATCATTTGTTTGTCTATAGTTAAGTTTCACGTATTCCATTTTATTACTAATGATTTTCAGATCTATTTGACCTATTAATGGAACCTACCAATAGGTCCGGCCAATCCGGATGTCTCCTTGGATTAACGCGATCAGATGTCTTTGTTTAAATGAAGAAAATAGTGTTGATAAATAAAACTAGTTTAAATCAGGCTAAAAATGGTGAAGCCTTGGATGTACAGACGGATGGACGGAAAGATAGAAAGAAATCTGGTGAGTTATAAGAAAAAAAAGAAACGTAAAAATTCCGGCTTTAAACGAACAACGAACTGGCGAGTGATGAGAGTAAACAAGTCGGCAAATAACGAAAAGAAAGAAAAAAATGGTGGGAAAAGTCTAAAGAGAATGAATGAAAAAAATAAAACAAAATAAAGAAAAAAGAATAAAGAAAAAAAAGAAAAGAAAAGAAAAAAGATAAATATTTGCAACCGGAGTGAAACAAGTTACAAGTAACGCATGACTGAATGGGCGATTGAAAAAGATCGGGTGTTATTAAGCGAGGCTGAACGGAAGCGAAACACTTGCCGCTCTTGCGCATGCTCGAACATTTACACGGCAATGAAAGAAAGAACAATAAAAAAATGTTGGTTTATCGCTGGGATGAAGAGGAGAAGCGATGATTTTCAGAGACTTCATAAATGAAACATGATGTTCCCGGCTGCTAAGCAGAAGAAGCAGGTGGGACTTCAAGCGAGAATGTATTTTCGTTTGCTTTCTCTGATAACAGAAAAAAAAGCACCCGTCCAAAAAAACAACAACAATAAACTGAGACAAACAAACAAAAACAAGCAAACAAAGAGTCTGGGAGGGTTTGAATGCGTTTTTCTTGGTTGACGAAGTAACAGATACTTTTCGCTTTTTATTTTTCTTCATAGATTTAAAAAAATTGATATTTTTTCTGATTCTTTTTTGTTTTATCTTAAAAAATATTTAATCAAGACATTCAATCCTGCCATTTTGGGAAATTTAAAAAAAAATTCAAATGACCATCCTCGACATTACCGCTCAAAAATTCTAGACTGTCACTAAAAAGTGTGATGAATATTTACGTTTATATCCCACAGAGTAGAACGAATAAAGATACTACAGACGTTGTTTTGTATGTTGTGTGTGTGCGCGCGCGTGTGTATGTGCACGTATGTGTTTGTGAATGTATGCGTGTTTGTGTGTGTGTATATGTGAGTGCGGATGTGTGTGTGTGTGTGTGTGTGTGTGTGTAATCTAAAAATGATTAAAATATCACCTTCTTTCTATCTTTTCATAGCTAGAAGTTTCATCTATAGATTAGAAGACATAATGATTCGATGAAACTTTATTTGGAGGAAATGGACGACAAAATGAATTACAAACACAAAGAATTCCTGGTTCGATGCAGTAAAAGAAAATTATTGCACAGGTCAGAAGTGGAATAAATTTTGTTTGTGAAGAAAATCTATTTCACACACACACACACATTTTTGTGGGGTGTATGTGTTCGTAAAGAAGGACTGATATATCGGCTTATGTTTAAATCTCTAGAGTTTTAAATCAGTCATTTTCGCTTGGATGTCACGTGCGTCCTACTTCTCCGTATGATTAGCGAATGCCTACTTTTTGTCGACTTTCGTTCTTGTATTTATGATTAAAAGTAATCTGTCAATCTGGATATTTTGATTTTGAAATATGATATTAATTCTGTGATCCTATTGTTTGAAAGGTTGATCTTGCTTGTTGCTAATTGCCCAAACTTTTGTTGAAGTCAAAGTTTATGAAACCGAAAAAGTCTTGACACTCATTGTCTTGCTGTCAAGTTTATCGGCAAAAAGCTTTAGTTTGGATTGTTTTCTTCCTGTACATATTTAACCAACTCTTAACCTCCATTGACATTCATTCTCTGAACTCATTTTCCCCTCATCTTTTTTTTGTGTCTTTTCAGTTGTTTATTCTCAAATGTAAAAGTCTTAAACAAAAGGGTTATGAATATTCATACGACAAGGCTAAACATATGTTGTATACACTTCTTCTGGTGGTCTTGGATTTAGTTTGATCTCTCTGTCCATATCTTATTAGACATAGACACAAATACTTTGATTTTCGACGTCTTTATTCACCCTAACTCCCACGTTAACCGCACATTTGGAGAAATACTCATTTTAGGCGTCCGTTCTGTTATTATAGATGGACACAAAGACTTTGATTTTCGACGTTTTTATTCACCATAACTCACACGTTAACCGCACATTTGGAGAAATACTCATTTTAGCGTCCGTTCTGTTATTATAGATGGACACAAAGACTTTGATTTTCGACGTCTTTATTCACCCTAACTCACACGTTAACCGCACATTTGGAGAAATACTCATTTTAGGCGTCCGCTCAGTACGGTGCCCTGGACTGCTCTCATCAACTTTATCTAACTGACTCTTTCTTAAGACTGTACCAATTAATCAGAAAACTGCTAAAAAGGTCAGCCAGGGTTCAAGTCTTGTCTATCATATTACTGGTTATTTTTCATGACTCTTCTTCGAACGAATTATTCATATATTTTGAATTCTACACTTACTTTACGTAATTAATAGGTAACCTAATCATTATGTGACACATAGCTCAAAGCAAGAATGTATGATATTTACCCAACCCCTCCGCTACGGGTAAGATGCGACACAAGGTCAGTTTTTAGGCAGAATAAAGCTGGTTATAATTAAGAGTTTTTCTTCTCAAAGACTGGTTGCCTAACGAAAGCTAAAGAACTCGATCTGCCCTTTTGTTTACTCAAAGCAGTGGAAAGAACGGATAGATAAATTCCTTTCACATGTGAAACCCAAAACAGACTTGTCCAGAATTTGAATTCGGAGGGAGATTCCATTTCTTACGATGATAACCGTTACACTAAGTACACCTCTGTAATTTTTTGTTTTTTAGACACGAAACACGTTTACATGCTGTTGAGAAACCGCTTACATCTACAACATGCATGTTTTAATTTTGATTTTTTATTACTACTGATAACAGTGGACGTAAAAGCGGACGGGTGTTATTAGGTAGGATATAATTTGACATTAGATGTACTACTGAGAGAGTGATATGAATAGAAAAATAAAACAAGCTAGCAAAACATCTTGCTGCGTGTTGTAATTCAGTACTTGAGTTTTGAGAAATCGGAAGTACTAGTTCTACTATTGTGAAGGAAAACGGAAGAACAGGTTCTGCCATTGTTATTTGTCAATAAAAAAAAGTACAAGGACTCTCTCTCTCTCTCTCTCTCTCTCTCTCTCTCTCTCTCTCTCTCTCTCTCTCTCTCTCTCTCTCTCTCTCTCTGGTGCTTGCGCTGAATTTATAAGAATCATTCTCGAGCAAATTGTGACAGTACGATTTTGAGTTTTCAAAAGTGTATTCTACCTTATTTACTCCCTTTTGTTCTCACTCCCTCTCATCACCCGACACTTGCACTCTTTCTTTTCCTCTCGATTTCGTCTTCTCTTTCTTAATACTTTCATCTCTATCCCTTCTTCCTATCAAACAGTCTCCCTTTTCCTCACTTCTCTTTTCTTCCAATCAGCTACTGACATCCTCATTGACCTTGTCCCCAAACAGGGTGACAGAGAATGAATTGAAATCTGACTATTCGCAGATCAGTGTCCACTCAGAAAATGGCGGGGACGTCCAAATACAATGGAACTGTGACACTCGATCTCTGCTGTCCACTCGAAAATGTCTCAAAGCTTTTGTTCTCGGCCGAATTTAAATAGAGTCATTCCCACCCAAATTCGATCGGCCAACGATTTATTATTAAATCTGTTGATAATTAACTAGACGCATAAATACAAGTCATTCATTTACATAAGAAAGCAATCCAGACCCATAGTTAATCTTGTGGATTCGGCACTTTATAATATTCGATTTATGGGATTACTATATGCCATGGATCAAGTGCATTAACAAACGATTAAGATGAAAAATATAAATCTTTTGTACGCTATTTTCTTCAAAATCCTTCGGACATATTGACGTACCAAGAGTAGCCATCATAAATAAATTGAACGATTTTCACTTAAGTAGAAGGTTCGCGTTACTTCGCGTGTTTTATTTTGAGTAAGCGACTATTTGCAATATGACTTGTTTGCATGTGCGTATTCGAGTCCTTAATAACACGTCATCGCTTAAGCATATGCATAAGTTGTATAAATCAGGGTAATAGACGGGAGTCTTGGTGGAACAAACATGGAAAACGAAGCAGAACGAAAGTTACATTTGATTGGAGCGCATAGAACAGACCTATGTGTTTATGTGCGGGGTTGGGTACATGTGTGTGTGTGTGTGTGTGTGTGTGTGTGAGATGAATTGTACTGCTGAGGGAATCACATTTTGTCGTGAAGAAGGAAAACGTGTTCCGTTTTGGTTTGAAGACATGAGAAACTTGACTCTCAGCATCATTTGCCACATATTAAAGAGTCTTTTGACATTGTTTACTACATTAGTATATATACGAAAACTTACCTATCTTTGCGTATTTCTTCAAAAGACGGAAGAATTTTTCTGGTCTCTTGAAAAACCCCAACATTTTCAAATATCTTTCCACGTGCCAAACACATTCCTTAATACTTTTAAAATAAGAACACTATGTGCACGTTTGTATCTTTTCGTTGTATACATTTTATTTGCTCCTCTTATTTCGACAAGCATCCATCGCTGTGTGAACACTTTTCCTGATATCAAAGTCCTGATGATGGTTATTGAAACCGAAACGTTTAACGTCGACTTTACATCACAATAGATTTACCTATTTGGATTATTCTGTTTTTCTGCTTTCTTCATACACTCAGATTTAGATCCATATTTACTTTCATTAGTATATATCCTATATTTAATGAAAAAGTTAATTTTCTTCGATACCAAGATTTTATTATTTCTAATGTAAAGTCTACTATACAGCTGTACTTGAAACGATTTAAATAAATGCTATTTTTTTTATAAAGTATTACTTTTATTATGCGCAGGAAACATAGCGTAACGGTTATAGGTATTGGTTCCCTCAGATTCTAAGAGACAATCATCTGGAGGTTGGAGGTTCAATCCTGACTGCAGACGAGTAACAATACAGGAATACTTAACACTTGTAACCGGTTATGGTTAACGGAATTAGAGCAAACAACCCCCGTCGATTATATAAAGGACGTGGTTCGAAGTTCCATATAGGCTCCTGAGTTCGACAAGAAACACCTGAAGAAGGCCAGCGGACACATCGACCGAAACGTTGTGAATATAAAAATAAATATGATGACAATAGTCCGAAAACCCTGAATGATAAAAATTACTTTTATTAATTTGTATATATGCAAATCCCCCGGTGCGAGAACATCTAATTTGAATTCGGAGTTTTCCTTCTTGACCTGCTAAAAAACATAGTCTGGCCAACTATTTACAGATAGCTGGGTGGGTAGGGGAGAACAGGTCGATGTATGCCTTTCCCAAGAGAAGTAAAACAACCTCATCCAGGAATTGAAGTCGGGTTACTAATTCAAATTCCAATGACGATAATCGTTACACCAAGCTCGCCTCCCTGTTATTAGTAACTTGAAACAATTTAATTGCTTGCAAATTATTGGCATTAAATAAGAACACTTGAAACCTTATGCCTGTTTGTTTATTGGGTTTTATAGCATATCAACCCTTGTAAGTTATTCAATGCCAATTCCTGGTTATTTATTTATTTATTAAATATATATGATTTATAAAAACATTTTCTTTTTCTTGCACACAGTTAGAATTTTTAAAGTATTTCTATCTAACCCGAATAATTCTATTTACTATTGGTCAAACAGGAATAATTTTAAAATCAGTCATTTGTTTGCAAAAGTTTAAATGGTTATACCTTTATATTTTGTAAGCGGATAGTTTGTAGGTGATTTATTTCAAAATGAGTGAGAATTAATTTCCGTACATACAATTAAGTATTATTATTTCTACACAGTTAAATAGTTTCAATTATTGTTATCTAACACTTATAATTCTACTCAAAATTTATCATTTGTTTGCGTCAGTGAAGTGTTAACAAATATTGCTATTTAACACTAGTTATTCTATTCAACATTATTCATTTATTTGCACACAGTCAAACGGTTCTAAGTATTGCTATGTAATATCAATAATTCTATTTTTCATGCAGTTAAACGGTTTCAAATATTCCACGCTAATAGTTTTATTTACACGAAGGTAAATGGTTACAAGTATTGTTATGTTATAGTAATCATTCAATTTAGATCCACAGTTAAAGTGTTTCAAGCATTTCTTTTCAACACTAATAATTCTATTCAACGTTACTCATTCGTTGCTCAAAGTTCAAAGTATTGCTATGTATCACAAGCAACTCAGTTTAACAGACGTCATTTGTTTGAACACAGTTTAGATGTCAAACAGATGTATTTGACACATAGATGGGACCCTATCAGGTATTACCACTCCGAGTCAGATTGGACCAAGGAATAATAATAATAAAGAGGTACTCCACATTCCCCAAAGCTCCAAGACTGGAGCCTCACCATCTTATAGTATTGTGTCATATAAAGGTCACGCGTCGGCGAGTGATTAGATATCTGCAGAGAACCAATCAGTATATTCTACAGCCCCAGCCGATTGTGCCACAAGACACTCGTTGGAGGCCGGTCTTACCCCTCTGCAGAGAAGCAGTCGGTGTATTCTCCGGCCCCAGCCACCTAAGCCTCCATATGCCTGCGTGCAAATAAATGATTTGAAGCAAATAAAAGAGTAATAGAAAAAAATGACAATGGGACAGTGAAAATTTGTTTGATGATATCAAATGATAACAAGTGAATGAAGTTTCATCATTAAATAACCCATCAGGATTTGATATGTCTTTAAACGAACAAGCCAGGCCAAACCAGACCTGAGATCTATGAACCTCTTTGGCAGAAATCGACATCTCTTGAGTGTTTGACGTAGTAACTCAATACCTGAGTGATAAATGAACTTTCCAATGTCTTGCTCTAGTGACAATTTAAAAAAACTATGCTATAGACAAATAAGAAATATCTGTTTACACGGCAGTATTACCATATTTTGTTGGGAAGTATTATATCACCCGTGTTTATAAATGACAATGCTTTTATCTAATTTTTGATGTGACATTTCTTTTTGTAATAAACAGTTTTTTGTTTAACAGCATATCAATTCTTTATGGGTTATTTAATACCGAAATTTTATCCACTGACAAAGGATCATTTGTAATCATAACTATTTTTTAATCTTCTATTGAATTTAGAAAAGATTTCTTTTTTGTCTATAATTATAGTCACAGGGTATAAAGTATTCCTATTCAATAAGAGTTTCATGATAGATTAGTGATATCAATTATTGGCATAATTAATGTAAATAGAATGAGTTATAAACCATTGAACGGATAGAAAGATACCTGGAGTCAACTCAGTTTTATTGACAGACGATGACCCCCCCACTTCCCGAGATTAGTTTGACGTGGCTAGGACTGGATAATCGCAGTCAAGTTTCTGAGGAGCAGTAGGCGTTTAGATAAGAGTTCAAACGGTTAAATTGCCTGGGTTCGAAGGGGACTTCGTAAAGGTCGCGCGGATAAAATGAATGTGTCGTAAGAAATAAGATATGTTCCCATTAGAATGGTGTGTGCGTTGTTGTTGTTGTTGTTATCCCCGCAAAGAAGATCTAAGTTTGTTGTCCTTACAACAGCGAATAATTCTACGAGAGAAAAATCAGAGAAGCGAACCAATGCGGTGGCAAAAACAAAGATGGCAGCTGTCGATAGAGGACAAACGTGGTGACAAGCAAAAGATGAGGGCACTGGCTAAGATACATGATATAATTTGTTTTTGCTTATTAGCATATCAACCAACGAATGTTATTTCATGCTAAATCCTGATTGTACATGGTTTTTTAAGAGAATAATTTATTGGTAACATTTTTTAAAAGAGCCAGAGCTCATTTGTTTGTAAACTGTTCAATGGTTTCAAGAATTGCTATCAAATTCTAATAATTCTTTCTAATATCAATCATTTGTTTGCACACAGTTAAATGGTTAAACAGTTCCATTTGACCCATACATGGAATCCTAACAGATACTACGACTTCAGATCAGAGTGAACCTGGGAGTAATAGCAATGAAGAGGTACTCCACATTTCCCGAAGCTTTAGGTCTGGGTCCTCACTATCAGATGATTTTGAGTCATATCTAGGACAGTCGTTTGGGGAAGGGGTCTTACCCCTTTGCAGAGATGCAGTCGGTGTATTCTATATAATATAAGCCGAGTAAGAAAAAAGGCTTATCTAACATATGGATCATTTTTAAAAAGATGTATTAGGACACATCAGTGGGATCCAAACATGTACTACCACTCCGAGTGGAACTGAGAGAAATGACAACGGAGCTCCTGAACAAGAGCATCATCATCCGATGCAGGCGTTACTTGACCTTTTTACTGAGCATCGTAACTCGTTTTCTTGTATACGTATATTTGTAGAATGAACAATTGACATCGTATAGAGAGCATAAACGATAACCTCTTGAGGATGTTTTCAAACTTGTAAGTCTTCACTAAAAAGATAGTTCCGTATCATTCCTGTGTTTATTACCGCAATAAGAAGTTGCATGGAAAGATGTAGGGTTAGTTAATGTTCCTTAAGAGTTGGCGCTAAGCTATTTTTTACAGAGTATCTCCAAATTATTTACTATTTAAAAAATTGAAAACTTTTGAATAAAGAAAAGTAAAGACTTTTCTTTTTAATTATTATCTTTTTATCACTTGAAAATTATTATAATTATTATAGAATATTGTATCCCTTAAATGACCTTAATTTACAGCTTCTCAAAGCTTTAGATTTTTTAAATGGTAAGTGACTTGTATATCACCTTATACGAGCTGCTATTTTGTTTTATATATAAATAAATGATGGAATATAATTTTGGCATAAGTGGTGTAAGTAAAGTTTTGTAAAAGAAGGGCAAATGTGATTATTCCCCCCCCCCAAAAGGAAAAAATGTAAACGGAACTGTTCTTTGGGTTAACCTGTTATTTACAGGCTAACCCCCAAAAAGATCCGTTTTAATTTAAAACATGTCATGAGCCAAAATTTGTCAATGATGTTACTTATATTTTTCGAGGAATGCAAGTAAGAACCCCGCCCTCAAATAAAAACACATTGCTATAAATAACTATAAGAATTAGAAGAAATGGTTCTCTTCAGTCTCAGGAGTTTCGGATCTGAAAACTTACACAAGTCAACTCCGTGTTGGTGGATCTTAGATTTGACTTGATTTCTTTAATAAGATATAAAGCTTCTTGGGTTATTTGATACTAAAGACATCGTTGAAGAAGAAAAAAAGTTATGCTGCCATTTAAACCTGAAAGGATGAGAGGGTTCATAGCTTTTTAGGGGTATTTGTTCGAAAGTGAACGTACTAGCACGACTGAATTTCGAACTTGCTTACTACGATATTCAGCAGATTAGCAACTGCACCACGGGGATTCCTATCGAGGTGGGTCTTAGAATATTTTCACTCTGTCTTCTGCAGAGGAGTAAAACACCTTCCCAAAAGAAGGGTATCTTGGGTTTAACACAATACTACATCCGGTGGTGAGGCTCTACTTCAGGAACTTTGAAGAATGCGGCGTCATCACTTTGTTGCCATTATGCCCAGGTCCACTCTGACCCTATGTGGGAGAACGTGTTTGGATACCCTATATGGATTAAGTGAACATATTTAAAAAAATCTTAATATCAGATAAAAATAGATGAAATTATAGAACTTTATGCAAATTATTTGTATTAAGAATCGTTACTAAAATGGTTCCAGACCTATTTGACCAATGAATTGGACTCTTGTAAGTATTACCATCCCAGGTCAGAATGGAGCAGGGAGTAATGGCAAAAAAGGGGGTAATTCCCCATACACATTCTTTATTGCATATAGTTTTATCCAACTGCAGAGGGTAGAGTTGTCGTATTCGAGGAACCGCCGATAGAGTGAGCAAATTATTTGAATAAATTATTAGAGCATGAAGTAATAATAATAATGGACTAGACATGACAGGGTGGGGAAGGCGATCCTCTTGGAATTGTGCAAGAAATTAAAATTCGACCAAATATATATGTACAAACCAGAATCTGTACTGATGAATGAAACGTACAAAATTTTCTCCATCTCTCTGTCTCTGTCTCTGTCTCTCTTTCTCTCTAAGTGGTCAGTTGTTTCAATTTTCTGTTCGTACAATCTGCATATTGAGTTTGATCCATTTTTTATAATATTTACTATTTTATAATAGTTGCTAGGCTCTGGTGCTGTGCAGCTATTATTAACCCCTCTTTCTCCGCTTTCAGTCTAGTACTGTCTGCCTTCGATTAGTCTTCTCTACATATCAGCATTTCCTATTCTTTATGTGTATCGTCCATATACGAGTTTTTCTTCCCAGACGTTTTAAAATTCATTTAATTTTTGTTTTGTTTTTTCTTCTTTATGTTTTTCTGCCCCAATTACTTTATCTTTTATATCTATTTCTTTCGGTATGAGGTCGAGTTGATTCACAAATCTGTTTTTTTTTTTTACTAATTGAATATTTTTTTCTTTTGCTTCTCGTGTGAATTTACTAACTGTAGAATTCAATCTGAATATTTCTTTAATCTTATAGCGGTTATTTTGTAAGTCAATTCTAGTTGGATAAATCCTCTTCTATCATTTTCTCTCTTGACGTAGAAACGTTTTATATCTGCTCATTGGTGATCAATTCAGTGACAGGTTATTAAATTCGAAACTTTAGTATCCATCTTTTTAATTCAGCTAACGTCCAGTTTATTATATTAAAACTGTGTGTCATTATTGGTATAGCCAAAGCGTTAATTGCTTTAACTTTATTTTTCTGGTTTTTGTATAAGTGATTTGTTAGAAGTAACGAGTCGGGCCTGGTATCCAGTATTTATGCCATTCCCGTAATCCCGGTGTCACTCCAAAGGTCGTACCCTGTCAACAATCGTCCTTCCTACTCTACAGTTTTAATGAAGCTTTTATTCTCCTGTAGAATTCTTCACTTATTTTTTTTTTATTCATAGAGTGAGGCAAACCATTCGCTTCATCAATTTTTAAATATTTAAAGGTTTTATTGTGTTTTGACTCTGAAATTCCTGTGTTTACATTTAGATTGATCTTTTTAGACTTTACTTGCAAGCCTTTCTTAAATGGAACTTTCGCACAATTTTCCACAACAAACTGCATCTCTATGTCATCACAAAATCTTCTTACAGTGCTTAGTAAACCTTCTAAATCATCATTATGTTATGCATATTACTTTAAATCGTCCATTTAAAATAGACGGCTTATTTTTTTGTTGAAGTTTTATATCCATTGGGTGTGTTTTTAACTTTTATGTGGAGAAGTATAAACACAAAAAAAAGAGAAAAAAAGAAAGAAAACGAAGAGGGGAAAGTAAATTTGCTTCGAGAATTCCATTGTCAGTGTTTAGATTATTGGTTTTCAGCATTTTTCATGGATTAATCTGAGGTTACAATGCCACTTTTCCGTATTGTATTTCAGGAATGTTTTGATAACAGGGGATATCTTTAAAATATTTAGAACTGTTAGAATCCATTCATGTGGTATCAAAAGATTTTTTGTAGTCAATCCAATCTTTCTATTTAAATCGACAATTCTCCATGATCATCTTGTTTATGAGGAGATAATCTTTGCAGCCATGATTATTTTGCATCACCTTTGTTCTAAAGGGAAGATAGACTTGCATTCCATGAATTTGACTATTTTTTCTTTTAGAATCGATTTTATCATTTTATGTTGTGGGAAGTTATATCATTAGATGGTATTTTTAAAAAATATTTGTTATTTCTTTTGTTTTTGGTTGTAGCTATGTTACTTCTTCAGTCAGCCAGTCTCATTAAGTTCTTTAAATATTTCTGAAATAAGTTTCATCATTGATATGTGAAGAATAGATAAAAATTGGTGACTTTAGTCGAGGGTGACCCAAAGGCTCTCTTTTCAATAGCTACTACTTGGGGAGGGCGCTACTCCATTCCTTAGATTGCTTCACTTTACACATAATGCTGAGTGTTAAGCAAGGCGGCATCAAGTACCATTTTTTTTGAGTCTTTGGTATGGCTCGATCAGGGATTGAACCCCGGTCTCCTTGACTATTGGCGAACACTCAACTCATTCGGCCAATGGGCCGGTTGTTACTTTATCTATTCCAGCTGACTTCCATTTATGTGCGTGTTTAAGTATATTTATAATCTCTTTTACTTTAAAATCTTCGTACATTTGTGGTTCATTATTTCTATAAGTGTCTTTTATATTTTCAATCCACCGTGCTTTATTATTATTTTTCTTCTTGCGAGTTTTTCATTCCAGCGTCAACTGGTAGTCTTTCATTGAAATTTGAGTGACAGCAAGTCTCCTCAAGTCTCCAAGACTTGGGGAGACTTCTCAATAATGTAGTATTCTGGCCGATCTCAATATTTCTGTCGTCTGGATGGTCTTGATTCTTCACCAGATTTCCAATTCCTCTACTCTTTTTTCCGATTCCTTGAGGACCCTTCTAAGTGCACCAACTACAATTGGTATCACCATCAGCCTCATTTTCCGCAACGTATTTAGCTCTCTGGCAAGGTGTAAGTATTTATATAACTTTTCGCTTTCTTTTTTCATTCTGTTGTTTCCGGAATGACAGAATATATAAGACCCCCAAGATTTTTCTTTTTTGCTAATTATATATTTGGTCTTCTGGCTAATTATATATTTGGTCTTCTGGCTGCGAGTTGGTGATATAATTCCATTCAAAATCTCAGAGAATTATTCCTTGCAAGGTTTTCACACCAACGTTAACTGATAGTCTTTTCCAGGATTCTGAATGACAGCAAGTTTCCTCTAGTCTCAAGGACTCTTTTCAGTATTCTGGCCGATCTTAAAGTTAGCGACTGTAGTCAAGGGCGACCCGAAGGCTCCTTTTTCAATAGCTACTACACCGAGTTGTAGGAGAGGGCGCTACTCCTTTCCCTGGATTGCTCCACTTTACCCTTGATCCTTGACTTCTAATGCTAAGTGTTAAGCAAGGAAGTATTTAAGTACCATTTTTAAACGCTTTAGAATGACCTAACCTAGGATTGAACCCCGGTCTCCCAAACCATTGGCGAACACTCTACCCACCGGCTTAACATTGTTGCAATTTGGATGGTCTCGGCTCGTCCTCCGGATTCCCACTCTTCCTTCCTCTTTCCAATTCTTCTAGTTATTATTATTATTATTTACTCATGAAAGTTTTTTTACATCAGTTTTAGCTGATGGTCTTTTACTGGAGTTTGAGTGACAGCAAGTCTCCTCAAGTCTCCAGGACTCATCTCAGTATTCTGGCCGTTCTCAATAATGTAGTAGTTTGGATAGTCTCCACTCGTCCGCCTACTTCCAAGTCCTCCAGTCCTTTTAGTAATCCTTCAGTCACTAAAAAGCACCAATTACAATTGATATAATTGTCACCTGCATTTTCCATAGTTTTTTCAATTCCCTATCAAGGTTGAAGTACTTATCCTTCTTTTCACATTCTTTATTCTGTGGGCAGCCGGGACAGCAAAGTTGACAAAATTATTATTATTATTATTGTATAGGAATACTTACATATTGCTTGAAAAAAAAAGAAGACAAAGATTGACTTCGTCATTAAATAACCCAACCAGGGTTGACATGCCGTTTAACCAATCAAGCACCCACCCAACCAGAAAGAAAAGTTGTTTCCCTTTTATTTCATTTTTGGAGTCACACCTGGTTTTAATTTACAATGTCGCTTGGAGTGTTGTGTCTACTTATGAGCCGACTGAGCCGGCCGACCGAGCGAACGAGTGAGCAAGCGCGAAAAGGAGGAATCGGTCG
>OY757947.1:24585978-24593478 GCA_963585895.1 Sepioteuthis lessoniana | reverse complement strand
TTGCAGAATTTCTATGCTGTATTTGCATACTATATTTGATGGAAGTTTTCGTAGAGTAGTGGCTAATGTGCAGGATAGCAACATCGTAGTATTCGAGTTCGAACTTCACTTGTGCCTTTTCTTCACTTGCAGACTAATACTTTTGGGAAAGGTATGAATACCCCTACCCTGCCCAGCTACGGTTTAAATAATACCACTACAGTTCTTCAACAGGGATGACATTGGCATTCAATAACCCATGAATGTTGATATGCCATTTAACAAAGGAACTTAACAAAACTAAACTATATTTACAAAGCTAGTTCTGGTAAACGGTCACTTACTCATGGGCGATATTATTTGTACTTTATATGATATATATATATGTCATATATTAAATGTATATGTGTATGTGTGTTGTGAGTGCACGTGTGTTTGTATGTATATTGAAAGTATTTGTGGTGTATTTAATGTTGGTTGATTTAATAGTATATCAAGTTTTGTTTTTTCTATGTCGTAGTCAATTTAACAATTATAGTCTGACTATATACAGTATAAAATGCATTTTTACAATAATTTTAAATACATAAACAGTGCATAATTATTTACAATATTAATGTTTTAGGTTTGGTTTCTTTGTTTAATGGCATATCAACTCTTTTTAGGTTATTTAATGCCAAAGCCATTCTCCTAGAAGAACAGTAGTGGTACTATTTAACCCATAGCTGGGAGGATAAGGGGGTTCATACCTTTCCCAGGGGTATTTGCCCGAAAGTGAACGTAATAGCGCGACTGGAGTACGAACTCGCGTACTACGATTCCACAGTCCATCGCTGTAACCATTACACCACGAGGACACCCCCATTAATGTTTTAAGAGACAGTCTATTTATGTAGATTACATTGATTTTCAGCATTATCTTAAACTGATTTATTTGACCATTGGATGCTGCTCTAACAGAGACTCAAAGTCCCGGTCAGAGTGGACCTAAAACTCGGGACAACTACCGGACGTAGTTTCGTATTATAACTAAAGAATTCTTTTTCTTTTTTTAAATACGAATTAGTATTTTCTAACTATTTTTTCTTTTTTAGTTTATCACCGTCAACAAATAAATTAATTCTAACAGATTCTTCTTCTTGCGAATTTTTCAGAGCAGCTTTAATTGGAAGTTTTTCTTGGCTTGATTGATAGGAAGTTTACCTAGTTTTCCAGGACTCTTCTAAGTATTCTCGCATTTTTTTAACAGTGCTGTGATCTAGATGCTCTCGATTATTCTTTTGATCTACTCTTCTCTCAGTTTCCTTTCTAGTTCTTTGGAATTCATTCCAAAAAACCCCAAATACATGTTTTCAATTCTCTGAAAAGATATTGCTATTGGTCTATCTTTTCGTTTTCTTTTATTTTCTCTTTATGATGCACAGAAACGTCAAATTTCCCTCGTTAACAAATTCTTTTCTTTTCATTAATTTGTACAATATTTGGTCTTCTGGTCGAGATTGGCTGATCCATTTGGACCTCAAAATCCCAGAGAATTTTAGCAATATCCGTGAAAATTCCACATTTATAAGTCTTCTTTTCCGTATTTTGACAGGTTTTGTGAAAGATATTTTCAGTAATTTTTTACCTTTCAATTCCATTCACCTGTATAATAAATATTTTGTATAGTCTAGTGGGTAGAGTGTTCGCCAATGGTCTGGGAGACCTGGCTTCAATCCCAGGTCGAGTTTTACCAAAGACTTTAAAAATGGTACTTGATACCTCCTTGCTTAACACTCAGCAATATAAGGTACGTATCAATGGTAAAGTGGAGCAATCCAGGGAAAGGAATAGCGCCTTCCCCTACACCTCGATGTAGTAGCTATTGAAAAGGGAGCTTTCTGGTCGCCCTCGACTAAAGGGAGACAACTTTTACTTATTAATTGATGAGCATTAAGTACGTTAGTCCATATCACAAAGTCCATATCACTAGTTTCCTATATTCATCGCCTCACAACTTTATACATACACACTTACAACCTCACATCTATCTATCTATCTATCTATCAATCTATCTCCTTCTTCATCTTCTCATTTCTTTTTCCTTCCTTCCACTGAAATAGATTATAAACGTCAGATATATAGCATTATCACTTCCTCTTTTACACTATCTTCCGTTCCTTTCCTTTCTTTCTTTCTTTCTTTGATTTAAAACATTCTTTTACTTCCAATTCTGTCCTCCAACTCAAAATGGAATGGTTCATTATCTATCTGAGGTGATAACAGAGCAAAATATTCGAACAAGCGTTCATGTCATATTCTGTTAATATTCGAGATTATTATTGACTCATTTTTTTTTCCGACTTCAATTTTTTCTGATCACAACAGAACTCTGGTCATTTTTTTCAACAACAGAATTAAATAGCAAAAACAGGAAGGAATAAAACAAAAAACAGTCGGCATCCAGTGAGACTCGAATTTACCTCTTCGTTTGCATCCTTGAAGAAGTCTGGTTAATCACACCTGCTGCTTCAGCAAGTCCCAAGAGCAATGCCTGGATCTGGAGATATGTGAAAATGGCTGGATATTTTCGGATAGACAGCGTATATCTGATTTGAAGATAATGACCAATCTAATTATCACTTTTGATGTTTCTGTCTGTAAATGACTAATTTATTACAGGACTCTAATAATTCGAGATACAAATTTCACGCCTCGACGCCAACTCCGATACAGACGCGAATTAATTAGCCAAACGACAGCAAATTCCTTATTAACGAGAATCTGGTTTGAATTTATGGTGTGGTGGTGTTATTGCGTCATTCTTTCTGGTCAATAAATCATACGTGGCATTCGGGGATTGGATGAGATGATAGCACAAGAAGCCTCCCCCACCCTACACACTAAAAAAAGAAAAGAAAAGAAATGTCCTGATTATGACACTAAACTATATGCGATGGTGAGGCTCTAGTCTAGAGCGCTGTGAAGGGTGGAGTCATTCCTCTTTCTCTCTCTCTCTCTCTCTCTCTCTCTCTCTCTCTCTCTCAATCTATCTGTTATAGTCTGTTCATATCTATCTATCTATCTATCTAATTCAGGATATTCATATCTATCTATCTATCTATCTATCTATTTTAGACTGTTTATATCTATCAATCGATCTATAAAACTTGTAAATTCATTGCACTCTAGAGGACTAGGCCACTAAGAGAAAAAAGCAGCGAACTGAAGCTGTATTTGGCGAAAATGAAAAATATATCAAACGCTATTTTCCCCCAACTAATTCCTTTGACATTCACCGCACTTATTCCAACGATTTTTAGTGGTGGAAGCACCACTGAAACTTCTCTTTTCATATGGAATGAAACTGAACCGTCATATTTGTAGACGTCTTGTACATTCACAAGTCTTTTTTTATTCTTGTTTTCATGTTTTTGTTTTGTAATAAATATTCCGTGGGACCTTTTCAGAATTGATTTGAAATTAAGTGGAGTTGATACTGAATAGATATAAATGTTGTCCGATACAGAGAGGCAGATATGGTTGTCTTTAGAGAAAGATTTCTAGTTTGAAAATCAATATTTATGCAAGTGAAATATCATAGATACAATCTATGTAAAAACCGCATAATCCTTAAAGAACATGCAACGTAAATGCGAGTATCAGTGCTGTGTATTGAAAAATATGCAGGGGGTAAGTGAATAACTATGTTATGATCTATCTATCTATCTATCTATCTATCCTTTCTCTTACTCCTTTTCTCAATTTTCTCTCTCTCCTGCTATTCCTTATATATATATATATATATATATATATATATATATATATATAATATGTAAGCAAATTGGCCGACAGTAGTTGAAGGCAACCCGAAGTCACCCTTTTTAATAAATACAACACTGAGGTGTTGAGGAGGGCGCAGCTCTTTTCCCTGGATTGCTCCACTTTACCCTTGGTTCGTACCTTATAACGCTGAGTGTTAAGCAAGGAAGCATCAAGTAACATTTCTAAATCTTTGATATGTCTCGACCTATATATATATATATATATATATATAAAATAAGTGCATCTATTATATATATATATATATATATATATATATATATATATATATATATATATATATATATATATATATAATAGATGCACTTATTTTTGCATAAGTACATATATGTTTCGTTACAGAATTTCTTTAGTATAGAGTTTGGTAATTGATAATACATAATAATATCTGTTTTGATCGTAGAATGTTTCGCGAAGATTAGTAAAATCCTACTATTTTTAGTTTAATCGAAAATAAAATTTTTATCAAAGAATTGTTTGTGATGTATTCATTTATAGGCCATAGTATACGCTTACGCCTCGGGTGGTGTAATGGTTAGCAAGCTAAACTTGCAAACCTCTAGTGAGTTCGGGTTTCATTGGATGTCCCATTCATACAGCCTTATGCCACATTTAAGCAAAAAAGCTTTGTAAATTACTACGCACATGCATATAAACATATATGCGTGTGTCTGCGTGTGTATCTATCTGTCACAGTCTATTTTTATCTCTCACTATCTCTTCCAATCTATCTATCTATCTATCTATCTATCTATTTCAGTTAAATCATATCTGTTATTTACTTGATATATATATATATATATATATATATATATATGAATATATATATATATATATATATATATATATATGTATATATCTGAGTCTGTTAATATCTATGAATCTCAGTATGTTCATAACCATCTATATGCAAGCATGCTTCCATGCGTATGTATGTGTGTGTGTGTGTGTGTGTGTGTGTGTGTGTGTGTGTGTGTGTGTGTGTGTGTGTGTGTGTGTGTGTGTAAATGTCATGCAAATATATCTACATTTTGAGAACACAGTATGACTTGTTACATACACAGTCAGAAAGAGATACGTACACCAGCATATTGTATTTTTCAAGAGAATAATTAACTATAAATAAAAAGTTAATCTTCTTTAAAATAGTCCCCTTGGCATTCAAAACACTGATCTCTCTCTCTCTCTCTCTCTCTCTCTCTCTGTCTATCTATCTATCTATCTATATATATAGTGACACACATAAATACTAGATACATGTTATTTTCTGTCATAACTCTAGTTCATGTTCGCCATTTTGCCTGATATTTGGTAAGTAATATCTTGTAAAGTTGTTTTAGTTGTATGTGGAAGGAAAATTAAAAACTCATGGTTGAATCGATTTTTTTTATCAAAGTTCAAAATTACCCTATGCAAAAGTATTGGATACACGACACTTTTTTCAAATTTCCAATCGAAAATTTGTATTTTAAAAGACTTTAGATATTCAAATTTTCGATAGTATTGGAATGTTATCTCTGATCAATCAGAGAAGCACATAAATTTTTACAAGATGGTGCAACTAATCAAAGAAATGAATTTAGCACTAAGTACTGTGGAAAATACCATCAGATAGTATAAGAAGCATGGCGACGGTACAGCAAACCTTCCAAGAAATAGAAGACAGAGAGAAATGAATGAGCATACTTCAAGGTGGATCAGCAGAAATGTGCAAATAAACGCCTTCATTACTCGTTCTGAAATTTAAACTGATCTTGAGGTTGCAGGAATAAATGTAAGTAAGGATACCATTAGCAGAGCTCTGTATCGTACAGGATTTTTTCAAGATCACCAAGAAAAGTGCCTTTACTGAAAACCAAACATGTCAAAGACCGATTAAAGTTTGTCGAAACTTATGAAAAGAAAGGTATGCAGTTTTGGGAAAAGGTAATCTGGTCGGATGAAACGAAAGTTGAACTATTCAGAAGGAACACAGCGACAATTGTTTGGCGAAAAAATTGCACTGCCTTCAAGAAGCGCAATACCATCCCCACAGTTAAGTTTTGGGATGGTTTCATTATGATATGGCGAAGCTTTTCATCCAAAAGTAATGTTGAGTTACAAGTTATCCATAGTAGAATGAATGGTAGCATGTACAGGGAGATTATAGAGAAGAACCTTCAGAAATCTGCAACTTCTTTAGAACATGGTTGGAATTTCATGCTTCCACACAACAATGATCCCAAGCATATCGCAAAACTTACAAAGGAATGGTTTGAAAATAATGGTATTAGGACTCTCCAGTCTCTTGACTTGAATCCAATTGAGAATTTGTGGAATACAATGAAGGTTAAAGTTCATAAGTGGAATCCACAAAATATCAAGCAATTAGGGGAAGTATGCAAGGAAGAATGGGGTAAAATAACGCTGGACCAGTGTGGAAAACTTGTGGCCGAAAGCGACTGGAAGCAGTGAAACAAAACAGAGGCTACGTAACAAAAATATTAAATTGATGAATCCAATACTTTTGCACTGGGTAATTTTGAACTTTGATAAAAAAAAAATGGATTCAACTATGAGTTTTTAATTTTCCTTCCACGTACAACTAAAACAACTTGGCGAACATAAACTAGAGTTATAACAGAAAATAACATGTATCCAATACTTATGCGTGTCACTGTATATTATATAAAAAGGGTTTAAAAAAATAACTTAAAAAACATGACATCAGTCTAAGATATTTTCCCTATTTGTCTTTTGGTCTTATTTTGTTTGGGTTCCAAATCTCTTACCCGCAGTAGAAGAGTACATTAGCTAGTATGTGTATTTTTTCAATATTCTTTTGGCTGTTATAATCTGATGACCTAGGTGACTTTTATTATTTATCACATGCTAAATGACTAGATGAACTGAAACAAAATTTTTATCTTTTTTGTTCGCGAGCTGAGGGTTCTTGCAACCACTATCAAAGGCTTTCGAGCCTTTTTCTGTCCTATAGACACTAATCTCTCTAAACAGAGAAATCGATGGTTCATTATCAATTCTTTTGTTGGTGAAGTGTAGTAATTCAAAATGGCTTTTGGTGAACTGGGGGAAATAATATATTTTCTTAATAATGGAAACATTTTAAATGAGAAATGGAGAGGAGTGGTGCGTGAAAAAATAGACGAATGATTAATGCAATTAATGGCTTTCAATAAAAAACTGAAAAGCCCTCCCATCTTTATATATATATATATATATATATAGAGAGAGAGAGAGAGATAGATAGATAGATAGATAGAAGGAGAGATATATAGACGGAGAGACTTAGACAGAGAAAGAAAGAAAGGGGGGGAAAGTGGTCTTGTTTGAGTACGAGTGTAAAAGTCAGAGAGAGAGAGAGAGAGAGAGAGATACAGAGAGAGAGAGAGAGAGAGAGAAAAAGACAGAGATAGAGACAGAGAGACAGAGACAGAGAGAGAATACGACGACGACGACGATGAGAAGAAACAACTTTTGGAATTCACATTGCAAACAACAATCGATGAGTTTGTATAATAGAAAAAATTGAAATTTCCACCAGTATATATACAAGGCTCATTAAATAAGTTTCCAGACTTTTTTCGTATGGGCACTTTTATTGATAGTGCACACATGAAACTCTAGTCCCCTTCGAAGTAATCTCCTCCGGCTGCAATGCACCTGTTTTACCGTTCCAACAACTTCTGGAAGGCCCCA
>OY757947.1:24523478-24580978 GCA_963585895.1 Sepioteuthis lessoniana | reverse complement strand
GGTAACTTCACAAATCTATTTCTTAAATGAAAATTACTTTTTGGTATCCAAGTGTTTTGAACTGACCATTTCATGATCTCTGCTACTGTGAACACCTGACAGTGAGATCTACACTTCGAAGATATTTTATGGGTGTGTAAGGGATTTCGTTTTATATATCTTGCCTTTGGGTTTAGTTAGGCTGAGAACCTTTCGGCTCAGTGCATGGGTTAGTTAGATGCAAACTTGAGCGCAGATGTTAACGCGCACGCGGGGAGGATGTGTCGTTCACAGATGTCAAAATAAAAACCCCAGATAGAAAATGTGACGGCGGGATGTGTATGACGTCATGCACCGGAAGCGCACGCGGAGGATTTTGGGAGATTTGAAAAAGTCAGTTAGTTGAGTTGAGTCTTGCGGTCCGAAGAAGAAGGGTGACTTTCGCTAGCTTGCAGTGGCCTTGTGGCGGGTGCCACACGTGTTGGTGGGGCAGATGGAAAAGCCAGCATAGAAAGATTGTGCCTCTCTCTCCTTATGTCGAAAAACCTTTAAACTCAAAGGGAATAAAAAGTTTCGTACCTGAACTAAGAAGTCGTAAGTGTTTTTCGTGTTTCGGGATTACTATGTTCTATGTATATATGTTACGAACATTCTATATACGTTTCGCATACTCATGTATCTGGCTATGTTACAGATGGGGTAGGTTTCAAATTAACCGTTACCTTTTTTGTCAGATATTCAACTTAGGTATTTGTTCATTGAGATGCTTGTATGTCAAGCCATATCTCTCTATGCTATTTCAAAGTGTTGTTTTCAGGATAGTTTCGTTTGATGTTAAAGCCATTTGGGGTCAGTGTTTGGATTCTTTTTACTTCACTGTGATAGTGATTTTTTTATTCATCTCTATCGGGGGCCATTTGAGCGTGAATGTTGTTGTATAAGTTTGTTACAATCCATATATTTGATTCTGTCTGTAGTTAATAAATCGAAAATAAAATGGCCATCCTGACTTTCCGGTATATTGATTTCATTAGCACTGTTTGTGCTAATGAGATATCAGAACAAGTCATAAACTTCATGACGAGAGCTACGCAAAACTGGAAGGCGGAACATGCAACAGGAGGACAAAAAAGATGCACCTTCTGCGGATATTCATTCTCGCAACTCAATTTGATGCAGCAATAATGTCATTCAATTATATACAAAGAAAATGCATAAGAAGCTACAAATTTACAAAATCGCAGGAAAATATGAATTATTTCATATATATGGATGATTTTAAAATATGCCAACAATGAGAAAGAATAAGAACTTTTACAAACAATAAGAAACTACAACCAAGATAAAATAATAGAAATTGGGGTTGAAAGATGCGCTATACTTAAATTGAAAAAAAAGGAAAAAGATAAAATAAAAGGGAGGAATAGAACAGCCCAGTCAAGAGAAAAAGAAAATTTTAAATACTTGGAAATATTAAAAACGTGCTTCATCAAGCGGAGATGAAAGAATGGGTAAGAAAGGAATATCTCAGAAAACAAGAAAACTTCACGAAACTAAACTGAGCAACAAAAGTCTGATATGTCCGTATAAGATTCTATAAACACTTCTTAAAATGGAGAAGACAGAAAGAAAGTTAGACATACGAATAAAAAAAACAAGGAAGTTGATGACAATGCACAATGCCTTACAACTAAGAGATAATACTGACGGACTCTATATGACAAGAAAAGAAGAGAGAAGAGGAGTCTTGTAGATGCAAAAATTCAATGAATCGAAGAATATTCAGAAAAACACAAAAAATGACTGATTACTGCAATAAATAATAATAGCTGGGCCGACTGGCATTTGTGCCGAATGGGGTATCAAGTCAACGATAGATTGGAGGCGGGATGGCCTCCAGTTCAAGCCGGGAGACCTTCGGGGGCTGCAAAGAATTAATAACAAGAAAAGCATTAGATCTTCGGGTGTGATTCAAGCTATGACCAGCAAGGTCACCTGACATACGTGCCGGGAAACTTGGCAAAGGCTTGCATCGTTCGCATTCACCAACCGATCCTATGGCCAGCATTTGGCCTGCAGGACACTATTTTTGGCTTGTACCCGACCCTCCCCTAAATCCCCACTATAAAAAATACCATGTGTCAAATCCTGTCTGGTGGGAGGCAGAAATAAATAACAACACCAACAACCACATAAATAACAAAGACACAAACTGAAGAACAACCATTACAAAAATCTAGGAAAAGAAAATCAGAAGAAAAACAACCGTATGGATATTTCAAGCGATAAATTAATCACCTAAACATGGTTATACAGAGAACACCTGAAGAGAGCAATTCATTTGTTCTGAAGTGAAGTGAAGTTGTCGACTGTAGTCGAGGGTGATCCTAAAGCCCCCTTCTAGATAGTTACTACACCGAGGTGTAGGGAAGGGCGCTAATCCTTTTCTTGGATTGCTCGCCTTACCCTTGATCCTTACCTTATAATGCTGAGTATTATGTCAGGAAGCATTTTTTGAATCTTTGGTATGACTCGAGCTAGGATTGAACCCGGGTCTCCCAGGCCTTTGCGAACACAACTGCTGGGCCAATGGACCAGTAAATGCCGTAACTACCAATTATGCTAAAACAAAAATTGTTTATACGCAGAATAGCAAGTATGAGTATTGTGGTGACAGAGATGAAACATCTAATCTCATAATAAGCGAATGCAGCAAACTGCCTCAAAGAATACAAGAGTAGACACGATTGGATATGAAAGGTAATCTACTGGGAATTGTACAACAGACTCAATTTTGGCCACACTGAAAAATGCTATGCACACAAGCAAGAATCTCTTCTAGATATTAGATACATAATATTCTCTGAGATTTTGAGATCACTGAATTCCGGCCAGAAGACTAGACATAGTGTTAAGTAAAAGCATTTGTAATCTTGTGAATTTTACCGTTTCAGCGGACCACAGAGTGAAAATTAAAGAAAGTGAAAAAATAAACAAATATATAGACTTTGCCAGAGAGCAGAAAAAGCTTTGGAAAATGAAGGTGACGGTAATACCAATTGTAGTTGGAGCCCTTGGAACGGTTCACAAAGAAACTGGAAAAGAGATTGGAGGAACAAGAGATCAAAGGAAAAATCGAGACCATCCATATGGTTAAAATGAGCTAGGATACTTATACGAGTCCTGGAGACATGTGGCGATTTTTTTTCTCAGACTTTAGTAAAATGAACAGGTGTGAAAAACTCACAACGAGTAAAACAATCTTAAAATAAAAGTGAAAGTAATACTAATAATTCCAAAGAACCAGGAAAAAGAAACTTCGAGAACTGGAGACCTAAAGAAGGATTGAGACCATATACAGAGCAGCACTGTCGGTATCGATTTTAATACTGAGTAAGGTCTTGGAGAGCTGAGAATTCTTGCAATCGCTTGAAAGTTTTTGAACAAAGAATTTTCATCAGTCTTTATAAATTAAGAGTTGGTGGATTTTTTCTTGTTTTGTGTTTTGTCACGTGGATTTTATCTGCAACCATTATAGACTAAGACCCACCCACACCGAGAAAACACGCAAATTTTTAGAAAGAGAGAAAAGACAACAGGTATGGCGTCGGACCGTTGTTATTGTTGTTTGTGGTGGTGGATGTAATGGTGGTTGATGGTGGGGTGGTCGTAGAGTTCTATATCGATTTCATCAACAGTGACCGATTGATTGTCAAAGAACCCCCTACCTTACTAGACTGACCACAAGTAACGGGCTTGATGGATTGGAATCGAGACGTAGACTGATAACTCGACAGGAAGAGCAGGTAGGTAGCGATGGCCAGAGGAGCTGAGAGACAAAGAGAGACAAAGAGAGAAAACGTTTGAAATGATGGAGATGTTCTCGAGGCGAACAGGACGTTTTCCGGGTAGCTTGATTAGATACTATTTCCTTTAAAGAAAAAAAATGTGTATATTATATATATATATTCTCTCTCTCTCTCTCTATATATATATATATATATATATATATATTGCATTGGTTAAATTTGGCAAAAGGCTAGAAGTATGAGACATCTTGTGAGATTGCTTAATTGATTGGTTAGATGGTTGGTTTTACGGCATATCAACCAATATTGGATCATTTAATGTCGAAGTCAGTATTTGTTAGATAATAAGTAAATAATTATTACAATCATTTGCAAATCATTATAGCTTCGAGAAACTATTCTTAAACAAAAATATATGCATTCAAATAATTATTCTAATCTAATACTAATAATTTATACGCAGTTATATGGTTTCAAGTACTCCTACATAAATTTAATAATGTTTTAAAGTAACTACCCCTGTTTAATAAATACAATGATGATAATATAAAAATGTGCCATGCTAATAATGAAAAGCGAAAACGACATAGGACGGAATGAATTGAACTACCAAACCAAGAAAAAAAATCAGAACGCTCGGAGAAAAGGAAACTTACAAGTACTTGGAAATACAAAGGAATAAATATCTCGGCTGCCTCTCTTATAAGATACTCGGGACCATTCTTAAAATGGACAAGGGAAGAACTTCAACAAATGGACGACAGAATAAGAAAACACATGACGATGTATAAGGGCTTACACCCTAGAGATCACGTAGACTGTATGTATCAAGAAAAGAAGGAGGAAGAGGGCTCACCATCATTGAAGATAGTATCAATACATCGGTACAAAGACTCGAAGACAACATAAAAAAGAGCAAAGAAAGACTAATACAGCGACCAGAAATAACACAGTCAACATAAGGATTAACAGAATAACAATAACTAGAAAACAAAAATGAGAATAAAAACAACTGTATGGATATTTCAAGCGGCAAAGAAACGAAATCTAACTCGAGAAGACTTGGACATGGTTAAGAAAGGGAAACCTTACAAGAGAAACTAAATCTCTTCCAATTGCAGCCCAAAACAACGCCATAAGGAGCAACTATGTCAAAGCAAAAATAGACAAGATATAACAAAATAGTAAATGTGGATTATGTGCTGAGAGACGAAATGATCAATCTCATAATAAGCGAAAACAGCAAATTGGCGCTAAAAGAGTATAAGACTAAACACGACTGGTTGGGAAGGTGATCAACATGGATTTAGACAAGAAATTGAAATTTGACCAATGAACAAGTGGTATATGCATAACCCAAAATCCGTCCTGGAGAATAAGACGCATATCTAGGATTCTAAGATTGAAACGGATCACCTAGTCTCAGCTAGATGACCAGACTTAGAAGATTCTGCCGGATAGTGGCATTTGCCGTTCTTGCAAACCACAGGCTAAAAATAAAAGAAAGCGAAAAGAGAGATAAGTACTTAGACATTGCTATTGAATTAAAAAACAACTATTGAACTTAAAGATGACGATGATACCAATTGTAATTGGTGCACTCGGTACAATCACCAAAGCATTTGTAAAGAAAATTTGAAGGCTTGGAAATTAGAGGACAAGTAGATACCATGAAGACTGCAGCTTTGTTAAGATCAGCCAGAATACTGAGAAGAGTCCTGGAGACTTGAGAGACATTGCTGTCATTTAATCTCCAATGTAAGACCATCATCTTATGTTGGTGTGAAAAACTCTCATTATAACTGGTGTGATGCTGACAAAAGAAAGACACGGGGAACACAAAAGTTTTGATAGGAAAACATATATTTAAGTTACAGAGACAAGATACAAGTGAACCTGGTTAAACAGTAGTTAGTTGATAGGAAGCTGCGAGTCCAGTGGGTTATTGACTATCCGTCCACTACGCAAATGGTATCACACGTGATTGTTTCTCACTGATTGGTGAACTCCGTCTGACACTCTCGTTGACGTGTATTTATGGAGGAGGGCAAGTCCATTATGTGGGGAGTACAACAATAACAATTTTAATAATAACCATTAAATAAGCTAAGAGGAAAGTAAAAATAACAAGAGTATCTTAGACGAGCGAGAAAATTTCTCGAAACCAAATTTGCTGCAGAAAAGCAGAAGTCCCCAAACACAGTTGAAGATAAGCCAAAACTCGACGGACCTCAGCACCAAAAAATATGTTAACGCAGGAAGACAAAATAAATGTAGAATTAATAAAGAAAATCGTGACTGAAAAGAAAACTACATTATCAGCCCTCAATAACCAAGACTTAAAAAAGTTAAAAACCGAAAAGGTGAACAAATTATCACCAAAGATCCCAACATCACTGAACTAGACGAGTTAATTTATGCAGGTGTGAAACTAGTCTGTAATAAAATCGGTTTTCTTCGAACGGGAAATTATGCTTGAATAACTGGTAGAGAAACTGGGACAACAATCGAAAGCAGTTGGGAAGGAAAAGCATCTAAGGATATTTCGGGATGAAAAGACCAAAACAAAACAGCAGACAAGTCTAACAATGCGACTTGAAGAGATAAATCAAAAGATTTTGGTAAAAGAAAGGTGATTAAAAGACACTGAGACAAAGTCAAACAATACAAACAAAACTGGACATTCCAAAAAGAAGTAAAGGAAATTCTACCATCAAATAGGTGGAGAATGTAATAGAACAAACCAACAACTGAATGCAAAGGAAGCAAAACAATTTCGGAGTAAAATATGGGAATAGAAAGAACGTAAAAGAAAAGTCGATTGTATAAATGATATAAAAAAGAATCACAAAGACTCAAAGAAGGTTCTGAAGCGGAAATACTTGTGGAATCGTTCAGAGCAACACTCAAAAAGTACCAAAGTGCCATGATGGCATCCATGGATTCTGGTTTAAAACATTCATGACGGATTCGCTCACTTGAGTTGGTGCCTAAAGAAGCAATAATACTAGAATGGATCAAAAAGAAGACCCCCTTTGATCCAGAAGAACCCTCAAAAAGGAAACCCAAACCACCAATTGATAGCGTGTCTACCAAAGATCTTCAAAATCCTAAGAGCATAGATCAGGGAGGAGATATATTATTCGGTTGGATGCCCAAAAGAAGGACGTATACCCGACTAAGGGGAAAACTACCCTGATCCTGATAGACCACCAAAAAGGAACCATCCACAGTATTACAAACCAATTACGTGTTAACCTATAATGTGAAAAATCCTAACTGAACTGATTGGGGAGATTTACTATTTCCTTGTATGCGGCGGAATGTTTCCGGAGGAAGAGAAATAATATCACAGGGGAACAAGAGGAACAAGTGACTTGCTGTACTTTAATCAACTCATTCTCAAGGAGAGCAAAGTGAAGCAGAAAAGTGTTGCCATGGCGTGGGTTGAATACAAAACGTCCAACGATATAATCCCTCAAACTTGAATAATAGAATGTCTAAAAATATACAAATTATCCGACAAAGTCATAAACTTCATCATGGAAACCATGAAAAACTGGAAAGTGGTATTAACAGTAGAGAATGAACTTAAGTGAAAATCCGAAAAGAGATCTTCCACTTTCACCATTACTACTTGCAATAGCAATGATACCGCACAATTTTATAATTTTCTAGTTTAATTGTAACGTACTGGAAGCTACAAATTTTAAAAATTACAAGAAAGGATTATTTATCTTATGCATATGAACGAAATTACACTGATGGCAAAAAATGAAAAAAAAAAAAAGAAAAAAGAATTGCATATTCTGATACAAACAATAAGAATATACAGTCAGAATTTAGGAATGGAATTTGTCATAGAAAAATGTGCCACGATCATAATGGAAAGTGTAAAAAGGAAAAAACGGAAGGAATAGAACTACAAAATCAAGAAAGAACCGAACGCTTGGAGAAAAGGAAAAATTACAAATATTCAAGAATTCTTAAAGAGGACGCAATCGAATTAGCGGTGATGGAAAAAATAGCATCTCAGATGAAAGAGAACATTTCTCGAAATTAAGCTTAGCAGCAGAGATTTCATCAAAGGAAAAACAGCTGGGTAGTTTCCAAGATATTCAGGACCATTGTTCAAATGAAAAAAGAAGGAACTCAGACAAATACACCAGAAGACAAGAAAATTGATGACTATGCACAAGGCAAGAGATGACATCGAAAAAAAAGAAGGTGGAAGAAAAGAAGGAGTAAGAGAACTAGCCAGCATTGCATGGATGCATCAATACAAATACTAGAGGACTATATTAAAAAGAGCATAGAAAGACTTATTAATGCAACCAAAAATAGCACAGACATCATAATGATCAAGAGAATAACAACTAGAAAACAAAAATGGAATGAAAACAACTATATGGATATTTCGAGCGACAAACAAACGAAATCTCACGTTAAAGGACTTAGAAATGGATACGAAAAGGAAACTTTAAGAGAGAAACTAAATCTTTTATAATAGCAGCTCAAAACAATGCTATAAGGACCAACTATATTAAAGCGAAAATAGATTAGACGCAACAGAAAAGAAAATGTAGGTTATATGATGATAGAGACGAAACGATTAATCACATAATAAGCGAATGAAGCAAATTAACGCAAAAGAGAATAAGACAAGACACGAGTGGGTGGGGAAGGTGATCAACAAGAATTTGTTCAAGAAATTGAAATTTGACCATACTGTCAGATGGTATATGCACAAACTAGAATCCATCCTGAAGAATGAGACATGGAAAATTATCTGTGATTGTGAGATACAAACAGATCTCGGCTAGAAGACCAGACCTTGTGATTGTTAAAAAAAAAAGAACCTAGCCAACTCAGCCAATCTGGCCGATCACAGAGTAAAAAGAAAATGATAAAAGAGACAAATACTTAGATCTTGCCAGAGAACTAAAAAGGCTATGAAACGTGAAGGTGGCGGTGATAGCAATCGTAATTGGTGCACTTGGAACGATCCTAAAAGGCTTGATAAAATTTTTAGAGGAGTTGGAAATCGGAGGACGAGCGGAGACCGTCTAAACCACAACATTGGTTTGGTTGGCCAGAAAGCTTAGAAGAGTCCTGGAATTCTGAGGAAACTTGCTTTTTCTTAGACTCCAGTGAAAGACCATCAGCTAACGTTGGTGTAAAAAACATGCAAGAAGTTATATGATCATAATTTTGAGATATAAACGGATCACTTAGTCTCGGCCAGATGACCTGACCCAATGACAGTCAAAAAAAAAAAGAAAAGAACGAAGTAGAAAGACAGAGAGGTCACACAGAAGAACTGTACGGTCACCCCTGTGTGTGCAGCTCAGCCATCTTCGACCTAACTTCACTCGACCCGTACGTACATTTTAGGTGATGCACCTTGACCCAGTAAAAAAATACCAAATCGGAAAACGCCAGGCCATGGTGGCATACATGGATCCTGGTTTAAAAATCCACGTTCATTCATGACAGATTTAGTTATTGAGACCCAAGGATACTTGCTGTCACTCAGACTCCAGTGAAAGCCCACCAGCGTTAACAACTGAGAAAAATTCACAAGGAGAATAATAATTATAAATTCTAAAAATTGCCTAAAATATTACCAACATTAATATGGTTTTACCGGTCCAATCGGCTGGGGGGGTGCAAAATACACCGATTGCATCTCAGCAGAGGGGGAAGACTCCCCTAACGAGTGTCTTGGATATGACTCTAAACAATCTGATGGTGAGGCTCCAGTAATGCTGGAGCTTTGGAGAATGTAAGTACTCCTTCATTGCCATCAATTCCTGATCCACTGCCTGTAAATTTTAATTAATCTTATTTATTTTTAGAAGTTTGACTACAGTTACAATTAAAATATTTGCTTGGCATAATTTTTCCAAAACTTTGTTCTTGAGATCGGCGTTTTAATCAGTTGCACAATTCTCTGTGGATGATCTTTCCTACCCAGTCATGTCTGCTCTCATGTTACTTTTTAGAATTTTCAGCATTCGTTTATTAATTGTTTATTATGTGATTGAATGTTTCATATCTGTCACCACTTATTTAATACTTTCTGTATTATTATTATTATCATTGTTATTATTATACGCAGCGTTTTTCACACCAGTTTTAAATGGTTCTTCATTAAAGTCTGACATCAAGTATCCTCAGAACTCCAGGAATTATTGTATATTTTGGCTGATTTTAGCAAATCTATGGTCTGGGTGATCCATCTCCTAAAGTCTCTTTTCCAGACTCTTGGAAACTCTTCCAAGGGCAATTACTATCTAGCTAGGGGCCTTCACTTAGCTAAGGCCCTTCTCCTAGCTGAGGCCCTCTACCTGGCTTGGACTCTTCACCTAGCTGGAGACTTCTATCCGGCTGGGGCCTTCAACCTGGCTGAGACCCACCACTTGGCTCAGGATCTTCATCTTGGCTGGAGTCTTCTACCTGGCTGTGGCCCTTCACCTGACTGAGGCCCTTCACTTTGCTGCGGTCTTCTACCTGGCTGGAGCCTTCTACCTGGCTGGGACCCTCTACCTGGCTGCGGACCTTCACCTAGCTTAAGTCCCTAAAATATATGCTTTAATCCGGCACTGATCAGTCCAAATAATCTTCTCGAATCTAAAAAACGGCAACAATTTTCATGTCCTACCAATCGATCTACTTTAAAAGAAAAAAAGACAAAAAAAAAAAAAGATTGCTGGAAAGAAATTTCTTATTTCTCTCCGGCCATTTTTATTCCCAAATCCTTGGACGTTTGAATTGTAGACATAATGTATGCCAACTACGAACTTCAGTCGAGGCAATGTCTCAATTAACTTTCAACTCGGCGCGGGATAACGCCGGATCAAATGGTGGTTTGTCGACTTGAAATTGCAACCGTGATTTGTATGCAAGCTACGAATAGAGCCGCGAATAACCTAAAGGTAAAGAGAGAGAGAGAGAGAGAGAGAGAGAGAGAGAGAGAGAGAGAGAATACCAAAATACCAATCGAAGTCTCGTGAGAGTCTGCGGTGCGTGCCGAGATTAGATAGCAAACAGAAATGAGAAGTTTTGCTACTTTTTGAGTCCAGGGAGAAATGAAGTCGCGTGAATCAAATCTGGTTAGATTTTCGACGACATAATTGACTGTGGAACTGACGCAGAGTTTGTGGGATTCTAAAAGGGATAAAAAAAACTTAGCGACGAATTCAATATTTCTAAGGGACTACAAAGAATAAAAGGTAACTTGATTGATAAAGGGTCAATTAGTGGTTTCTTTTTTCTTTTTTTCTCTCTTCTTTTTTTTTTTTTTTTGAATATTTGACCAAGTTTGCTCATATCTATCTACCTATTTCAGTCTGTTCTTTCTCTTTCTCAATCTCTCTCTCAATGTGTGTGTGTGTGTGTGTGTGTGGATAGATAGATAAATAAAAAAAGATGGTTGTTGGTTGTTTGGGTTTTATTGGCATATCAACCTTTGTAGGCTATTTAACGTCAAATTCATTTTTATGAAAATAGTTCTATTTCAAACAATTCAGTTTAGGATAAGTACGCAGTTTAAATGTAAGTACAGTTTAATTGTGAAAAACATTTCTATTTCAAGCTTTTCAGTTTAGTCAAGCAGTTCTAATTCAACTAATTCAGTTTAGTATAAGTTCAGATTTTGTTTACACACAGTTAAATGTCAAAAAAGTTCTATATTAAACAAATCAGTTTCGTGTAAATACAGTTTCAATGATTCAGTTTAGCATAAGCACGGAGTTTAAATGTAAGTACGGTTTAATTGTGAAAAAAATGTCTATTTCAAACGATTCAGTTTAGTCAAACAATTTAGTTTAGCATAAGTATTCTGTTAGTTTTATTTAACCCATAGATAGTGCTCTATCAGGTGCTACAACGCCGGGCCAGAGTGGACCTGGGAGCAATAGCAATGAAGGGGTGCTCCGCATTCCTCAAAGCCCCAGCATCACTGGAATCTCATCATCAGACTGTTTAGTGTCATATCCAGGACTCTCATTGGTGGTGGTGGGGTATTACCCCTCTGCAGAGGTTCAGTCGGTGTATTCTACAGCCCCAGCCGACTGGGCAAAATAGATAAAGAATTAGCATAAATAGATTGATAAATAGATAGATAGATAGATTTGGTTGATTGTATTTTAAGGCATATCAACCCTTGATGGTTATTTAATCCCAAGTATGAGTTTTAAGTTAATTGCCTGTTGGTTACATTTTTTAAACGAGCAAAGCTTATTTATTTGCACACAGTTAAATGGTTTCAACTGTTGCTATCTAATACAAATAATTTAATTTGATAGTAATAGACAATTCTATTTGACTCATAGATGGGACCCGAACAGTTACAACCACTTCAGGTCGGTGAGGGCCTGAGAGTAATGGCAGTGAAGGGGTACTCCGAATTCCCTAAAGTTCCAGGACTGGAGCCGCACCATCAGATGGTTTAGGGTCATATCTAGCACACTCATTGGTAGGTGGGGTCTGACCCCTCTGAGGAGATGCAATTGGGGTATTCTACAGCCCCAGCCGACTGGGTTCTTTCTTTCTTTCTTTCTAGATAGATAGATAGATAGATGAAGGACTGACTTATTGATAGATGGATGGATAGATTGTAGACTGACAAGTTAGATTCCCGACCGACTTCTCAACACCCAGATCGATAATTCTGCTGACATGGAGGCCTTCAAACAGATACTGAAGCAAGTAGACGACTAAATCATTTCGTTCCTTGTTGATCGCGTGCTAACATTCTTCGAAAAACAATAGATTCACTTTAGCGAAAAGTAAGTCAAAATAGAAACTTTGACCCTTTCGCCATTTTTTTCTATTTTCCATCGACAAATTGGTTCCAGTTCCGCTTGTTTGATACGTTTTCTTGTTCATTTCTTTTTTGTTTTGATGCATTTTAGTTTGTTTTTAATCTATTTTGATTCTTTCTATTTTTACTTTTCTTTCTTTCTTTCTTTCTTTCTTTCTTTCTTTCTTTCTTTCTATTACTTTTCTTTTTCCCAATCTACTGTTTTTTCTCTCTTCTCCTGCTCTATTTGATTTGCTCTTTATTTTCTTTTTTGTTTTTACTAATTTTCCTTCCTTCTTTCCTTTCTTCCTTTCTTCCTTCTTTTTTTCTTTCTTTCTTTATAATTTATCTCTTTCCGTTGTTTATCTTATTTCTTTTTATTCTTGCTTGTTTATTTTTTTCCATTGCCTATACACTTTCTTTCTTTCTTTCTTTCTCTCTTTCTTTCTTTCTTTCTTTCTTTCTTATTTGACATTGTACGATCTTTCTTACACATATCGCATCAGAACGGACATTATTTCAACCTCTCGTGGTACACTAAGAGGAAATTTCGAATAGTCCAATGTCTGTGTGTCACTAGTCACGGAAACTGACGCCATTTTAGGTATTACCAGTGCATTCCTCGTCAAACTGCCCATCAAATTAAATGCCACACTTGTGCATGGTGTTTTATGATACCTTTTATCGTCAGGTTTTAAAGAAATGTCATGAACGATTGTTGTGGGCCACTACGATAGCCAGATCGATCATCAACAGATGACAGGCTAATAAACATTTCTATGTTAATATTGATTATCGATACACAAACATAGAATAATTGATTTCACGCCCCATTCATTATTCTGACCCGTAAAGTTTTCATTGAAGGAGATACTGGTTATTTATTAAGCTATGTCTGGCTCACAGGCTGCTTCCAGTATCGACTGTTACTAAATGGTCGCTCATCTAATTACTAAACTGGCTCATCGTTACTTAACATCTTACTTTCATGATTTAACGGGAACAAGTGCTTTCTGTGTTACTCGAACGTAACTAATCATGTGTGTTTAGTCGTTATATACTTAGCTTTACTTAATCTGGTCGTTTACAGTATCAGCTAATCTTCTGTGTTTACTCATCGGAGTTCTGAGCAGGTTTATCGTCGATTAACTTCTCCATTTATTTTTCTTATTACTCACAAAATTTTGCTTAGGTTGCTTACACTACCTTCTTTTTTAAGTGGTCACCCATCTCAGTAGAGAACAAGCTCATTGTTGCTTAACTTAAGAGATGCACACAGTTAAATGGTTACAGATATTGTTATTTAACACTATTACTTCTATTCAACGTAAATGTGTTCCAATCGGCTGGGGTTGCATCTCTATCTATGAGTCAAATAGAACTAAATTGTCTACTTATGTTAAACTGAATTGTTTGAAATGGAACTGTTTTGAAATTTAAACTGTATACTTATGTTAAACTGAATTGTTTGTAATAAAAGTGTTTATGTGTATAAAATGGATTTGGCATTAAACAACATATAATAGTTGATATGCCATAAAACCAAGCGAAACGAAACCAACATAAATGGTTTCAAGTATTGTAAATGATTAAATAGTTCTATTTGACCCACAGATGGGACTCCAAGAGATGCTAGCACTCTGGTGGTTCGTAATAGCAATAGAGGGGTACTCCATATTCCCCAAAACTCCAGGACTGGAGCCTCACCATCAGATGCTTTTGTGTCATATCCAGGATACTCGTTGCAAGGAGGTTCTTACCCCTCTGCTGAGATACAGTCAGGGTATTCTACAGCCCCAGCCAATTGGGCAAGTCTATACATCAGTAAAAGTTGGCAACCATAGGCGAGGGTTACTCGAAGGTTCCCTTTACAATAGCTACCACACAGAGGTGTAGGGGAGAGCACCACTCCATTCCCAGGATTGCTCTACTTTACCCTTGATCCTTACCTGATAATGCTGAGTGTTAAGCAACGCGGCATCAAGTACCAATTTTTTAGTCTTTGGTATTACTCGATCTGAGATTGAACCCTGGTCTACCGACTCATTGACGAACACTCTAACCACAGACCAATGAACAATGGAGTAACAATAAAGGAGAGTGGAAAGCAGGACGAATATCTGGATGTTGTCAGGGAATTGAAAAAGAAAATGTGGAACTGTTACGGCGATACCAATTGTAGTTGGTGCACTTGGAACGGTCTTCAAATATCTGGCCAAAAAGGCTGGAGGAATTGGAAATCAGAAGAATCAAGACCATCCAGACCACAGCAGCGTCAAAATTTGCCATAATAAGTATCGTGGAAAGCTGAGTAAACATGTCTTCAGTGAGAAAGTACCTGTTAAAACTATTTTAAAACACTTGCAAGAAGTCAAATATAAATAAATGATTTATTTTACTTCAAATTCTACCGAGGGAACAATTAATGTATTGAATTTTAAATGGTGAAATGGTTGATTTTAGTGAATCTGACAAGATGATAAAAATAGATGAAAAGTTGGATAAATCAGACAATTAAAAAGGGTTTAGCCGTAATATTTCATTCTTTATTCAAGAATTTCCTCAAACTCTGAAATTCTAAAATAAAGAATGAAGTATTACTACTAAACCCTTTTTAATTGTCAGATTTATCCATCTTTTCCCCTGTTTTATATGTAAAAACAAGATAAAAACAATAGAAAACAAAAATAAAAAGACCCTGTTAATATAAAATAAATATTCTCCTTTGCATGTATTTACCCAACCCCTCTTCCAAGGGCAGGATACGATACAAGGGTAAATTTTAAGCGGAGTACAGCTGGTTTGAATTCAGCGATTTCCTTTTCCCAGACCGATTCCTGTGCCAAAGCTAAAGATTTCAGTTTGCCCTACTATTTACCCCTGGCTGGAGGAAACTATTGATGGATTCATGCCTTTCCCGAGAGCATTTGATCGAAAGTGAAATGCAGACATCCTAATTCAGAATTTGAACTCCGGTCACCGTGTCCATTTCTTAAAACGATACCCGTTAAATAACCACCCCCATCCTTGTCCTCCAGTTTCTTGAGGTGGGACAATAAAATGGTCTTTTTCTTGGACTAGACATTTTAATTTATTTTACTTGAAATATCTATATTCTTTAATGTGCTTCGTTTGAACATTTTACTAGACTTTGTTTCAAATGTTTTTTTCATTTTTGGAGGTAAAACAGGCACAAAAAGAAGATTACTAAAAGGTAAACAGCTGAAACATTGTGGAAATAAAATTCAGAATTTTATGTATATCTTTTTGATTCATATATATATATATGTGTGTGTGTGTGTGTGTGTGTGTATTTGGGCTGCATTTCTTCGTTAATACATATTTGATGAAACAATATAGACATTTTTTGTCTACATATTTTTGTATTTATCATATCAAGTTGCCATATCGATGTTAAAATATCCAGTCGACATTGATTATATCGTATACTTATCGTATGCACCTCGTAGAAGGTGCATACGATAAGTTTCCAGACTTTTTTCGTTTGGGCACTTCTATTGATAGTACACACATGAAACTCTAGTCCCTTTGAAGTAATCTCCTCCGGCTGCAATGCACTTATTGTACCGTTCCAACAACTTCTGGAGGGCCCTATCGAAGTCCTCTTGTGTGAGCGTGTCAATGATCTTCGCCACAGTCTCTTTCATCTCCTTAATCGTCTCATAAAGACTGCCTCTGAGCTTAGGGAATAAGCAAAAGTCACGGGGAGCAAGGTTTGGACGATAGGGAGGGTAAGAAAGTGTCTTGATGCCCATCTTGGTCATATAGTCTGTGGTAATTTACTAAGCTTTTTGCTTAGATGTGGCACAAGGCCATATGAAAGGGGCACCCAATGAGACCTTGGTCATATAGTCTGTGACAAGGATTAAGTTGTGGACTGGTGTATTGTCCTGGTGGAAATGCCACTGGCCCGATTTGAAGAGTGATGGCCTCTTCCCTAGGAATCTCTTCATGAACTCCCTTAAAACCTCAACATAGTAACTCTAACCCTAACCCTTTGGCCAATCAACTCTGGTGTATTGACTTTCTGACTCCTCCCACACCTCTCATCATCCCTCACAGACTCCCTGCCGTCCTTGAATCTCTTATACCACTCAAAAACTGATGCTCGATTCATGCAAGATGGTCGAAAAGCAGTCTGAAGCATTCCATAGGTTTCTGTGGCATTTTTTCCAAGTTTAAAACAGAATTTTATTGCATATCGTTCTTCTAAAGTGTCAGATTGCATTTTTGAAATTCACCAATTCCTACTGTAGCTGTTCATTTGAACCTGAAATTATAAAGATTGGTCAGTCATCTCATTAGATGTATAGCAATAACATGCTGACTTTTCAAGAGTCTACGACAATTTTAAACGCCCATACGAAAAAAGTCTGGAAACTTATTGAATGCACCTCGTATGATTAATTGGTTCCCTAGAACTTTTGGCCGATCTTGGACCATCATCAGGAGGTTTCTATATTGGAACAGTGATATAACAATACACCAGAGCAAAAATAAACGCTCAATTCTTACAAAGAAGCAATATTATATCACATTTGCAATACACACACTCCCTGGTGGTAGCCCTAGATCAGGGTGAAAATACTTGGAAACCAATTAATTATGGATGTTTATTAACCAAGTTTGGCCGGATATCATAACCTCGATACGGCAACTTGTATATATATATGTAAGTATATATATGTATGTGTGTGTGTGTGTGTGTGTGTGTGTGTGTATTCTCAATTTATTACATCTCAACTCATTATACTACCCTTTGCTCATTGTTCTAATAGGTAGAGTGTTCGCCAATGGACCGGTAGTCATACCAAAGACTTTAAAAATGGTACTTGATACCTCCTTATTTAATACTCAGCAATATAAGGTACGTATCAAGGGTAAAGTGGAGCAATTCTGGGAAAGGAGTAGCGCCCTCCCCTACACCTCGGTGTAGTAGCTATTGAAAAGGGTACCTTCTGGTCGCCCTCGATTACGTTCGCCAACTTTACTTTACTTTGCTACCCTTTGCAAAAATTATAGAATTTAAACAGTGAAATGATGCTCACCTTATTTTGTAATTTTTTGTTTTGTTTGTCCATGTGTTGTGGTTTATTTTTGTATTTTTTTAGCAGTAAATAAACTAATGATAGACATGACGCAAAATATTTCTATTTAATAGTTGAATACTCTGGAAAAGTATATTATCAAAATTAGATTAACAATACTGTTTATTAAGGTCACATCATCGAAATTTTGTAAATAAAAATATAAATATGCACCGGTCCATATATAAGTACGACCCCCACCACACACACACACACACACACACAGATATATATATATATATATATATATATATATATATATATATATATATATATATATCTATATAATTTCACTTTTGCTGACAGTGATATTGCATTTTTGTTTTTGCTTACTGAGTTTCAATGCTATAGATTTTGGTAGTTAAAAATGTTAGGGTGTACTTATTTATGGGTGATATTGTAATACTCAATAATATCCATTTTAACTGTATGATATTTCACAAGAAATAATAAAATTCCGATATTTTTGATTTAGTTGAAAGTTAACCTTTTATAAAAGACGGGTGTACTTATTTATGGATCGTTAGTTTAAAAGAAAATTGACATTTCATAAAAAAATGACAGTTGACTAATTGTGGCTTCACAGGAAAAACCTGAAACACAATTGATTGAATTATTTGAATTATTAGCATATTTTTCCGAATCGAACAGTAGAAATTATGATAGAATAACCCAATATCAAGGAAAAAATTATTATCAATTTATCTAATGATAAATAAATGATTTATATCAACATCATCTAAGTGAGCTAATTCTATCTATCTATCTATCTATCTATCTATCTATCTATTACTGAGATACCTATTCCTGCTGATCAGAACATAGCAGCGAAGGAAAACCAGAAGTCTGTCAAGTGCTTTTCAAAAAGAATGGTCTGCGTGTTGAGGGGGATTCGGGTGGCATTCATGTATGATGATAGCTAGATTAGAAGACTGACTCTTCCTTGGGGGTTTCCAGAGTGCAACTATTGGAAGTCCTCGCTATGAATCACCTTGAATTTCGACCCGGCTGACTTTGATAAATACGCTGAACACGTAGAAGATTGCGAACATTCATTTTATTTACAGACAGCACACTCAACTTGTTGGCAGGATCGAGAATATGCCAATTGGAATCCCATACAAACCCTTTTTTTAAAAATGGCTGTTCTGGATATAAGCTTCCGTTCTAGACATCTAGGGAGAGTAGCGTCACTTCATTACTTTTACTTCAAGGTGCGCAAGGATGTGAATCTTTAAAGCCTCATCTCTGGGACAAATTGATCAGATTGAAAAATTATCATTATTATTAAAGAAAATTACTTGCAAGAGTGTGTGTGTGTGCAAATTTTTTGTATTAAGAATATTTACTCAAAGCTATAATTGTGTCTAAAGTACCATTAATATTTTTACTACTTTCACATCAGCGTTTGCTGATTGTCTTTCACTGGAGTCTGAAGAAAACAAGTCTCCACAAGTCTCCAAGACTCTTCTCATTATTCTGGCTGATCTCAGCAATGCTGTAGTTTGGATTGCCTCACTCGTCCTCTTATTTCCAAGTCCCCTCGTCCTTTTACCAATTCTTATGTGGTTATCCCAACAGCACCAATAACAATTGGTATAAATGTCACTTTTATGTTTCACAGATCCTTCAATTCCCTACCAAAGGTCGAGGCATTTATTTTTCTTTTCACTTTCTTTTAATTTTACTCAGTGGTTAGCCGGGAAAACAAAGTCCCCATTTCTGCAAGTTTTGCTGTTGATTATTTTTAAGGTCTGGTCGTCTGGCCGAGATTAGGTGAACTGTTTGTATGTCAAAATCCCAGAGGAGTTTGTGCGTCTCACTTTCCTGGACTGATTCTAGGTTGTGCATACACCGTTTGTCCCTATGGTCAAATTTATTATTATTATTATTATTATTATTATTATTATTATTATTATTATTATTCGACCAAGTCTTGATCAAATGATCTCATAGGCGAGAAACTGACTGTCACTAAGCACCGTTAACTCTATGTCTCTTCTATCCTAACACACGCACAGAGAGAGAGAGAGAGAGAGAGAGAGAGAGAGAGAGAAAAGGGGGGAGGGATTTGAGTTTGTTTTTTCTAACCTATGGATTTTAGACGTTCTCAGGAAACGATTTTAAAGAAACAATTTTGATCATGGACTGAATATGAATTCTGAATCTCTTTCAGTCACAGCTTCTGCAAATACATACATGCATACATACATACATACATACATGCATACATGTGTGTGTGTGTGTGTGCGTGTGTGTGTGTGTGTGTGCTAATGGAAAATAAGCATCCTATACCCTGAAGGATGCCTGCCGATGTCCCCGGGCTACAGCATGTGCATAAGGTCTGTGTAATGCTGATAATGTCCTTATTTAGAAACATGTGCACTCACTGGCCGGTAAATATAATTTACTGTAATCCAGCCATATACGTATCTAGTAAGTTCAATCTATCTGTCCATCTATCTATTCTTTTGTTTAATCTAAGGTAAATTGAAATATATTATCAAGGTATTGTAATTTTCTTTTCCAAGAGTATATGTATGTCTTTCTTTCTTTCTTTCTTTCTTTATAATAAAAACAAGGGGGTGTCCTCGTGGTGTAATGGTTAAAGCGATAGACTGCGGAATCGTTGTACGCGAGTTCGTATTCCAGTCGCGCTATTACGTTCACTTTCGGGCAAATACCCTTGGGAAAGGTATGAATCCCCTTATCCTCCCAGCAATGGGTTAAATAGTACCACTACTGTTCTTCTAGGAGAATGGCTTTGGCATTAAATAACCTAAAAAGAGTTGATATGCCATTAAACAAAGAAACCAAACCAAACTAATAAAAACAAAACAACTTCTAACCTCTCTTTAGATCAGACAACGAAAGCCTTTCTCATCGACCAATTTTATCACTTATCATCAGACAATAGACACCAGAAAGGATCCCCTATTTATCAACATAGAAGAGATTGGCTATTTTATTCCGACCAATATTATTAAACGTGTCATTGGAACCCCCCCCCAAAAAAAAAAAACATAGAGTAGAAAATGCTAACAAACAAAGAAACAAATAAACAAATAACTAAACACTATATTTTGGAAATCATAACCATGATCTATCTATCTATCTATCTATATATATATATATACATATATATATATATAATAAATTACAATCAGTCTTGGCATCGTTATACGAAAATACTGACGAAAAATAAAAAATGCAATATACTGTATATTCCTGGCAATTTATTCAAAATTAAACATACTGGTAATCTACCTGGATTGCAGTAAATGATCACATATACAGATAAATATGCGCACAGGTTCCAAAATCAGCGGGTTTGGGACCAGGGCACAAATTCACTATTGCTCTTCAGGCTGCTGGAATTTTATTTTCTCTCAATATCTTACTATAATTCTCACGTTTGCAACCAAGAAAAAACGGCACATCATAGCGAGATTTTGATTTGTTCATTATTAAATTTTTATCTCACGGATATATATAGACAAACTGGTAAATAGATAGGTAGATAGATAGATAGAGAGAGAGAGAGAGAGAGAGAGAGAGAGAGAGAGAGAGAGAAATATATATATATATAATATACGTAAAACATATAGAGAGAGAAAGAGAGAGAGAGAAAAAGAGAGAAAAAAGGAAAGCAGAAGGCGGAGAGCCAGAAAGAAAGGAGAAAGAAGTAAGAGAGAAAGAGAGAGAGAGAGAGAGAGAGAGAGAGAGAGAGAGAGAGAGAGAGAGATATATATAAAATATACGTAAAACATATTGAGAGAGAAAGAGAGAGAGAGAGAAAAGAGAGAGAGAGAGAGAGAGAGAGAGAGAGGTGAAAAGGAGAAAGAATAGAGACAAAGAGAAGATTGGAGATTAAAATTCAGAAATATTTTTAAACGGAAAATAAAATTGCAGCATCCTGAATATAGCTGGATTATTGTAAATGATCCCATATAATACGGATTAATATGTACGAAGGTTCCCATAATGAATCTCTCGTTTTTGACAACTCAATCAATAATGCCAATATTAATTCCTGATCACTGACCATATTCTATCAGTTATACGATAATCGTATTTTCATCATTTCCAAACCACTGATAAGCCTTTTCGCCCAGGTTTTCAATGTTTTTCTTCAGTAAAATAATTAGCAATTTATCTACATTATGCAGAATACATATAAAAACAATTTTGTCCCCGTAAAACTTGCATTAATTGTTAACCATAAACTATCCTTTTTTTCTGATAATCGGTGCATTCATATAGTGAAATGAAGGAAGACAGATGTGTATAAAGAATAACATTATGTGTGCGTGTGTGTGTGTTAGAGAGAGAGAGAGAGAGAGAGAGAAAGATGCAGAGAAGGAGAGGGTGAGAGAGGGACAGAGGGAGAAGAGACTGACAGACAAAGGCAGAGTGGGATAGCGAGACAGGGACAGAGAGAAAAGAGAGAGACTGACAGACAGACTGACAGATAGACAGACACACACAGAGAGGGAAAGATAGAGAGAGAATTGGACAGAGAGAGAAGAGATAGAGAGAGACAAACAGAGACAGAAAGGGAGAGAGAAAGAGAGAGAGAGAGAGAGAGAGAGAAGAGACAGACAGTCAGACAGAGAACCCACACAATGAACACCGAAATGATAAATTCATAGATAGATAGATAGATAGATAGATTTGATCAGAATGACTTATAATGATATGAGACGAGGATCGGTAGACATTGTCTGAGGCATGGATACATGGATACATACGCATTGAAGTTCAAACAGACTCTTTTTCTCTCTCTCTCTCTCTTTCTCTTTTTCTCTATCTCTCTTTGTCTCTCTCTCTCTCTCTCTCACACACACACACACACACACACACACACACACACACATATATATATATATATATATATAATGACAGTAAAGAGACTTCAAAGTTTGATCCTTCTATTGACTATTATAATATAGCAGCACATCTATTGATTCGGCTAATGCATTGCTAAAATCTTTTGGGATTTCCTTTCACTTAAAGATAAAGGCGTCGTGCTTTATATCCCCGGTTCTCAGTTCCCAAGGGAGGGGCTATTGCGACTCCCTTTGTTTAGGAAAGCTTTGTTCTTTGCGAGTTAATCAATAGACAAGAATTGTTGTTAGTTGTCCAAAGTCCTTTGAAGCACTCAAGATGGACGAACAATGTTCATTAGGGAATTGGCCTAATATATATTTATATATATATATATATATATATACATGGCAATAGATTGATTGATTGATTGATGACGCCTCGGGTCGCATAATGAACAGCGAATGAACTACCAGAATATTACTTGTAAGTTCGATTCTCACAGGGTACTCCACAGTTCTGTTTTTGTGTCAAAGCTAAGCTATCTTAAGAAAAATCCGTCACCTCTTAATGATATGTTGGTAAGAAAAGTCAATCCTGAGTCAAATAGTGGGGTTGTCCACGTGGTGTAATGGTTAAAGCACTGGACTGCTGTATATATATCATGGAGAAGCTTCGTGAATGATGATAAAAATCGGGTGGTTCATATTATCTGCAGGCACGCTTGTGGTTGACAAGATCAAGTGGGACAGCCAGGCACGGCTGCAGTGGTTGCAGTGGACGGTCTAGTCAGGTTTTGAATAAAATAGTGTGTTGTGGTTCTTTCTCTTGTATCCTTTGTACTTTAGGGTGAGTGTTATCGAAAAAGGAGAGAATATGGTTGACAGCGAGGCGACAAGTGTCACGGTCCTTAGCTTGGCTGGAGCAGCGGTGATGGTCGATATGACAGGCCCCAACCATATATATATATATATACAAATATACACACATATACATATGTATATGTGTGTGCGTATTTGTATATATATATATATAGGGGAGCCGTCATGGCGTAGTGGATAACTGCGAGATCTTAGTAAGCGATTTCGAACTCCAGTCGCGCTATTATGTTCTCTGTCTGGCTCATAACCTTAGGAAAGCTATGAAGCCCCCTCATACCCTCTATTTATGGGTTAGTATCACTATTTGTTTTCTACCAAGACAGCTTTGGCATTAAATAACCCACGAAGGTTAATTCGCCACTAATCAAACCAAACCAAGACTCACATATATATAGATGCGAGAGTCGATCAAAAAGTTTTAAGCCTAATCTTGAAAGAAGAGTCATTGCTGAACATTTTTGTTGTGGTAACAAATTACCACTTCTTGTAAAACTAGAATAATTATTTCAGATTTCTTTCTTAATTTCTGTGTAGGTGAGGTCCATATAAAAATGAAAGGTGTGCAACAAATTACCACGTCTTGTAAAACTAGAATAATTAATTCAGATTTCTTTCTTAATTTCTGTGTAGTTGAGGTCCATACAAAAATGAAAGGTGTGCAACAAATAAAAAAAAATGTACAAAATAGGGGCCTGAGCAATCATAAAAGAAAGGTAAGACACTTAAAGAAATCTATGAGCACTTGGTACAGACAACTGCTTAGGATTACCTTTCCTATGCAACCGTGAAGAAGTGAGCAGCCAGATACAATAGGTTTTGGCAAAGTACAGAAGATGAACCTTTGTCAGGTCGTCCAAAAACCTTAGCCACTAATGAACAAGTTGAGCACATTCACCATTGGGTTATGTAATTTACGAAGCTCTTTGCTTCGATGCGGCACAAGGCCGAATGAATGGGGCACCCAATGAGACTCGAACTCACTCTTGCTGGTTTGCTAGTCAAGCTTGCTAACCATTACACTATCCGAGGTGCCCATTCACCATTTGGTTATGAATGATCTTACTTTGCAGCCGATAGCTAAGTCTATAGGTATTATTTCTTGTTGGGCCCACACAATTTTAACTGAAATCTTGGAGATAAGTAAAATGGGTCTCAAGAATTTTGACGCCTGAGCACAAACTTTAAAAGGTGAACATTTCCTGGAGACTTTTGATTCACTTCCACGCTAACCCCAGGAATTTTCCTGCAGATTAGTATCTCAAGATAAAACCTTGGTTCACCATTTCGAATCAAAGTTTCAAAGCAAACAGTGGAAACACTCTGTTTCTTCCCCTCTGAAGAAATGCAAGCAGGCAGCGTCTCTTGGTAAGGGGTGCTATTGTTATTCATTTTCTTCAATCCTGAAAACATATGCATGATAGACTACCTGGAAAAGGTAAAAACTATTAACAAGTCTTCAGTAAACACAATAAGATATACAAGAACACTAAATATACTTATAGGCAATGTACATGCAAGAAGCATTATAAAGAAAGAATAAACCAATTATGCTCATATTCTTCCATGAACAAGCATTATCTGGAAGGGGTACAAAACGGAAAAAGGCTTACTTGACTAGTATGTGTAATATAGTCATTTGACTTTACCGTTCTCTGGCAAGGTCAGTGACAAAATCTCTACCGTTTCTAGAACAGGGAGAAAAAAAGGAGGAGAATTGGTTTCAGAGACTGCCATTAAACAATATAGAAGCCCTGCTTGATATGTAAATTATCTTAGATTATTTTTTCTATTCTATCTATCTATCTATCTATCTATCTATCTATCTATCTATCTATCTTAATAATAAGTGATAAAATGCAGGCGATAAAAGTGTATCGGAAGCGAAACTCCAAGTAACGGAATAAGCTAAGAGGGAACACAATATATATATATATATATATATATATATATATATATATATATATATATATATATATACTTCTTCATGTAACACTCGTTTCGAATATCGTTATTAATATTTATAATTTTACTTATTAGATCGTCTAATCATTACTCATATTTTCTGAGCTGCAAACAGGTTCGTTATTTCACGCTTTTAAAATTTCGGCAGGACTAGGATATGAATATAACATCATTTAGGAAATCTACTTATCTGAACGATGCTTAAACGTGACTTTGCGATATTTCGTTTTAAAAAATACATCAAACAAATATAATCTGTGGAAGAAGACGGGTTTTTAAGTGCGAACATTTCAACAGTAAATACAAAAGCGGGTTTAATTTGGTGCAAAAATATCAGCGAATAAATAAATAAACAGAGATAAAGTTAGAAAGAGAGGAAAGGAGAATTATAAATTGGAAAGAAAGAAACAAACAAACAAACAAACAAAAAAGAAAATGAACGAAGATAGGTTGGGAAAAAAAAGAGAAAAAAGCAAAAATCATTAGAAAAGGAAATGAATTGAGATAAAAAAAAATAATTAGGGGCAAAAGGAGCTTGATTTGGATAAAAGAAAAGAAACGAAAAATATAAAGAAAAGAAAGAAAATTCGTTTTGGAAGGAAAGAAAGAAAAGAAAAAAAGAAAGATAGAAAGAAAGTAGACTGAAAAGAAAGAAAAGAGAAAGAAAGAAAGAAAGAAAGGAAAGAAAGAAAAAAGAAAGAATAGAGACTGGAATGAAAGAAAAAGAAAGATAAGGAAAGCAGGAGCAAAAGAAAAGACACAGAAAGGAAAAAGACGAAAAAGAGATAAATTAAATGGAATAACTAAAGAAAAAAGATGAAAGAAGAATGGATTAGAAAAAAGAAGGAAACGAAAGAAAGAAATATAATAGATTGGAAAGAAATAAAGAAGGATGGGAAAAAAAAGATTGGTTGGAATGAAACATAGAAGAAGATAAATTTGAAAGAAAGAAAGAAAGAAAGAAAGAAAGAAAGAAAAAATTAGATAGAATATTTCAAAACAGGTGAGAAAAAAGCAAAACCCAATTAAGAAAAAAGTAAGAAAGAAAGACAGAGATAATATTTACAAGAATATGAGAGATAAATTCATCGACAAATGCAAAAGTCAAACAGAAAGAAAGAAAGAAAGAAAGAAAGAAAGAAAGAAAGAAAACCAAAGCTAAAAAGAAAGATAATTAATGGGCCAAAGAGAGATGCTATGCGAAGAAAGGAAAAGAAAAGAAAAAAATCGAAAAATAAATCGTTGAGAACAAAAGAAATATATATAGACAGGCGGAAAAATAGAAATAAAGGTAATTACTTCGACCTAGAAATAAATAAATAAATAGATAAATAAAGAAAGAAAGAAAGAAAGAAAGAAATCAGTAAAAAGAAAGAAAGAAAGAAATCAGTGATAAGAAAGAAAGAAATCAGTGAAAAGAAAGAAAAAAAAAGAAAGAAAGAAAGAAAGAATACATACAAACAGAGGAAAATAAATAAATGAATAAAATAAAATAAATAAATAAATAAATAAATAAAGCGTTACAAAGTTAAAAAGAAAGATAATTAACAAGACAAAGAGAGATGTTATGCGAAGAATGAAAAAAAAAAAATAAAACATCTACCAGAGAAAACAAAAGGACTAAATAGAGACGAAAAGAAAATGAATGTTTTTCCTCTTTATTTTTAGTGAAATAAAAGTTAATTACTACGACTTTGAAAGAAAGAAAGAAAGAAAGAAAGAAAGAAAGAAAGAAAAATAGTTGTTCTTCTCCAAGACCCGCATAATAAAACAATAAAACATAATCCTACGTGTGACACATTCGTCTAGTGGTGAGGACTGAAGAGTGTAGAATTACTTCTATTATAAACATTACTTCCGGAACCACTGTGACCCGAAGTAGTAGCACCTGTTAGGGTGCTATCTATGAGCCAAAGAAATCTGTTTGAGATAATATTCAAAATGATTATAAACTACATTTGCTCTTGAAATATTAATATTGCAACAGAACATGAAGTGTTTGCCTGTTTAAAATGATGAATAAGAATTGTCAATTAAAATCAATTTAATTGCTTTCAAAAAATATTGATTTTATCTTTCTTTTCAGCTTTGTTTCTCTTTCTTTCTTTCTTTCTTTCTTTCTTTCTTTATCTATTTACTTATTTATTTTCATCTTTTTGACTCTTTTGCATTTCTTTCTTTCTTTCTTTCTTTCTTTCTTTCTTTCTTTCTATTGGACTCTTTTGAATTTCTTTCTTTCTTTCTTTCTTTCTTTCTTTATTTATTTATTTTTGACCGTTTTGCTTTTGTTTATGAATTTGTCCCTCATTTCCCTGTTAATATTATCTCTTTATCTTTTTCTTCTTTTTTTAAATTGTTTTTTGCCAGCAGAGGTTGAAATGCCTTAAAACCATTAAATCAACCAATGAAATACAGAACAAATCAAAATGTAAGTGATTAGTGTCAGTAATCATTTTACAACACAAAAGAATCAAACAAATTCTTTAAGAAATCTCAGTTTTAAGACAAAAATAAATCAATCCTTTAACTTTAGAAAAGTTCAAATGTTCCTATATAAGCTTAATAAATGCACACAAAAAAAATTATCGAATCAGCAACCATTTCTCATTTTAAAGTCGTAAAAAAATTCTATAACACATTATATAATATATCTTTTTTCCGGCGAAAACAAAATAAAATTGCATGAGATATAGTTCTGATAATTTGATATTAAACATTTGTCGATATATCAATATAGATTTTAAAATAAAGACTTCAGATAATAAAGTGTTTTAGTTTTAAAATATCTTTAAGTATAAATTTTTTAATTTTTTCACTTCTACAATATCTTTTAAAATAAGTTAAACTGTTTTTTTTTTAATCTTTTAAAAGATTTTAAAAATTTATCGACATCCTTACAAAAAAATACACTTATAGTATTCATAATAACACGAATTCAAACGTTCTCAGTTTCAGAAATATCTCATTAAAACTCTTGACGTCACAATACATTCATAAAAAGTCACGATACGTTCTGATATAATAAATAGTATAACAGTATTCAGATCCTTTACAAGATTTGAAAACCTTTCCACTTGGGTTTGAAAATACTCGCATTATGAAGAAAACATACAGCTAATAAAAAAATACTTTTAATAACAGCTTCAGGTTTTCCACTTCTATTTGCTCCAGTTTTCTCGGATATTTTATCCCGCAGAATTTTCTCTCTCTCTCTATCTCTCTCTCTCTCTCTCTCTCTCTCTATATATATATATATATATATATATATATATATATATATATATATATGCAAAAGGTGTGTTTAGGCAGCATCTTTTCATTTAAACAGGTTTTGTTAAATGAAATCGAATCTTTGTTTTTTTTTAATTAAAAAATTTTTTTTCTTTCAAGACTTCTAATGTTTTTTGCTTTTTTAAATGTTACGATCTTGAAATTTGTTGATGATTTCTCCCAAAAAGCCATTTATGGTAAACCGAATACTTTCGGTTCTTCTCAGAACTATTATCATGTATGTTTATTTCTTAATTAAATTGGCGACCTTCAGTCGAGAGTGACTCGAAGGCTCCCTTTTCAATAAATACCACACCGAGGTGTAGGGGAGGGCGCTACTCCATTCCCTGGATTGCTCCACTTTACCCTTGATACGTACCTTATATTGCTGAGTGTTAAGCAAAGCGACATCAAGTATTGGTAAGAGCACAGTCTAACAAAGGCAGACTTGAGGCTGTAAGGCCCCTAGTTCGGCTGGGTCACCTTCGGGTGGGCGGTCTGCATCATAATTCAGCAGGGCTCGAGCCTCGGCACGTTCCCGACCTTCCCCTACCCTTATCCCCTCTTTAATCGACCTTCGGGACATTGACCTTGTGTCAAGTCCGGTCTGATGGGAGGCAGTGACAAATATCGGCACCAAGTACCATTTTTTGAGTTTTTGGTATGATTCGACCCGGGATTGAAACTTGGTCTCCCGGACCATTAGCAAACACAACGCATTAGGTCAATGGCCGGATTTACATTCTTAATTAAAACTGTTTAATACTTAAACTAAACTATTATTATTTCGTTTTGTGTATAACACTAAAGTGAGGTTTGTTTTTATCCCCAAGGTGAGGCTAGATGGTAGTGGCTGTTTTTTAAAAAAATATTACGTGAAGTAGAATAAGATTTGATGTATCCATCGTTTGTTAGAATCTTGAAATATAGATTATTCTATCTCCATACGTCCACATTAAAAAAACATTATTGTCTTACTGCAACATATAGAAATATTTTAGTTGATAATAGAAAAAAAACTTCATACAGACAATAATGTTAAAAAATCAAAAATCTTAAAAGTTTTGTATATAAGATTTAGACAACCCACTATTAAGAGAATTAATTTGAAACAAGTGATTATATTTTAATATGTTTATAATAGATAGAACGATCTATATTCTTACAAAAGACTGATAGAACAAATTGTATTATCCTTTACGTAATAGAAATATTAAAGAAAAGCTACCAAGACCGCTTAGCCTCAACTTGGTGATACATACGATAAAGGTCATAACATAAAAAAAAAAAAAAACATTAGGACTCTTGAAAGAAAAAAAAATTAAAAATTCAAGATAACAAGAATTCCGTTTTATTCAACGAAGCCTGATTAAATGAAAAGATGCTTAAAAGATGTATATATATATATATATATATATATATATATATATATATATATATATATATATATATATATATATCAGCCCGATAGGCGAGGCTTAGAATACGATGGGGTGTCCTGTTTATAACAATAAATTGTATCTGATGGTGAGGGTTCCGATCTGGACTCAGGGGAGTGCGGATTATCCTTTCTTTACCATTACTCCTAGTTCCACTCTGACTCGTTATAGTAGCGCCTAAAACAAGCCAAATAGGTCTGCTCGAAAGTTATTTGTATTAGATAAGAATACTTGATACCAAATAAATATGTGTAAATTATGCATATTAAAATTAGTTACTTGAGGCTATAATTATTTACTAAAACTCATTATTAATGATTGCTCAAAATCATACGACTGTTTTCAAACAAGCGATTAATATCAAGCGAATAGTCGCAAGAAAGTATTTTATTGAGAATAAATTATTAGTATTTGATGTGAATACGAAAATTCATAGAACAGTTTTCAAATTATTTGTATTAGATAGGAATTCTTGAAACCATACAATTGTGTTTAAATTGTTTGTATTACATCGGAATATCTCATATTATATGACCGTGTGCGAATACTAGTAAGAAACAATTAAACAAAAATTAAAGATAAACATACTGTATTCGTGAATCCCTAACCTTTAGGTATAAAATAACCCTAGACTGGTAAACATACCGCTAAAATCGATCAAATCACGCGCGCGCGCGCACACACACACATATATATATATATATATCATCACATATAGAATGACTATTTCATTGTGTTACAACTCTTCAGTGTGGTTAGACCAGCGAGATTCTTTAAGCCGAGATCAAATCGTAGCTGGCCTTACGTCAGTCGGATATCTTACCATCGCCATCGTCATACTCACTGTAAGCGAAGGAACTATTATATATATATATATATATATATATATATATATATATATATATATATATATTTACATATAAGTTATCGGCCATTTGAAGTGTTCAATTCATGAGAAGAGCGATTGCATTTCAGCGTATGTAGCAGCTGGCAAATTCTGCATTTGAGTGCTCAATCCACGGGAGGAGCCTATATATATATAAGAAAAAATGAATTTTACCTTTTCTACGTATATATATATATATGTGTGTGAGTGTGTGTGTGTGTGTGTGTATGTGTGTGTATCTATTGCGGCTCGCGTGGTGTAATGGTTAGCAAACCTTCATGAGTGAGTTCGCGTCTCATTGTGTGCCTCATTCATACGACCTTATGCCACATCTAAGCAAAAAGCTGAGTAAATTACTATATATATATATATATATATATATATGTTTTTTCCTTTTTTAGTTGATTTACATTATTATTGTTTTTTTCTATTCGCAAATGCTCATTGCTGGCAATCCTTTCATGGTAAAAAAAAAAAACCGCACCCCGCGTCATGTCTTCAACAAATAATGTGACTATTTATTTTCTGGACGAGAACACGTCATTCAGTACAAAATGTCGGATCAATAAACGCGTCCAGTAAATAAGACGTAACTCTCTTCATAGCTCAACCGATCCCATCCACTGGCCGATTCATTCATCACAGCTATCCTGAAAATAATTCGTCCACCTTGTTTACCTGCACCATAAAACGGCCCATAGATTTCCGGTATCCGCTTTTGGATAGAGGCAGAGGCAAGGCGACGAGAGGAGACGGGGAAAAAAAGAGGAAGAACAATCAGGAAATGAGCAAACGCCATCTTGTTGTAGCTGTCTGTAAAGGTCAGGTTTGTAAACTTAGCGCCACCTGTTGGTCATGCAGCTAAATGACAAAACGATTACAGCCTCGTTGACGACTTTAAACATGATGTTCATTTGCACTCTGAGATTTTCTGAACTTTGTGATTCGTACAAAGTGTATTTCTTTTAATTTTCATTAATTTTCTTTTCATGCAAGTTTTTCCCGCCAGTTTTAATGGCGGTGTTTCACAAGTCATTGTGACAGACAACAAGTATGCTCAGATCTCTAGGATTCTTCTAAGTATTCTAGCTGATCTTAACAGTGCTGTGGTCTGTATGATCTCGTTTTTTCGGATCTCCAATTCCTCCAATCTCTTTTCTAGGACTTTGGTGACCATTACAAGTGCTCCAACTATCACTGGTATCACCTTCAACTTCATGTTCCACAACTTTTTCAGCAGTCTGGCAAGATCCAAGTATTTATTTATTTAATTATTTCCATCTTTCATTTTGACTTTGTGGCTCGCTGGAATAGCAAAATCAAACAAATGATAAGTTTTGTTCTTCTTGTTAATTAAAGGTTCGTCGGATTTGGTCGGAATTGGCTGATCCATTGGTATTTGGTCGGGATTGGCTGATCCATTGGTATTTGGTCGGGATTGGCTGATCCATTGGTATTTGGTCGGAATTGGCTGATCCATTGATATTTGGTCGGAATTGGCTGATCCATTGGTATTTGGTCGGAATTGGCTGATCCATTGGTATTTGGTCGGGATTGGCTGATCCATTGGTATTTGGTCGGGATTGGCTGATCCATTGGTATTTTAAAGTCCCACACAACTTTATGATTTTCATTTTCAAAGATAGATTCATATTTGTGCATATACCATTTAGTTGTATAGTGAAATTCCAGTCTTTTGCACCATTCCCAGTGAATCGCCTTTCCCACTCACTCATGCCATTACTTGTAATGTTGAGTAGGTCGGCGAATGAGGCTAGCTAGGAACCCCCTATCTATGGCATGACCGCTCCCTTTCCTCTCCCCCACAAAACTCTTGGGGCTTTATGCCTCCTTATTGTATTTTTAAGGAAATAAACAGTGATGCCTATACTTGCATTCCTTTTGTGCTTGATTACGGGATTATTTGACAATTATTTGATTGTTTCATCTCTATCACCACATAATCTATATTTGCTATTTTTCTGAATATTATTAATTTTTGCTTTGATATAATTTCTAAGTCGATATTTTTAACAGGAGCCTGAGTGACAGTAAGTTTCCTAAGATCTCCTTGCCATATTACAGGAAACAAGCACTTTAGCTATAGAAGAAACCATTACTGATCGCGCTGTTGGCAGGGCTTGAAATAAGCTAACCGTAAGACCCCCCCATACACATACACTCTAAAAATGGATTCCCAAGTACGATACTGAACTACATCTGATGGTGAGGCTCCAATCCTTGAGATCTGTGATGTGTGGAGTACTCTTTCATTATCATTACTCCCAGATCCACTCTGACCCTAAGTCGAAGTACATTTCAGAGCCTCATCTCTAGATAAAAATGCTTGCTGCAAAATTATGCGTATTGTATATGCAAATCATTTGTATTAAATAGGAATAATTGAAATAAAAATTGTGTGCTGACAAATTATTATTCTAGAAAAAAATATTATTATAGAAACAAATCCTTATTGAAACAAATTATTATCTTAGTCGGATTAAAATTAAGTTATTGCAACAGAATGTGGAAAATGTGAAGAGTTAAAATTGTTATCAAACATTTACAAATGAATCAAATTTCGGCTTTGATGTTATGAATTGATAAAAAAAACAAAGGCGAAATACATTGACTCTGGTATAGAATAACCCAACCATATTTGATATGCAGTAAAATGAACCAACAAAAGTTAGAAGAACCGTGAATTGAATTGCAACGACCAGAAAATCCTGCAAACACTTGCGCTCGACATATGAAAACGCTAGACGGGTGTTTCGACCTTTTTAGGTCTCATCAGTAGCGTATACCGTGATCTCCCCACTGGAGATCGAACTAGCGACCTCTGAGCCACCAGTTCACATCGCATACAAGTGATGCCAAATCAGTCTGTCATGGTAATAAAAGAGTACGGATGTAATTTGCAAGACATTCAGGTTAATTGGCCCTGACTGAGTTGCAAGAATTACTACTCTCACCTTTTGGTTAAAAGTCATATCGTTTCGGTCGTTCTACTCACCGGTCTTCTTAACATGTCTCTGAGGTTCTGCAATGTTCTTAGAAATGCGAACAAAAACTTTATTCCATCAATGGAGGTAAATTTATTTTGGAAAAAAAAAACCTAGCTAGGGTAAAAACAACCAACCAACCAACCAATTAACCCTGCTAATCGGGTGTGCTATGCAGAAATCAACGTTTTGGGGTTGGTTTTTTTTTTCATTACAAACAAATTTATTCCCCCCACCTCTTTATTTGAACACCATTTCTACCCACCATTCACCAATAGTTATAAAATTGTTTCGTTTTGTTGAACAGTTTTTAAACAGAGCTCAAACGACGTTTGAGTTATCTTTTTCCTTTTTTCCCCGATTGCCATTTCATTTATGTCTTTTTCCCGCCACAAAACAAGGCAAAAACCTCCTTGTGTTCGTCCCATTATTTCGCGTCGTTTTTTCTTTTCAGTTCACAAAATGGCGGCCTGTCCGTTTAATGCTCCCCGCCATGACAATTTCAAGAAGAAAACTATCATGGCGTCAATAATATATGTCCATATAGAGTTTTTTTTTTTCATGGGACTTTTATATTGGAAGACCAATGAGAAAACAAATGAAGAAACAATGGAAAAAAAGATAAAACTGGTAATTGATGGTTGAAATGTATGCAATAGCTCCTCCGACATCATATCAGTATAAAAAAGGAAACATATTTGTATTTACCTGAAAAATCTACATATATATTGATCTGTGTCTACAAGAATAATTTAATTCTTTCATGCTCGCGCGCGCACACAAACACGTTCTCTCTCTTCCTCACACACACACACACACACACTCACCCTCTCTCTCATTTTTTCTCTCTCTCATTTTCTTTCTCTCTCTCTCTCTCTCTCTCTCACACACACACACACACATATATACATATATATATATATATTCCTCAATCTCTTTCTATTCAGTTGATGACATGCTGTTCCTTTCTCTCTCTCTCTCTCTCTCTCTCTCTCTCGTTCTCTCTGTTTATATATAAATGTATATATTGCTATTAATATCAGTCTCAGTCTCTTTCTATCTATCTATCTATCTATCTATCTTGCTTATAAAGTATATCCCATTCTATTTCTATCAACTCCATGACATTTTGTTTGTATCAATCTATAGATTGATAGATTCACAGATATATAGATAGATAAGAACAAACCAACTGGCATTTATAACGGACTATCCGAAAGTAATGCCCCTTATTTATTTTTGCAGAAACTCCAATGGATAAAGGTGTGAAAAAATAACCTGGTCGGATTGAGCAAGTTTTCAATGAGAAGGCCATTTTTTCACATGATCAGCTCTATTGGCTATTTTTGCAAGAGATAAAAACTATTTGCACGTTCCTAACTAGGTCTCTCCGAAAGTAATTCCTTCTATTACATTATCCTAGTAGATGTTTTTGTCTTACTCCAGAGAACAGCTGAACCACAATCTAGAAAAATGACGGCTGAAATGAAAGTAAAGGTGTGTTTATGAATTCTCTTTTAAAATTCATTTGTTTTCACAAATGTTAGCTAAATATTTACCGAGACTAAGCTATAGATGCAAGCAGAATTAGATGGTGGGTAACGCTTTTCAGCAGTGACAACAGTGACCAATGTGAAGAGCTAAGATCAACTGACCTCGATCAGGATAAGATGAAATGATGTGTCGGAGATGCGTGGCTTAACAGTTATCGTCTTAGGAAAGGAATTTGATGAGCCAAGTTAAAATCCTGGACGAGGCAGTATGTTTTATACTTTCACAGTTATGCTCTTTCTTTTCTCATCAGTAATGGCTGCTAAGTCGGCTGTAGAATACGCCGATTCTATCTCTGCAGAAGGGGCAGACCCTCCCCGACGAGTGTCCTAATTATGACACAAAACCATCTGATGGTGAAGCTTACGTCATTGAGCTTTGAAGAAATTATTACTCCCAGGTCCACTCTGACCCGGAGTAGTAGGGTACCATCTATGGGTCAAAGAAATCTATTTGAATATTTAACTGTGTGTAAACAAATGATTGATATCAAATTGAATTGTTAATGTAAGAATGCAATACTTGAAGCCATTTAACTATGTGCAAACAAATGAGATTTGGCTCATTTATGAATGTTATCTAAAAATTGTGTTGAATAGCGACAGGAAAATTCCTCTGATAGGTTGCGTAAGTTACGTGAGTAGCAAAACAGGATATGCACTTGTGTCTTAACGTAAACAAAATACGATGGGTATGTCACGTAAATTACGTAGGTGGCATGTCGGAAGGAAGTGTGACGACGGGGATTGCGTGGGAGTCGGGAAAATTATATTACCACTGAAGTTTTTCGACCCAAAAGGAGAACGAAGGAGCCGGCAGAGGAGTCGCTAGATGTCATGCCACTTTGGGCACTGGCCTTGTGCCAGACAGCTCAGGGTTGAGTGATAGAGAAAGGTTTGGGCTGTACGAGATTCGCTGAAATGAGGAAGCTAATATGATTAAATTCATAGATATAATTCCAAGTCGAAAGCGAGAATATCAGAAGAGGTGCTTTGCGAAGACCCTGTTGTTGAAAAATATATAGAGGGTGTGATGATAAAATTCCTCGAGAGAACGCAGAAAAGTGTGAAGAAACAGGCTCGTGAGAGTAAAAGAAATGGGAAGAAACCTACTGGCGATAGTCGAAAGCGGGAACGATCACAGGAGAGAAAGAAGGGATACCTTGCGAAGATCCTGTAGTTGAAAAACATATAGAAGCTAAGATGATTATAGGTTTTGAGTTAGCCCTCGACCAGTCTGACAAAAGAAGGATGAAGAAGAGTTGGTTCACGGAAGATTCCGTATCTCACTCAGTGTATATACCTTACCTCTTCCCGACGCTCTCCTTCACACAACTATTTCGTAAATTTCGCAATAAAAAAGAAACAGATCATATTCTTATGCAAAAGTATTATTATCTTTATTTCCCAATATACAACATTTGTTTACCAATCATATATATCTATATATCTATAAACTGGGTTGAATAACCTACAAGGGTTGATATACCATAAAACCCAACCAATCAAACTTTACAAATCATACATATTTAATATATATATTAGCATAACCCTAAAAGAACTGCTAATTGAAGACAAAGAGAGAAAGACCAACTTAGATTCGAACAAATGCGCCTGAAAAAACAACTTAAGGAAATATCGGGTGATAAAACTTTGATAAAACAGCAATTGTCCAAGATAAAAGAAAAAATCCTTGTAATATCACGAGCGGAAAATGCAAGGAAACGGCGGTTAAATAAAAGAAAGCTAGACGCTCTTTTGATAAGAACCCATTTAAATTCACAAAAAAGTTGTTTGAGGAGGAAAAAAATGGAGTTCTCAATGTATCAATAGAGACTTTGGAAGCGCATCTACAGAGAAAATATTCCGCTAACTGATACCCCTATGGGTCAATTCGGTGAACTCAATAGACCGCAACCTCCGGAAGAAACATTTGACAACTCTCTTATAAAACTGGGAGAAGTTAAAGATTTCGTCCGAAAGGCTAGAGCTAAAAGCACGCCAGGTATTAATGGTATCTCCTATAAATTGTATAAAAGATGCCCGAAAGTTTTGACATCTCTTTGGAAACTCCTACGACTCGCGCATATTAAAAAAATTCATCGCAGAAGATTGGGGATTAGCAGACGGAATATATATACCAAAAGAAAAGAACTCTAAACATCTGGAATAATTTCGACCAATCTCATTGCTCAATGTAGAGGGGAAAATCTTTTTTGGAGTCATTGCTAAGAGAATGATGAGGTTCGTATTGAACAACAAATTTATCAATACCTCAATTCAGAAAGCTGGAATTCCTGTTTTTTTAGGTTGCATCGAACATGCATCCATTTTGTGGGACCGAATAAAAGCGGCCCGAGATAATAAATCAACCGAACTTCATGTCATTTGGTTAGATCTTGAGAATACATACGGCTCAGTAAGACACCCGCTTATTGAGAAAGCAATGGACTTCTTTTGGATCCAGAAGATATTAGAAAACTTATATCGGGATACTATAAATGTACATATATGAGATTTTCTAATGCTAAATATTCCACAAATTGGCAGAAATTAAATATTGGCATAATGCTGGGCTGTGTTATCTCTCCATTAATTTTCGTTTTGGTAATACAGATGTTACTACGCAGTACTAAAGATACCACTTGTAAGAAAACTGTCCCATCAATGAAGGCTTTTATGGATGACGTGACGGTGATTTCAGAGTCGAAATCACACATGGAAAATCTGCTGAAACGCCTACAGGAGCTTTTCAATTGGGCAGTAATGAAGGTAAAACCTTATAAAAGTTGTAGTCTATCCATAATCAAAGGAAAATGCCAAGAAATCAAATTTGCTATCAATAATAATGTAATCCCCACAATACGCGAAAAAAGCGTAAAATACCTCGGTCGCTGCTATTCCCTTCCACTTATTGATCGTCACCGGTGGTAAGATCTTTTAAAACGATTAAAAGATGGATTACTCTCCATTGATAAATGTGACCTCATTGCAAAAGATAAACTGTGGTGTGTTTATTTTGGTTTAATCCCAAGATTAGCATGGCCTATGCAGATATATGAGGTATCGCTTTCGAGAATTGAAAAAATGGAGAGCTTAATCAGTAAGTTCATAAAGAAATGGTTGGGAGTTCCTAAATCCTTAACAAACGTGGCGTTATACAGTTCATCAACGAAGCTGAAACTACCAACAAAGTCACTTGCTGAGGAATTTAAATTAGGTAAAGCATGACTGTTCCAAATGTTGCGTGACCCACTGGAGAAAAGTGCACAACCTGCGTGACCCACTGGAGAAAAGTGCACAACCTGCCATAATAACAGGTCGAAAATGGAACGCGAAACATGCAGTGGAGACGACAGAATCTTCCCTCAAAATGAAAGAAGTAATCGGCTCTGTGGCAACTGGGAGAACCGGATTTGGTCTTCACCCACAAAGGTAGTGGTCGAAAGAGACCACAAACGAAGACTGGTTTCGGAAGAGATTCATAGTTTTGAGGAAAGCAAACGTCTCGCCATAGCAGTGACGCAACCCAAACAAGGTGCATGGACTAGGTGGGAAAACACCAAGGACAGGACTATCACATGGAGCGTCATCAAGCAAATGGAGCCTAAACAATTAGGTTTCCTCATTAAGGCAGTTTATGACATATTACCTACACCAGTAAATTTAAAACTCGTAGGGTTAAGTACATCTAACCTTTGCAAAGCATGTGGGAAGATTGCTAACCTCAAACACGTCCTAACTGGATGTCAGTATTCCCTAAGAAGTTATACATGGATACATAATGAAATCTTTGGGATAATTGCTGAGATTGCAAAAATGTGTTGTGAAACTGCGAATGAAATTTCATGTATAAAGACAAATATACAATTTGTTAAAGAAGGAAACGTTTCGAAAACACCACATGGAAATAATAGGTACAAACCAACATTGCTTGATGGTTGCACGGACTGGCGCGTTATTGCTGACGTAGACCGACAACTCGCTTTTCCAACGGAAATAACATCAACTCGGCAGCGTCCAGATCTCGTCATTTGGTCAGTTAATTCAAAAAAAGGTTATCATTGCAGAATTAACGATCTCTTTCGAGACCAACATCGACTGGGCGCATCAGCGGAAATTGGAAAGTACGAAGACCTACGTGAACAGTGTACTAAGAATGACTGGTCAACAGACTTATTCCCTCTTGAGATTCGATGTCGAGGTTTTATTTCGAACGCAACCATTACATTTTTAACCAAAATCGGACTTTCACCTGCAAAGAAGAGGGAATATATAAAAACGATCCAAAACAAGGCTGCAACTGCATCTGAACGGATATGGCATTCATACAGATTAAACACAATCCAATAAAGTCTGGTCGTATTTTGAGATACTGCTGGGGCGCCCTGGGTTAGTGGTAATGATGCTTCGGCCCCGAAACCATGCCTGAACCCAGGGTCCTCATCTGATAAAGACTTTACTGGAAGCAAAGCTGCTTCTTTTGTGGCAGTTTTTGTATATAATTTATTTATTTATTTATTTTTTATAAAGATGATTTGGCATTAAATAACCGACAAGGGTTGATATATCATAAAACCCAACCAAACAAAACAAAAAAAAAGTAAAGAAAAGAAAAACAGCCAACCAACCAACCATGAGCTGGGGCATATTAGACTCCGTAGTTTTGTTAAGGTAACCAATTTAAGACAAAGATAACAGAATTTAAACATCGAGGGCGTGGGCTGATGTAAAAGGGTGTGAATAGATAAGTTATAAGAAATCCAGTGACCGAAAGAGAGATGAGTTCAACATCTCGTCCAATGTGCTAACAAGATGTACTTTATCTAGTTCCGGTACTGAAAGCAACAACTAACCAAAAGTTTCGGAAATCGCCAGATTCGATCGGCCATCTAAATGATTTCTGGGGCTGGTCTGGTGATGCATTCCATGCAAGGTAAAAGCGAGCGCTCAGTGTTCTAAGAACCCAATCAAAAGAAGCCGGGCTTTTCAATCCTCTCTCTTTCTTGGAGGATGGAGACACAAGGAGACCAACGGTAATGAGGACGGAGAGTGACAGAACTATTCAAAGAGACGAGAAGATTTGATTCCGACTCGAACAAAGAATCTACCCCGAACATTGTGTTCATTATCAGTTTCCACGAACTTCTAACAGAGGATTCTACCTTTAATTCGAGTTACGTTTTTGTGTTTCCTCTTTCCCGTCACACGATCAAGCATCACCGACACAGCAGTACTAAAACGTACTTGTTAAAAAATCGTCGCATTATAACGGATGTGGTGTGGCTGCGACCTGATGGTCCTTTCTGGCGTTGCTCTCTCTCTCTCTCTCTCTCTCTCACACACACACACACACACATATACACACATGTATACACATATAGGATATAGGTTGGCAGCAAACGAAGCATTAATAAAATATTCAACACCAGCATTAATATACTAAACATCTTCAAAAAATAACACACTAGACAAAGTAACCGCACCAATTGTAAACCCTTCCAAGCACTAGAAACACAAAGATTCTCCCTGAAGACGATCAATCGATATGAAAGTACTTGAAGGCACAATCTTGGTCAACTTCTCTATCAAATGAGCCCAGATACAAAGACTCAAGCAAGAAAACTAGAAAAGTAGAAAAATTTTAAAAAAACTACCCCCCCCAATATGATAAGATCGTTAAAAAGATAAGTCCCGTGGTCTTTAACAAAGCTTGTCTAAACAACACACACACACACGCACACAGATATATATATATATATATATATATAGAGAGAGAGAGAGAGAGAGAGAATAAAAGGAGATAGATTATTTTTGTTCTGAGAATGCATAGTGACTAGTGTTGACGATGTGAAAAAGTAATGTTTTATTGCTGAAAACTTGCCCTATTCCATGATATTATTGTGCTCCCTTTATCAGTTGTAGATCCTGGGGAAAGAAAATATCAGAATCATTACCTTTGGAGCGGTTCCCTTGATATCGAGACATGGCGTTGGCCATTGTGCATAGACAATGGAAAGGACTGTGTAGAAAAATTATCTTTTGTAGCTGAAATTGTTGGTTATTCATCTGTATTATTGTGCTTCCGGTTTCTGTTGTATTTTCTGTGGAAAGAAATGGGATATTTTACTTTTGAAGATTCTTTCCAACATTGAAGAAATAGAATGGATAAAAATTAGAGAATTAACTAAAAGATTAAAAAAGAAAGTCCAAAAATCCAGATTGAATTCAAATCAACGTGAAACGATTAGGAAAGTAGAAGAAAGTATGAGGAAACGAGAGAGAAAAAAGAATTCCCATGCACATGAAACACAAAAGCAGAAACAGACCAGGGATGAAAACGAGGCAATCAAAAACGGAATGGAGAACGCATTTTTATTGAAAACAGACGACATTTAAGTGTGCGCATACACAACTCGTTTACAGCGGCAAGTTATAAGCGTCGAGCAAATGACCAACAAAAGATGGCGATTTTATCCAACAAAGATTACGGGTTTTGGTGTTGAGGACAAACGAGCGCATTTGAAAAAAGGCACATCTACATCATAGAAGGCTATTGAGGTGAAAGTTATGGTAATTTAAAACCGGGAAACCGAACAAAACATTTTCTATTTGCCAGTGTAGGTTCCCATGTGGCTTTGTAATCCTTGGGTTTATTGGTTGAAAAGACTTTTTGAAAACAGCCAAGAGAAAATAATCTATCTATCTATCTATCTAATCAGTTGTTCATTTCTCTGTTTGTCTGCCTGTCTCTGCCTGTCTCTGTCTGTCTGTCTGTCTCTCTCTCTCTATCTATCTATCTAATAAATCAGTCTTTTCATTTCTCTCTCTCTCTCTCTCTCTCTCTCTCTCTGGCGAGATCTATATATCCATCTATCTATCAGTTCATTTCTTCTTCTTCTTCTTCTTCTTCTTCTTCTTCTTCTTCTTCTTTCTATCCAGCTAAATCGCTAACACTTTCTCTCTCTCTCTCTCTATATATATATATATATATATACACGATATGTGATAAAAAGTAGCAAGACTGAAGCTTCTTTTCCATTTAAAATTTAAATGAAGACGTGTAATCTATTGTTGGGGTCTGTAAAAAAGTTGTGAAATATAATGTAGCTTCATACCACGTCAAAAATAAATAAATAAAGGAATAAATCAATAGATAATTAAACAAATAAAGAACTTCTGAGATTCTTGAAATAATGAAAAACTCTCTTGAATAGACGTGTTGAATGTCAAAAAGATTATTTTTGTAACATTTCATTGTTGGTGAATACAGTTCAAGTTTCGATACTATTTGGTTGATTGGTTTTATGGTATCTCAACCCTTATAGGGATATTTCAAGCTAAAGTCAGTTTAATATGGTCTACAATTAATATGGTCTCTGATACAGTGCATTTACTTTAAACAGGTAGAGACTTTCTTATCGGAAATCGATTTATCTGACCTATAGTGAGACCTAAACTGCTACTATCTCTCCAACTCCGAGTAGAACTGGAAGTAATGGCAATAAAGAAGTGAACATACACTTCCCAAAACTTTAGAACAGGAACTCCACCCCCGGATGCAATTTAGAGTAATTTCCGGAAAACGATCATTCTTTTTTCTCAATAAATTTTCACTTCCTTATGATAACAATATTTTCCTACGATTAATCTTCTTGTTGCATATTGACCTTTGACTACCCGGTTAGTGTGGATTTCAAAAACAGAATGAGCAGTTGTGTCTTAAGGTAAACAAGGCATAGTGGAAATGCCACGTAAATTGCGTGAGAAAGATTGCAAGGTTGGGGCACCGAAATATAGTATATGTGGGCGTCCAGAAAATATATAACAACGAAGTTTACCACTCCAGTAGTTAGTCGGAGTTGGCAGTCAGTCAGCAGTCAGCAGAGTCACGTAGCCTGGACGTTAGTCCAGAGGGGTAAGTGGCCCCCGGGTTGAAAACATTTTCTGTATCAATCTTCCATGAAAGAGGCACGGAGAAACAGGCTCTCTGCATATGTACCTCAACGTGGTGTTAATCGTAGCAGTTCCCTGTTTATCCGTCTCTCTCTCTCTCTCTCTCTCACACACACACACATGCAACAATTACGACTTTAGTAGTTATAAAGACGAGAGTTTATATTTTCATACTGTTGTCTCTTATTCCTCTGACAAACAATATTATGAAACCTTCGTTGTCCCTACTTTAAGATCAGACCAACACAATACCTGTCAGTATCCCATTTATAGATTAAAGATTTCTGTTTGAATAATTCAATTTATTGATTAATATTAGATTAGAATACGTAAAACGAACATGTATGATTAAAATAGAATTATTACATGAAACAATATTGCAAAAAATTTTAAAAAAGAAAAAAAAAAAGAAACTGTCTTCAGTATAAAATAACCCATCATACAGTTAAATCAGACAACCAACCAACCCAACATATACTTATTTTGCTAGACGATAAATAAATGTCCTGTTGTTTTATATTTGGCTTTTCTATATGGAAATCCCATTTCATTCAGTCGATTTCCTAAGGTTCTGTCACAAACATGGACTCCTGTTTCGATCCATTTGTTTTCATTTGTTTTCTTGTACAATTTCTGTTTTTAAAACATACTGCTTTCAGTTTTCTATTCAGACACTTTGATGTTTTCTGTGATATACTAATATGTTTTCGCTTTTTATAGTTCACCTTTCTTTTTATATTTGCACAAACCTTTACACACAGCTGATTGAGCACAATGAACATCTTCCAGCCACACTTTATTGTGGATTGTTTACTTGAATGATTTTACGATCTTTTCATTTGTTTCAATTGATATTTCTTTTGTTAGATTTCCTTTCAATTGAATGTCCGTCCACTTGTTAAGGTCTACTAGAATTATCTTTCAACTGACAAACAATTTACATATGTAGACTTCGATTGCAAATTACAAGATGATTCCATAATTTTTTCCACGATATTGGGTGATTCCATAGTATTTACCGCTGCAGGGCTTTAAAAATTTAATGTTTCGGTTAAGAAACTGAAATCTATTTAGAAATTGCTCATTTTCCCTTTTACCTAAAGTTAATTTTTTAAAAAAGTTTGTAATATGAAACAAGGAAATACATTATGCTGCTGATTTAAATAAGCATAACATCAAATTAACATGAAATTAAATGATCTAAAATAAAAAGTAAGTAAAGTTGGCGACCGTAGTCAAGGGTGACCCGAAGGCTCCCTTTTCAATAGCTACTACACCAAGGTGTAGGGGAGGGCTCAACTCCATTCCCAAGATTGCTTCACGTTACCCTTTGAGTCATACCTTATAATGCTGAGTATTAAGCAAGAAGGATATCAAGTACTATTTTTGAGTCTTTGGTATGACTCGACCTGGGATTGAAACCAGGTCTCCCGGGCCATTGGTGAACACTCAAACCAATGTGATCTAAAATAATACGTTTAAAAATTATTTTATGAAGCCAAAATATTCAGTTATTGGATATAAATTATTCGTTTGAATTATTCTGAGGTGAAGCTTGATAATTTTACCACTTTGAGTGGATAAATGTCTTTGTCATATTTACAACGTTTCGATTGATGTGTCCTTCTTCCGTTGTTTTATGCCACACTCGGAAGCCCACGTAGAACTTTGAACCAAATCCTTTATCTAATACAGGGGTAGGTTATTCTGATTCCGTTAATCATGACTGGGTAGAAGAGTTAAGCTATTGTGAGTATTCTTTGTTATTTAACTATACTGGAGATTGAATCTTCAACCTCCAAATAAATAACAAGAATACAATATGAACACCTTTTAACCGTGCTAAATCCATAATTTTTGTCAGGGGGTTATATATATATATAGTCATCCTCAGACAGATCTGTTTCGTTCTATCAGAACTCAACAGTGTGGCTAGACAGTATCTTCTCGTAGCTAGGATCGAAACCCGGTTGACTGAAACGTCAAACCAAAGCTTATAACCATTCAGCCACGAGGAGATATTAGCTGCGAAGTAAATTTTAAACGGTAATGAATCACAATTAATATTGTTTACATACATCCGTTCAACGGTAGCCGAGACCTCAATTCAACTACGAAGAGGCTTGCAATAGACGCTAATGGCAACACGATTACTTCTTCGCCAGAGAACTCAACCCCACGGGGGTAGGGGAGTATATATATCTCTCTAGTCATCCACAAAAAACAAGTACGTTTCTTATATATATATATATATATATAAGAAACGTACTTGTTTTTTTATGTTATATGTTCATATTTTTTAGAGAAATTGACAATGAGAAAACCAAAAACAAACAAACACATAAATTTTCACTGATAAGAGAAGATTGAAATTCATAAAGTTATAATGAAAGAAAGAAAGAAAGAAAGAAAGAAAGAAAGAAAGAAAGAAAAATGTCTGTCAAAGAGAAAGTTTTTTTGGATTGATAAACATTTTAGCTTCCAAAAAATTTCTTAAACAAATGAGATTAAATTATTTAAATTAATCGTATTATTTTTCCAAACCATGCAAGGTATTATGGAATAACCTAAATTTGATGAACAAATTGTAACAAAAAAACAAAAAAACAATAAAAAAAACAATTTAAAAAAAGGAGAAAAATCCTCGAGGATTCCAATTTGTTCATGTTCATTAATTGTTGTGGCAATGATCATCAAGAATCCGGACAACAATGATCGAATTAGCATATTAAGACGATGTTCACCAAAGTTTTATTTTTATTTAGCCGTAAACAAACTAATAACAGATAAGACACAAAAGATTTACTTAATATTCAAACAATTCAATTTAGTTGGTTTAAAGTATATTTTATAAAGCCTTACACCGGCTCATTGGGCTAGTGTTTGCTAATGGCCCATGAGACTGGGGTTCAATCCCAGGTCGAGTCATACCAAAGACTTAAAAAATGGTACTTGATAATTTCTTGCTTAACACTCAGCATTATAAGGTACGTATCAAGGGTAAAGTGGAGCAATCCAGGGTAAGGAGTAGCACCATCCCCTACACCTTGGTGTAGTAGCTATTGAAAATAGAGCCTACAGTCGCCAACTTTATATATATATATATATATATATATTCCAACAGTGCATGGTTATCATTATTTCACAAGGTGGGTTTGTGGCAAACCAAATGGCGTATAATTTGTCGGGTGGTCAATATCTGTGATAAAGCTTTTATATAATATAATAATTAATAAATATATATTAGTTTATGTATTTACTAATCTAATATCTACCAGTATTCACGGTATTGGAAAAAACAAAAAAACCCTGGTCAGGAACAAGAGATAAAAGTACCTCGAATCACCGCCCAGAGGAAAAAAGAAAAATGTTTTTTGGGTAAAAAAGAAAGAAAAGGCCAACCTCATCCGACTCCTTGAAAAAAATCAATGGGTACGCAGTCAGTGGTCAAAAGAAAACCAAAAAACCCTCCGCGAATGCTGCAATGCTATAATTACTAAAGTGCTCAACACAATACAATGGAGCCAATTATATAATTAACTTAAATCACCAGGAAGCCTATATCCGTCGGATGTAGGCTTCCTGATGATCCGTTAAGGTGAAACTTTAGTAGAAGATTTTCGACTCGCGATTTAAGTTAATTCTATTAGTTTATGTATATATTTAATAGCATGGAAGTTTATCTGCGACCATAGGTTTCATGCCATTGTTTTGTTATTCGTTTATCTACTGCTAAATTTAAAAAAAAATAACATACAAACAATGTGAACCTCCTTTAAGTGTGCTGATTCCATAATTGTTGCCAGGAGTAACAATTTTTTTTTTTCTAATGGCCAACATGACCTCAACAATCAATAGATATATATACTTTGGAATGCTCAAGAAGTGTCAATTCTAGTTTTTGTCAATGAATTTCATGTTTTTCCTCATTATTGGGTTAATCCATATTTTCTTTTGCGTTGCTTGAAAAAAATTATATCCTTAATTCAGATAATTTAATTTAGTCTAAGATATATTCTTGTAACCAGAATATTTATATACTTCTAAATAAATAGAAAGTTCAAAGTTAACATCCTTCGAGAGTGTTAATTCCATAATTATTGCGAGGGGTTAGAAGAACGCATCATGAATCTCGCGTCACTCAGTTTGCTGCTCTGCGTGCAAATCGACTTGTTATTGGTCCTGTCGTTTTCAAACCAGATCGATAATCGAACTAGCTTTACTGATCTCTCTTTCTGTCTAGTTGGATATTGTGTCATTTGGCTGGTTCTATCGATTACCCAACTCTTTTGTGTCTATCCTCAATTACACAAACAGCTAATCGATTCACTATGATGTTCTTCCTCAAAAGTAGGATCATTTAGTTAAAATTTCAGCGGACAAGACCAGCATCGCTCATAAATTATTACACCCCACTAGCTTTTTTTCATAAAGGAATAACTTTTCTCAAAGAAAAAGTTGCCAGAATGCTATTACTAATCAAACCTTTTGCAATATTTTGGTTTATGGTGGGTATATCACGGAGCTGAAGCAATTCAAGTTGTGAAAGGTAAACGTTGTTTGGTAGTATCATGATTGTTCGTGCACTGACACGTTGTGCATTACTTCATTCCATATCTATTTCAAAAGCTGCCCAGTGGAAAGAGGAACGTGGTCTAATTCAGGAACTTCTGCTTTACGAACTCGAACCGGCCATAAGACCATGAAAGCAACCAAAAATATTTGCTGTGCGAAAAGTTAAGGAGTAGTTGATCACAGTGCAGTAATCAGGGGGTTAAAGAAGTTTCGGTCGGGTTGCAAGAACCTTGATAATCAGGCAAGAAAGTCAGATAGGCCGAAAACCATGGATTTCAAGATTGTACTCCAAATCATCAAGGTAGATCCGGTAAATAGCGCTAGGAGAGTATCGGGTGAACATAGCATCTCACAGACCAGTGTAGTACGTCACCTTTATGAACTCGGCAAATCCGGTGAGTAGCACTCAGAGAGTATCAGGCGAACCCGGCATCCCACAGATCTAATGTGGTTCGTCACATGCACAACCTTGACAAAAGCTTCCATAGCTACCGAACTGTACAAATATATTTCTAGAATATTGCAAAACTTTTGACTCACCCTTGGATTTATTGAGCTACATTATTCAGTCAAAATGGAAATTATTAGGTATTATTTATTACCAAAGTCTAGAGTATCATAATTTTGAAACCAAGAATAAAATTACAACAAATCTTCCTCTTATTTACATACTTTCTCCTTTATCACTCCTCGTCACGTGACCTCAGCCGAACAGGCTTGGTCTCGTTACAATATAATCCTTGTAAATGACTGACCATCAAATATTGGGAGTATACTCATTGTCTTTCTTTTTCTTTTACGGAGACGAAGCTGAAAATGAAAAAGCAGTGGGCAAAGATTCCCGGCAGTAGTGAGAAGCCACCTACAATGCAGCTGTCTATTCACATGAAGAGTGTTTTAATTTATTTCTTCACGAAAATCAGACCGGTAAAAGATGGACTACGAGGACAATATTTTCCTGAAAACAACGAGCCGAGAAAAACTGGGAATGCAGACTCTTGTATGTCGTTTGCGAAAATGAATAGTCAGTAGAAGTGACTATGTGGAAAATATCGTTTGTAGCTGAAAACTTTCTCTATCGAACAGTCTTATTGTACTTCTTGTATCCGTTGTAGTTTCTGTGGAAATTGAAATAGGAAGTATTACTTTCAGATCGATCCTCGTATCTATTTATTTTTGTTTTCTCTGATAAAAAAAAAGTTTAAGCATTTTGTACCGGCTTCAGCCCCTCCCTGCCATATGCACTGTGGTCGTTGCTTGGACCCGCCCATGCTAGATTGGGTGTCAAAATTAAAGGAATGTTATATCATGTTTTTCGCTCTTTTTTTTATTTTGGTCGTTGCTTTTAGCAAGCCAGCTGCTAGTGGGAGGGGAAGTCGCCGTCGTGAGAGTGACTTTTAATTGTGCGAGGGCCGCGTAGAACGCCACTTTGGGCCCCGGAAATTGATAAGATGGCTTCTTCCGGTGTTTATTTGCGAACTATGTTGCTTTTTGTTGCAATTTAAGTAACAGTTGTCTAAACATCCGAAACGCACGAGAACGTACGTGTGCTCTCTCTGTCTGTCTGTCTCTGTCTCTCTAAGAGAGAGAGAGAGAGAGAGAGAGAGAGAGAGAGAGAGAGAGAGAGAGTTCCAAATATGCCAACCACTACGCCCCAAAACTCGAACTTTCCCGGCCTTCAGGCTGGGATCGGAATGTGTTCATTTACATCAAAAGTGTTTTGTCTTCGAGCAGGAAGTAGAAAAAAGAAAAAAGAAAAAAGAAAAAGAAAAAAACCAAAAAGTTCGTGGGGATTCCAAATCAATTGCAAAACTTCCTCCATTGCACTTAAGGCGGTTTTGGTTAGGTTTAATTTGGTTTGGTTTAGTTTATGTTACGGTATATCAAGCTCTTATAGGGTATTTAATACTAATATTTCATTCATTTCACAATGTTTCATCTTAACAGAGGATGAGGAGGAGGAGGAGAAGGAAGAGGCAGAGGAGAGAGAGATAAAGGAAAAGAAAAGAGTCAAACAAATAGAGAAGTAAAGAGAGAAAGAGAAGAGAAGAGGATAGGGAGAAAAGATAAGAAAAACAGAAAGAAGGAAGAAAAAAGATAAAAGAAAGAGGGAGAGAGAGAGACAAAGGGAGGGGGAGTGGTTGGCTTGGTTTATTTGTTTAACGGCATATAAAGCATTTATAGGGATTTAATGCTGAAATTTGAAACAAAAGTAAATCATTGATTAGAATTCTATTAATATTTTCAAGGTCCAATAGCAATAATTTTTTGAACTTAACGATATTAATAATCTGTTTGCACAGTTACATAGCATCAAGTATTCGTACTTATGCTATTGATTTTCAAATAGATATACTTGACCCATAGACGGGAACCTTATTAGATACTTCTAATCCGGGTCAGAGTAAACCTTGGAGGAAAGCCATTGGACTCAAGAATCACAGCTTCACCACCTGATACAGTTTAGTGTCATACAGGACACCTTTTTTTGGAAGGAGTGGGGAAAAGGTTCTACAGAGGATGCCATCTGCGTATTCTGGGCCCTGTCGACTGGGCGGTAAATGGCGGGCGTCAAAGTAGTCATTTATTAAACTTCTGTTACCAAGCCAGAAATATGGAGCACTCGGTGTGGACCGAACTCACTATCAGTAATCGGCTAGTCGACCTGGCTGAGGTGTCCCACTTTAGATTTTGCACAAAGCTGAAAGTATCGGGAGCACAGGTTTGGTTTGGTTTGGTTTATTTAACGGTATATCAACTCCATATGGGTTATTTAAAGCCGAAATTTGATTCTTTCGGAAATTATTGTTATCATAAGAATGTTTTAAATGTTCCATTGCATTTTCTAAATAACTTTTTTGTCTTTGATAATTTGTTTACTCTGAGTTTTCCAATCTAATGCAAATAATTTGCTCACAGTTGTAGTGTTTCAAGTATTCCTATCTAATACTAATAACTTACGTACATGATTAAATGGTTTCAGCCATTCTTATCTCATCGAGTTTAGTTTCATCGGAAGTGTCCTATTTCTGTGTGAAAAGAGATTACAGCAAAATGAAATAAAAAAATTAAAAATTTTGTGCCGACATTTTTTAGTAAGGTGACTAATGTATAGCTTGCTTCTTATCAATACACATAGAATATTATATATATATATATATATATATATATATTCTCATGATGTTAGATGATAGCTGTCTCAGCATAGCTCAGTCACCCAGATCTACACTCAGCGACGCCCGTATGCCCTTAGGGTGACTCTTAAGACAAGTATTTGATTTACTTGGCTTAAAGCACATATACCAGATTATTGTTCGAATTACACAGAAGAGATATTGAATCTGCTGGCAGAATTATATTCTTGCGAATTCTCATGTGCGTCTTCCATCTTGGAATTATCTTTCCCACCTTGGTGCATAATACACAAGTGGCATTTTATCGAGAAGGAGCTAAAGCTTGCCTCAGCAGGTTATCAGATGACTTAATACGATTCAAATATCTTGCCTTTAAGAAAAGTGTGAGGTCACACACATCATACTTTGAAGCACTAGAATCCTCACGGCATCTGACATTAGCTCTCTTGCATAAGGCACAATTCTGTTCAGCGCACTGATTTCCCCTTTTCTCCAATCAACCATTTATGGATGGAATAACGGCTATCATCGGAGGATATGAAGCCGGTGACAAGAGTTCAAATCCTGGGCAGAGCTGTTTGCATTTCACATAGCGCTAATATCCTTGGAAATGGCATGAATCTAACTATTTTCTATCTGCTAGGAGCAAATAGTAGGACAGACTAGGTTCTTTAACCTTGGTATAGCAACCAGTTTAGAAGAAAGGCAATTTTGAATTTGTTGTTCAATGCTAAAAATTGACCTGGTGTCACATCCTACTCATAGCAAAGGGGTTATATATATTAGTATAACGGTTACTGTGCCAATAGATACTTGATAATCACTAAATGCTCTTCAGAATGTTCTTTAGTGAAACTAAGTCTTGCTCAGAATATATATATATATATATATATATATATATATATATATATTGCCGTGTTCCAAACTACTAATTCTGAATATTTGCCATTTTCCTTTGCTACTCAATCTGATACGGACGTGTAATTGCCAGAAGAAAACGAACTGGAAAGTGGTTCATGAGGCGAGGTGGGTGACACGGCGACGGCGCATGATGGTGTGGGGGTTATGAGATGAAGCCATGGTGCAGGGAGATCGACAGGCAGATGCCCCCGCCATTTCAGTTGCATTGATTTGCTCATGACGATGAAGAAGAGAAAGAAGCCGTTATCGTCCCTGCGTCTCGACGGGTAGAAAAAGCTGTGGGGGGCGTTTGGAGGAACTTTGACGATGGGTGTGGTGGGAGAGGAGGAAAATTGCGCCTATTCCTCTGCCTTGGTATCAATCATGGTCACTTGTCCGTCCGTAGAAGAATCTAATCTCCATCTCTAATCCACTTTTGGCTATGTTACGCCACATAGAGTTTTGTCGATAATAAATCTACCAAAAGCACCCCCCTTTTTATTCTCTTTCTATTTTCTGACTGTCCAACTTCTCTTCTTTATTTACCTTCCTTTTAATCGCCATTGCCCTTTCTTTCTTTCGTTCGGTTTTTATTTTTTCCTACTTCTTTCTTTCTTTCTTTCTTTCTTCACTTCTAACAGTTTTTCCTTGTTTCTTTATCTTATCCGTTCTTTCTTTCTTTCTTTCTTTCTTTCTTTCTTTCTTTCTATTTAGTTTCCATCTCTATTTTCCTTCCTATTGTCCATTTCTCTTATATTTCTTCATTTTCTTTTCTTTCTTTCTTTCTTTCCAACTTTTTTCTTTCTTTTAACTCTTTTCTCTCAACTTTCTTCCAAACTTTATTCTGTTTTTTCTATTTCTTTTTCTGTATTTTTGTTCTTCTTTCTTTTTTTTAAAAAAATTCTTCTCAGTTTACTTCCTTCTAATTGAATTTCATTTGATTTTTTTTTCATTCATTTATTCATAAATTTTCTCTTTATTAGTTTGAATTTTTTCTTTTTTCCTTCCTTCATTTTTCATTCCCTGTAGACTCCTTTCCTTCTCGATAGTTTTTATTTAATTTTTTCACTTTCTTTCCTTCTACAGTCACTTTATTTATTTATTTATTTATTTATTTCTCGTACTCTTTCTTTTGAACTTTATAATTTAAAAAAAAAATTTCTTGTCTATTTACCAACCGCACGAGCAGGAAATGACACAATGTCAATTTTTAAGCGGAGTATAATGTATTAAAACAATAAAAGTTGTTAGACGTAGAGGAATTGAATTCAGGTTTGAATTCAGTGTTTTCCTTCTCTTGACTGGTTGCCTAACCAAGACTAAAGAACGCCCGTCTGTCCTTCTACTTACACATAGCTGTCGGGAGAATTGTTAGATTTATACCTTATACCTTTCCATATGAAATACAAGAAGACTCATCGAAGATTTGAACTCGTATCGTCGAGTCCATTTCTTACGACGAAAACCATTGCACCACAGAACAGCCGTCTATGTAGCCTATTTGTTTATCTATTTATTTATTCTTTCTTTTTTTTCTCTTTCTTTGATAGAGTTTTTAAAATTTAATCTTTTTCTTTCTTGTTCAAACTTTTTTCGTCTTTCTCTTTTTTTAAGTGACTATTCGTATTCTATTTTTCTTTCTTACTGTCCATTTCTTTAAAGAATCTTCCTTGGCTTTTTTAAAGTGTTTCCTCTTTCTCTTTTTACCCATTAAATGCTTTTTTCTTTCTTTCTTTCTTTCTTTCTTTCTTTCTTTCTTTCAAACTATTTTCTCTCTTCATTCACAAAATATTCTTTTATTTCATTCTTCATATATTTTCCTCTACGACTAACAACTTTTATTGTTTTAATACATTATATTCAGTGGTATTGTATATGTTATTTCTAACATGATTCTTTAAAATTAAAATCTTACTTTTGAAAAAGTTTCTTTTTCTACCTTGTATTATTTTTTTCCGTTCGTTTGTTATTTTCTTCAATATCATGGTTCCCTTCCCCACTTCCATTTTTATCTAATCTTTTCTCTGATCATCATTCGTTTCTTTCACCAAAATTTATTTCTTCCTTCGTTCCTATTTTCTATTTTTAGTTCATTTCTTTCTTTCTTTCTTTCTTTCTTTCTTTCTGTGGCTTTAATACGTTGCCTACATTCTTTCAAACCTATCTTTCTTCGGTTGATCCTCATCCTTCCTTTTCTTTCTTTCTTTCTTTCTTTCTTCTCTCTCTCTCTCTCTCTCTCTCTCTCTCTCTTCCTTCTCGTCTTCCTCCATCTATTTGTTTTTTTACATTCTTCAATTACATTTTTCCTATCTTTACCAATTAACAAACAAACAAACAAAATGCATCTTATTTTATTCTACCTTCTTCTTTCCCTTTTTTAAACAATTTTCTTCCTACTCTTTTTTGTTTCCTTCAAAGTTTGTCCATTCCAAATAATTTCATCCTAAATTACCAAATGTCAGCTTCTATATTGAAATTTATCTATCTTATTTGGCTTTCCGTAGACACAACGTTATTTACCAAAGTCGATCCACAAAATGCAATTCTATGGAAATGAGACAGAACAGAGATGACTCAAATAACAGATAAACAAATAAAACTTATAGCACAAAACGCTACGTTAAATTTCCTTACAAAAGGTTTTACAATAGAAATGCACTGAAAATGATTTTACTGCAGAAATGCACTGTTAATAATTTTACTGCAAAAATACTGTGGCAGTTATTTTACTATAAAATGCATTAAAATGATTTTTATTATATTATTCAAAATACTTTATTGCCGAAATAAATTCTATAAATGTTTTACGGGAAAAAAAGTATTTTACTGTAGAAATACATCTAAAATGCCGTTACTATAAGAATGCATTCAAAATGGTTTACAATAGAAATACGTTCCAAATGATTTTAAATGAAAATGGATTTTACTATAGAAAACCATTGCAAGTGATCATTACTATAGAACAGCGTTAAAGTGTGTATATATATATATATATATATATATATATATATATATATATATATATATATATATATATATATATTCGAAGTGAATTATTGTCAATTGCTATGAGGATCCCAATGCTTATTAGTGTGGTGTGTGTGACCTAACACTTCTCTTGAAGTAAGATATTTGGATCGCATTAAGTCACCTGATAACCTGCTGAGGCAAGCTTTAGCTCCTTCTCGATAAAATGCCACTTGTGTATTATGCACCAAGGTGGGAAGGATAATTCCAAGATGGAAGACGCACATGAGAATTCGCAAGAATGCAATTCTGCCGGCAGATTCAATATCTCTTCTGTGTAATTCGAACAATAATCTGGTATATGTGCTTTAAGCCATGTAAATCAACAGCTTGTCTTAAGAGTCACCCTAAGGGCACATGGGCGTCGCTGAGTGTAGATCTGGGTGACTGACCAATGCTGAGACAGCGATCACCTTACCTGATATATGCTGCACAACAACAAAAGTCGTACGATTAACAAAATCTTCAATATATTATTACTCTTGGGTCATTCGTGATTTTAGGACCAAAGAATCATTACCACAAACCGAGATCTCCTCAGAAGTATCTTATAATACCACCAGACTTCGTTTATTTCTCTATCGCCAACTAAATATGTATGCTCTTCATACAGTTCTTAGCTGTATTTATAGCCCTCAACAACGAAATGTTAATTCCATGATCTAAGATTCGAATTAACTGACAAGATGACATGTCATTATACTGAACGTACATGGGAATAGAATTTCCTTTTAAATGTATTATGCATAACTTTGGGGAAACTCAGTGAATTCATATTTATTGTGATAAATGTTTGAAAAGAGTAAGCAGTCAGTTACCTTTGAAAATCTGTACGCAAAATTCAGTTTGCTGAAGTCTCTCTTTCCACAATGAAATGTTTTTAGACTTTCCGACGAAACACGGAGTAAATTTGGTTTCTCACTTTAGTCTGAGAATATACGGAACGTTCTTCAGCAGTGACACGAATAACTCAAGTTAATTTGTTGACAAAGAGACTGGGCTTATTCACATTGAATTTTTTTTATATCTTTTTACCCGCAGTAAAAATTTTCTTATATTAATTTATTTTTCAATGTTTTGTGCTTCACTTGAATTTGTTTATTTATCATAATTGATCTTGAATGATGACGTTCACATAAATGATTTAATTATACAAATAGAAATTATTGTAATTTGATGGTGTAAACATTTTCAAATTTGCTTGATTTTCTTTTGAAAATTTTACTGAGAAGTTAATAATTGCAAACAAAAACATTTCTGATTTACATATTAAATTGATAAAAACTATTCACTTTCATTTAAAATCTTAAAAATGTTTCGGTTGTAATGAACCATCATCCGGTGACGTTAAATCACTGAAGGATTTTTAATGATTTAAAGGTCACTTGATATCATCCTTTTCTTGTCCTGATGATGGTTCATTTGAACCGAAACACTACAACGTTGACTTCCTTTTACATTAAATTCTCTCTTTGGATTATCTTGTTCTTCAATTTTTCTCTACATTGTCAGATTCATTTCCATTATTAACTTACACACACACACACACACACACACACACACATATATATATATATATATATATTTTTTTTTTTTTTTTCTTTATGTGATCCAAGGAGGAAATCCTAGGTGTAGGAGTATCCAATATGAGTGCTCACTACAACAGCTATTGAAGTATAATTAATTTGGGATTAACGATACATCAACACCCAACGTGTAGAGCTGAAATATCTTTTACATAAAGATAAAAGAAAAGATTCACTTTCTTAGTATCATTATAAATTTATTCCAGGTTTCTATAAATTCTTATATGTCCAATTTATAAAAACCTTCTTCAGATGAAATATTTAAAATTGTAATTACATAATTATCTTATTATTTCCGGCAAGAATGGAATTGAAAAAAATATCTTTATTTTTACTTTTTGAAATTAAAATGATCTATTTTATCTATTTTTTTAAACAAGAAAAAATTAATAAAAGTTCAAGTGATTATATCTATTATTTTTCATATATATATATATATATATATATATATATATATATATATATATATATATATATATATATATATAAATATTATACCGACCAAAGGTTTGGGTTCACATTGATTTTTTCCTTTAAACTTAAAAAAATTAATTAAGATTCATGTCTTTAGAGAAATGTATTTATTTTTTCTATATTTGCATGTAATTATACAATAATTTAAATCAAAATGAATATAAAATAATCATAATTTTAATTTAAGAAAATCTATATTTTCTTCTAATCAAAAAATCCACCAAGAGCATTTACTACAGCAGTGCCAATTCTTGGTTCCTTTTTAGAGACTTGTAAATGTCTGTTCGCGGAAGTGATTCCCAACCCAGGGAGTAAATGTGTTATCA
>OY757947.1:24514511-24517011 GCA_963585895.1 Sepioteuthis lessoniana | reverse complement strand
AGATTTTTTTAAATAAGACAAAAATTTAAACATGTTTTTAATTACCAGTTAAGTTCTCCAGATAAAAAAATTTATTTGCTTAATTCATTTTTTACCCTGTTAAAATACAACAATAAACAGAAGCAAATGATTAAAAATGTCCTTATTTCTAAGTAAAAATTTTGCGTATTAATTTAAAAGAAAAGTAATAGTTTATTTTGTGAATTTTTTTCTTTTTTTAGTTTTTGAGTTATATTGACTAAAAATTAAGATATTTTGTTCTGAGAAATCTGAAAAGTATTTGTTTTAAAAAAAATCAGTTTTTGTGTCATCGATAAACAATACTTTTATTCAAATTTTGTTATTTTTTCTTTATTACCCTCTAAAAATGTAACATTATAGGTAGGTACAATAAAAAGAAGCTAATAAATAAAAATGTATCCTTACATTGAAAAGAAGGTAAAAAAATAGAAATGTATGCTTACAATAAAAAGAAGGTAAGAATTAAAAATGTATAACAATTTAATTTTTTTTATTTTAAAATAATTTTTTTTTATTATTCAATTTTTCGATTTGAAACAAATATTTTCATGATTTTCTTTTTGTTCTACAAACAGTTAAGAGTTTTTGTTTATTCAATTTGTACAAAGCAATTTTCGAAAAAGGATTGAATTAAAATTTCGCCTCCGGAATCCGTATGACATTCAATTATGGTCTTCTTTTTGTACTTACTTATGAAGAATTGTGAAGAGTTCCACTAATTGACTGATATTTGATTATCGAATTATTATCAGTAAAAATAAAAAATAAAGTACTTTTACTTATCATAAACATATCAAATTTTATGCGCGATTTTAATGATTTATGACGTATCTTTTCAACCAATCCAAATCTGAGTGGACCAGGGAATAATGGCAATAAGGGCGTACTCTTCACTCCCCAAATCTCCGGAACTGATTCAAAACTCTTTTTTGTGCAATGAGGGTCTTATCCCACAACAGGGGGGGGGGCACAGTCAATGTATTCTAAGTCCTACTAAAGAGACAGGTTCATAAATATATACAAACAGATAAATTTTTATAAAAAGGAAATTTTCTTCTGAACTAAAGATAGCAGAATTTTATTATTTTTAAGTGGAATATTATACAGTAAAACTGGATGTTATCAAGTATTATTATATTACCGATGAATAAATACACCCTAGCCATTTTTATAAGCAGCTGATTTTCTTCTAAACTAACGATTTTATCATTTTTTAATGAAATATTATACAATCAAAACATATTTTAGCCATTATTTACGACCAAATTTTATAGCATTGAGATACTCTAACCAGAAAGAAAATTTGAAAAACTGATTCAGATTTTTATCTTAATTTCTGTACAGGTGAATAACATACAAAGGAGAGAGGTAGGTCACAAATCTAATAACGGACAAAAAAGAAGCTTTACCAGTTATAAAGTATCTGCAAAAAAAAAAAAAAAAGCTATGACAGCCAAGGAAATCCATGAGGACATAGTAAAGATACTTGCTCAGGACTCCCTTTTCTATGCAACTATGAAGAAGTGGGCTACAGAATTAAAGCGAGGCAGAGACAACGCTGAATATGACACTAGGTCAGATGGTCGAAAAACTTCAACCACTAATGAACAAGTTGATGCTATTCACTGTGTGGTCTTGGTTGACAGATATCTAACTTTCCAGCAGATAGCTTAGTCTATAGGAATTTGGCCCACATAATTTTAGTTAAGATCTTGGGAATAAGCAAGAATATTGACACCAAAGAATAAACTTAAAAGAGTTAACATTTTCAGAACACTTCTGACTCACTTTCAAACTAACCCTAAGAATCTCCACTACAGATTTGTAACTCAAGATGAAATATGGTTTTACTACTTTGAACCTGAATCAAAAATTTAAAGGAAACATTGGAAATCCTCAGGTTCTCCCACCCCAAAGAAGTTCAAACAGACATCATCTGTTAGTAAGTTGTTGGTTTGTTTTGTAAGATTCTGAAAGTGTAATCCTGATAGACTGCCTGGAAAGAAGAAAAACTATCAATGAACAGTATTATAGATCAGAATTAGGACTGCTCAGTTTGCAGTAGCTGAAGCAGCCGACTATGACTTTGAATTGCTACCTCATCCTCCTTATTGTCCAGACTAAGCTCCAACTGACTTCTTGTTTCCTAAACACAAATCCCACTTGTGTGGTCACCATTTTAGAAACAATAATGAGGTTACATGTTCTGTGGAGGAGTTTTGGAGAACCAGGATGCCATCTTCTTGTGTGATAGAATCACAATGCTTGAGAATTGTTAAACCAGGTGCATTGATGTCACAAGAAAGACTAGACAGAAAAATTGTGAAAAACTGTCTTTTTTCACTGACAGCTTCTGGGTGAGGCTTAGAATATTTTGAACGATCCTCGTGTATATCAACATATAGACGAGAGTCGGCTGAAAAGACTGACCAGGTTATTTCCATAGACTGTGACCAAATGAGGTTTATTTTTTAACACA
>OY757947.1:24424511-24512011 GCA_963585895.1 Sepioteuthis lessoniana | reverse complement strand
AATGGAACATTAATCAAAATTATAACCAAAACGGATATTATTTGATAATAGTTAACAAAATCTTCTACATTGAAAAATAAAAATTGAAAACCAATGTAGCCAAAAAATAAAATTGCATGAATAAATGAGTGTTATTTAATAAATTAGGGGATTTTTTGGCAACGTTTTTTTTTTTTCAGAATTTGTTTTCCTCAATGTGGACTCAGCATTATTTGTGATGGGTTTATGGCAAAAATTATTCTAATCCTCTATAAATATTTATTTTAGAACCATTCAAAATAGTCACAAATGAAACAGGAAGCGTGTTGTCCTTAAATCAGATGTACTATTCCCTCCAAATCTCAAAAACAGTGTGTCAGTCTTCTAGAAAATTTTCCTTATATTAAAGTTTTTATGCAAATCCAATGTTTGTTACATTGGGCGCATTACACAGAGGTTGGATATCAGAATACACTAGCACATCCCTTCCTATATTCGTGCTAATGCTTCGAGCCACTCCATAGCAGCGAGCAATCTAACTCCACCTACCGCCATTACTCGGCATCTATTGGATAACCGAAGTTGCGCAAGCAAGCACAGATAATCAGTCCATATTTTCCATTCTTGAATCCAGTAACAACGAACTACTGCTGTAAATTCCGGAAGCTTTGCTGATTACAAAACTCAAATCAGAGGTCTGTATACAGTGACAATTTAATTCTGTTCACTAGCCTTTTAGAACCAAGAGGAGTCAATTTTACCCACACCAATACTGCAGGGTTTTTTTTTCAGCACACAGTTAACGTTCACTTCCCAAATTTTAAATTCCTCAAAAATGTTATTGACAAAAAATGTTATAGGCGCAAAAAATGGGCCTGTTTTAAGAATTTTTTAGTATTTTAAATGGTTTTTTAAATATTTTAGTCATATGTAAGCAACTGAAAGCATTATATATATATATATTATATATATATATATATATATATATATATATATATATATATATATATAAAATTGAAATAAATTTATAATCCTTTGTGATTGGTTTCGTTGTTTTTTTCTTAATGAATATATATATATATATATATATATATATATATATATATATATATATATATATATATATAAAGAAAATGTAGTATTCCAAGAATTACACTCACATATATTCATAGATATTTATATGATTTTACATTTGGTTACCAAGTTTAAATCTAGAAAATTTTGCTAATAATACCTAATAGCGTCTAGTTAGATCTTATCATTTTCAACTAGAAATAATGAAATGAGAGAAACACACACACGAACACACACAGAAATATATATTCTTTTTCAATTTCAACGGGTGCACTCAATATATATATATATATATATATATATATATATGTGTGTGTGTGTGTGTGTGTGTGTGTGTGTGTGTGTGTGTGTAGACAGTGAGAGAGAGAGAAATTTTTGAAATTTTAAAAAACAGTTTTTAAAAGAGTTGAAAAGCTACAAAAAGCGATGACAAATGAACTGGTTACGTTGCATATCTATCTATCTATCTATCTATCTATGTGTGTGCGTGTGTGTTTGATTAAATAGAACAGACATTTCATGTCTATCTATTCTATCTTTGATATGTTCGAGTTATCGTATAACTTGTTTGAATTATGGATGGAATGAATTTGGGAAGGTGCCGTATGTTTCCCTTGTACTTTCGGTCCTAGGTGTAGCCATGTTTGGAGGAACAAATAATGAAATGACAAACATAATGACGAGTCATATACTTTTATATAAAGAGTTGGAGGAAGAACAAGTAGGAGGGAAATTTACGGAAGGAAAGAATTTTACGAGAGGCAACAGGAAGAACTGGCGAGAAATGAGCAGCAAGCATTCTTGGCTGTAACTGCTATATTCGAAGTTAATCTTGTTCAAGGAAGGTCAGTTTATCTTAATAATCTTTCAATGATGTGGAGTTATTGTTTGTTTTTTCTTTGTGTGATTTGGAGTTGCTTTCAGGTAGAAATTTTCAGTATTTGAAGATGGGGCACAAATGTGTTTTAGTGTTGAGAAATGGAACCCGTATCGGATAGTTGAAATGTTAAACGTCTCGATCGAGTTGTAGTAGTTAGCATAATGTAGGTACATACTTTATTGGAGGAGGATTCTCCCAAGGGAGAAACTTTAAACTGGTACACTACATTGGTTGAGCGTAATGCAAAAAAAATTGCTTGAGTCTGTTAGCAAACGTAGAAGCGCCTCAAGCGTCAAGTAATTAATCTGACCTCTTCTTTTTTAGATGGGGGTCGGTGGTGCTTGTAAGGAAGGCCCTCTGAAGTCAAATTTTCCAGTGTATGGCCGGACTGGAACCAAAGTTCACGGTCACTAACAAATTTGAAAACAGAAAAAGTAATTGTTTTGAGGCAAAAATGTAGAAATTGGCATGTATATATGTATATATATATATATAGTCGGTTCAATCTTTGGACAAAAAAATAACAACTACTATAAGAAGTAAAGTTAAAAGGTAAAGTTGGCGACCGTTATAGAGGGCGAGCCTATGGCTCCCTTTTCAACAGCTACAACACCAAGGTGCAGGAAAAGGCACTACTTCTTTTCCTGGATTGCTCCACTTTATCCTTGATACGTACCTTATAATGCAGTGTTAAGCAAGGCAGCATCAAGTACCATTTTTTTAGTCTTTGGCATGCGGGATCGAACCCCGGTCTCCCCGACCATTGGGGAACACTCTATCTACTAGAGTTTGGGCCGGTATTAAAGTAGCTAAGAATATATATATATATATATATATATAGATATTTTGAGCTACTATATATATGTGTGTGTATGTGTGTGTGTGTACCGGGGCTGTGCCTTTGTGCACAGAGTTTTTGTGTAATAGTATCGGTCTTTTCTTGGTTTATGTCGGCCTTTAATTTGGTTTCTTGTGACTTTTCATTGCAAGTTGAAGTGTCAAATAAAAAGTCGGCAATAAACGAAAGCCTTTTGATCGGCTTTCATGAAGACCAAACCAACATAAACAGACACCGTATTCTTTTCGAGACATCTGCTTCTCATTGGGCCAACATCGTTATTCGATAAACGACCATCTATTTACCTCTCTCTCTCCCCCCCCCTCTCTCTCTCTCACATACACACACATTTTCTTTTTATCTCTCTCACCCTAACTATTTATGTCTTCATATATATCTATCTACCGTTACTTATATATATATCAAATTTATCAATCTACCCCACCATATATATAGATATATATTGATATGTAGATACAAACAGAATAACGTAGATAGATAGATATTAGCAGAAATTTAAACAGATCTGAATAGAATTATATATATATATATATATATATATATATATATATATAGTTTACGGTATTTGTTAATGAAGGGTCCTCAGTATCGGTATTACAGGATAAGAATAATCTTAGATATGAATAAACGGCAGCAACAAGAACTGCAACAATATATATATATATATATATATATATATATATACATATATATATATATATATATATATATATAAGTAAGTAAGTAAGTAAGTAAAGTAGGCGACCATAGTCGAGGGTGACCCGAAGGCTCCCTTTTCGATAGCTTACTACACCAAGGTGTAGGGGAGGGCGCTACTACTTTCCCTGGATTGCTCTACTTTACCCTTGATCCGTACCTTATAATGCTAAGGCCAATGTCCGGTATTATATATATATATATATATATATATATATATATATATATATGATTCTGTTCAGATCTACCAAATGATCAGCTTCTTACTTCTAATATCTATCAATAAAGGTAGGAATGAAGAGATATACAGATGTATAGATATATCGAGAGATAGAGAGATAGATTGACAATGGATTTGTATCCTAAAAAATATTTATTTATGCTTTTGGAAAAGAAATATTAATTCTGTCTTCGTTTGCCCAACGAAAACTGTAATATCCGCACCAAATTACTTGCGCCTGGTGTGCGTTATTGAAAAACGAGGAGGGTGTAAAGCATGCACTGCGTGAAATGGGGAAACATTGGCTGTAAAATGACATTTAGCCCATATGGAAAAGATGGTACATGTGTCGGTTGTTTCAAGGAAGTTTAATGTCATGTCAAATGAACTCTGTAAGTGAAAGCTTTTACAACCTATCCAATCAGAAGAGCCCGTCTGCTTTATTCATCTACAGACTTGTCTATCGATATAGCTCTATAGCTGAATCTCTCTCTCTCTCTCTCTCTCTCAAGCGTGGGATAGTCCCTGTGACGAAGGGGCTAACATGATCGACTGCGAACTCGAGGTAAGCGAGTTCGAATTCCACTCGTGCTATTACGTTCCGTTTTCGAGTAATACCCTTGAGAAAGGCATGAACCTTCTTATCCACGCTCAAGCTTGGCGTTACGTAGTACCACTGCTGTTCTTTTACAAAGATGGCTTTAGTATTAAATAGCCCAAACTGGTTAAGCAAAGAAACTAAACTAACCTCTCTCTCACTCTCTGTCTTTTTCTCTGTCTGTCTATCTGTCTGTCTGTCTATTTATATATATACATCAATATATATCTCATAACTTTAATGGTAATGCCAAATATAATATGACCGTAGTTTATGTATTCTTCACTCTATCTTTCTATATATTAGTGTGTGTGTGTGTGTGTGTGTGTGTGTGTTTATGTGTACGTATGTGTGTATGTGTACATGCGTGCCCATACATATACATATACGGGGTGTCTCAAAATAGATGTTGCCCAGTCGGCTGGGGTTGTAGAATACACCGACTGCTTCTCTGCAGAGGGGTAAGACCCCACCTAACGAGTGTCCTGATATGACACAAAACAATCTGATGGTGACGTTTTAGTGATGCTGGAGCTTTGGGGAATGTGGAGTACCGCTTTATTGCCATCGCTCCCAGGTCCACTCTGACCTGGAGTGGTAGCACCTGATAAGGGTCCTATCTATTGGATAAATAGAACTAAACAGTGCTTCTTTCACTATACTGATTTTTGCATTTAAACTGCGTATTTATGCTAAACTGAATTGTTTAAAATAGAACTGTTTTGACATTTAAACTGCGTACTAATGCAGAACTGAATTGCTCGAAATAGAACTGTTTTGATGTTTAAACTGTGTATTTAACTCTGTGTATTGCTCAGTCGGCTGGGGCTGTAGAATACACCCCTTCATTGCCATTGCTCCCAGGTCCACTCTGGCCCGGCGTGATAGCACCTGATAGGGTCCTATCTATGGTTTAAATAGAACTAACGGCATACTTATGCTAAACTGAATTGTTTGATTAAACTAAATAGCTTAAAATAGACATGTTTTTGACAATTAAACCGTACTTACATTTAAACTGCGTGCTTATGCTAAACTGAATTATTTGAAATTGAATTGTTTTTGACCTTGAAACTGTATTTACACTAAACTGAATTGTTATATATTACTGCTTGAATAAACTGAATCGTTTGAAATTGAAATGTTTTGGACAATTAAACTGTGTACTCATGCTAAACTGAATTGTTTGGAATAGAACTGATTATTTACATAAAAATGGATTTGGCGTTAAATAACCTACAAAGGTTGATATGCCATAAAACCAAACCAAAACAAATCAAAATAGATGCAACTCATAAATATGATAATGATTTATTACCGAGACAAGCACAATGGCGGTCATTTGGAACACGTCCCGTAAAAATGTATCCTTTAAGCTAGAGAAATGAAATTAATACTTTTATTAGTTGTTATTATAGCAGCTTCCAGGACATGCATTTTTTAGTTTCTTGTCTAAATAATTATCATAATAATAGGCTGCATCTTTTTTAAAACAGTTTTGAATGATTTTGTCTCCAAACAAGTAGTGATGCAAAATATTTTTTTCTTTTTTTGTCCAAGGCATTGTGATCGAGGATTAATTGTTGTTCTATTATTTTCAAATCTGAAACAATAAAGAACACAACATTATTAGTTGTAGAGTTATTAGCAGTCACATGGTTCCCATGTATATTGAGACGCCCGATATATATATATATATATATGGTTTGATTTGATTACTTTGTTTAATGGCCTATCAATCTTGGTGGGTTATTAAATGCCAAATACCTAGTAGAACAGTAGGACTTCTATTCAGCTCATAGCTGGGCTCTCTCTCTCTCTCTCTCTATATATATATATATATATGTATATATATATATATATATATCTTTATATAAATATTTCTTTAAGAAAAAACCAAAACCGGTCACATTAGGATTATAAATTTATTTCCATCCTGTTATGGGTTTTGATAGAAATCAAAAACATAAAAAAAACAAAACAAAACTAACAGGACTTCTTCAGATTTTATGGATAAAATAATTCAGAATAAACACAGGAAAGAAGGGTGGGAGGGGATAGAAGAGGGGTGAAGTGTTTTCTCCTCATTTAGCCCACTTCCGGTTTTTTTTATTTATTGCCAGTTGGAATTATAGTAAATTGATTTTTTATTTTAATTTTTTAAATTCTAAATACATTTCGACTTAAAACTCCAGATTTAATTCTAATTGAGATAACATAACTTTCTTTAATAATATTACGTAAGGATACAGTAAAACTTATATTAGATTAAATTCAAATTTTAAAATTAAAATTTTTAATTTCAAATTTTATTTTAGTGTCTATTAATTCAGTTAACTTTCCATTGAAGAATACGTACACATCACATGGTTTCACCCATTTTATTTCATTTTATCTTTAGTCATTTACCTTAAATCTCAATTTAATTCTATGTTGTTATTTTTCATTTAAGCATTATCAATGATAATTTGTCTATAGTTTAAATTTATTTTCATGTCTACATCTAGCTATTAATTCACATATCTGATTTAATAATTTTTCAGGGTCTGGGTATATACTTATTTGTATTTTTTCCTCTAGGCATAGATTACATCTAATATCAAAACATTTTAGAGTATTTGACTTTTTCAATATGGACCATTGGATCTCAGGGGTTTAACCTTTATTTTTCAAACTCCAATAATGCTTAGATAGGGCTGTTTGGTGTTTCAGATGTTCATGGGAGAAAGAATATTTATGATTCGCGTATCTAATTTTCCATTTCGAAATGGAAAATTAGATACGCGAATCATAAATTGTATATATATATATATATATGTGTGTGTGTGTGTGTTTGTGTGTGTGTGTGTGTGTGTGTGAGAGAGAGAGAGAGAGAATATAAAAATGGCATTTAATTGCTCTAAAGATGGTGTCTCAAAAACCTCAATATACGTGGTATATATGTATAAAAAATAACTCTTCTGAATATTTTCTGTATTTCATACTTTACTTCCCATCTAATAAATTTCTATTTTTCCCGAATATATATATACATATATATATATATAACGTAGATACAGTCAACGCTTGGTGACTGCCAGTTCATCGTCAATGTTATCATCGGATAAAACGCTCTCGCAGTATTCGCCAATGGCTCGGGAGACATTGGTTCAATCCCAGGTATAGTCATATCAAAGACTCAAAAATGGTACTTGATGTCTCCTTGCTTAACACTCTGCATTATAAGGTAAGGATCAAGGGTAAAGTGGAGCAATCCAGGGAAAGGAGTAGCGCTCTCGTTGGTGTAGTAGCTATCAAAAAAGGAGCTTTTGGGTTACCCTCGACTATGGTCGCCAATTTTAATTTACTTACTACTACTTTGCCCAGTCATTATGGTTAATGTGCCATAAAAGCAAACTAAACGAAAACTAACCTACTGCTTCTACTACTACTACAAATAATAATAATAATAATAATAGCTATGGGTAAATAGTAGGACAGACTGAGTTCTTCAGCCATGGTGAGGCAACTTGTCTAGGAGAAGGAAAACTCTGAATTCAAACCTGTTAAACTCCGCTTAAAAATTGTCCTTGTGTCATATCCTGCCCGAGCGGAGGGTTTGGTTAATAGAATAATAATAATAATAATAATAATAATAATAATAATAATAATAATAATAATAATCAGATATAGTACTTAAGGATTATAAAAAACCCATGCCTATTAATTGATATGTCAGTGCCAACAGGAAACGAAACACCGGCCAAATATAATAAAAATGTTAACACAAAACCCCGAAAACTACTAACGTGTCAATAATAATTGGAATCTTGGAAATGATCAAGAAAAGGACTTTATCTAGATACCTGGCAGTTCATATGAAATACGTAAAATTGCACTTTGTAGAATGGCTCATCTCTTTAGAAGAGTCTAATCAATGTGATTAAAGAAGTTACACTCGAAGGTATAGATGGATCATATTGTAATTTATATAATCAGTAATCTTTATCACTTGGAGATTTCTGATAATTGTCATCATCATTATGCACTTGTGATAAAGGTGAAACATGCCGCTCACGAAAAGTAAGGCTAGAGGAACATCGAAAGGCAGTATGTTGTGTATGGAACGAAAAGGGAAACCATTTGTCCTTATGGGATCACTTGATATTATAGTTAGGGATGAATATTGAAGAATAAAACGTCTTAAAGAAGCAGCGAATATGTTGGGCTGAGCAGACCAAGTATAGAGATGATTGGTTTTGTTTTGTTTTATGGCATATCCACCATTGTTGGTTATTTAATGTCAAATTATCTTTATACATATAAACAATTCTATTTCAAACAATTCAGTTTAGCAAAAGTACATAGTTTAGTTCTATTTGACCAATAGATAGGACACTATCATGTGCTACCACTCCGGGCCAGGATGGGTGGCAATAAAGGGGTTCTCTGCGTTCCCCAAAGCTCCAGAATTACAGGAGCTTCACCATCAGATGGTTTTGTGTCATATGCAGGATACTCGTTAGGAGTGTATTACCCCTATGTAGTGATGCATTCGGTGTATTCTGTAGCCCCAACCGACAGGGCCTGTATAGAGATAAATACGATATGAGAACCAATAATTATGAGTTGATGGAGACATTAGGTTTATAAGTTCCAAAAATTGACTCTGAATTGTCCTGCCGGACAAATGGTACAACAGTTATAGGCGTTTGGTTGAAAAGTGCTACAAAGTGAAATCATCAGCAGGTTCTCTCCTGATTACAGGTGAATAACAAGGAAAACTGACTATAACTTAAGAATTGTATCCGCTCATGGTGAAGGGGATTAGAACTATCTACCCCATGGATTAGATAAAGGGTTCGTTTTGAGGTTCAGTGAAACTCCCAAGTTTGATATGAAACGTCTGAAGAAGACCGAAGGGCGCATCTACAATAAAGATGAAGACAATAGTCCGAATATTTCAAGTGATAAAAATCATCAAGCTTATCTGAAAAATTTAGACAAATGATGTAATAAGTACTTTCTTTCACATGCGGTCTTGAGTAAAATGTGTTGCTAAATGCTGACGAAAGGAATAAATATTTGGGAAAAAAAAAACAAAGAGAAAATTTATTTGAACTCATGAAACACAAACGACCATATTGCCGACTACTAAAAGGAAGTCACGTGGCACAAAAAGAAGGAAGTTTGAATAAATATTCAAGACGCATGAATAGAAAGTGGAACTTAGCAAGTAAGTGATTCTTAAATTCCTCCAACTTTCAACTTTTTTTCTATTTTTTCATTTCATTCAATAAAATTGCTGAAATGATTAACTCGCTATAGTCTGGCTTGGTTGTTTTTAAAATCAACCTTCTTGGGCAATTTAATGCCAAATCCATCCATCTAGAAAGACAGTAGTGATACTATTTAACCCATAGCTGGGAGGGTAAGGTGGTATTGTTCATAATTTTCCCAAATTAAACGTAATTGTGTAACTGGAGTTCGAACTCGCTTACAACGATTTCGCTGTCCCGTGGTTTAACCATTGCACCACGAAGACGCTCCACTGTGGGATGATACATCTCTTTTGAAATGTAAGTCTAAACCCGAGAGATTGACCTCACCCCTCAAAAAAAACTGATTCGAAATAAAAAGAGATAGATAAACTTCTATTAAGTTTAAACTTTCCAAAAGTAGGAGGGTTTTTTTTGTGATCCGTTGGCAGCGTTCTTATTTAGAAGAATATCAAGTCAGATCTGTGACAATAGTACACATATTAATTACCCCTTGTGTCTGGTATGGCACACAATATACTACATATGAAAAATGACCAGTACAGTTAAACGTGAGAATCAAATGATAGATAAAAACAGACAGATAACCAGAAAATTATTTTGCTGCAAATTTTTCACAGTCGTTTAATTGATTTAAGTTGAAAACAGTTTTTGTTTTCTTTTTGAGACAAAAGATATTTTCCATCAAAGTGCCGACATCTCCATCCAAACAAACAGGATTAAATACCAGAAAGACAGTCAACTAACAGGACTTTTTGCAATTTGCAAGGACGTCCCGTGTTTTGCGACTGTTAGCAAGTAAGATTTGCAAGTCATTGTTCACTAGGTGGTCTCTACTTCTGACCTTGTGCCAAACTATGTAAATAACTCCTCTCGCAGATTAATTGCTACTGAGGAGTAAATTTGATCCTTCTAAGAGTCTAGAAATTTACAAAATCACTGGAAATGATGAACCACGTTATGTATATGGATGCTATAAATATAATTGTCAAAAATGAAAAAGAACTGGAAACCCTTAAATAAATTGTAAGAATACATAGCCAGGATATAGGAATGGAATCTGGCATTGAAAAATGTGCCACGCTATTATTGAATATTGGAAGCAGAGAAACAATGGAAGGAAAAGATCTACCAAATTGGGAAAGCATTAGAGCACTCGAAAAAAAAACAACAAGAAAATTACTAAAACCTAGAAATATTTTCTTTATCTCAAATAGAGAAGAAAGAAAACTGAAAAAAAGGAATACCTCAGAAGAAGAAAACTTCTTGAAACTAAGCGCTTCAGCGGAAATCTCATCAAAGGAATAAACATCTTGATAGTTTCCCTTGTAAGAAACTCAGGACCATTCTTAAAATGGACAAAACAGGAACTTAGCCAAATCGACCAGACCACAAGGAAATTGATCATGATGCACAACACTTTACACCCAAGACTCTAGGTATCAAAAAAGAAAGGAGGAAGAGGACTCGCCCGCATTGTGGATTACGTAGATATAACAATTCCAGGACTCGGGGAAGACAAAAAAAGAAGAGTAAAGAAAGACTAATTGCAGCAACCAGTAACAGAAATGTTAAACTGAGGACAATCAGTAAAACAATAAAATCTAAAAAACAAAAAAAAAAGAAGAAAAACATCTGTATCTATACTTCAAGCAACGAACTGGTGAGATTGCATACGAGATGAGTTGAAGATAGCTAAGGAGGGGGAAATGTAACATATTGACCCTCGACCGAGCCGTCAATCAAGAGATGCATCTGTGAAAATAAGCGGAAGAACAGCGAAACAGGTGCATCCGGTCGAAGATATCGGAATATCACCTTGACCTGTGGACGTGGTTGAATTCGGTGCAGATGCGTACGCCCACAGGAAGCAGGTGGATGTCAAACAATTATATAACCAGGTGCCACAGACGGCTTGAGTTAGTTGCAGTTCCAGTCAGTTCACTTCCAGTCGCAGTTGGATTCAGTTGGGGACAATATACCAGCGTGAAAATCAGCTTGCAGACCCTCAGTGACCCACGGTTGAGCAGCCCAGCCAGAATGCGGAAGAAGTGCTGCTATGGTCAGAAGAAGTTTGGGTCAATTCGTGGCAGTCTGTCCCCGTCTCCAACTCGCCCCTCATACACAACTAACATCAACCCTTTCGAATAAAGTGTAAGAGGTATTTTTTATAAAGAAGTGCGTTCATTCGTTCATTTAAGTTCGTCATTAACGGTTAATGATGTTTCCGCTTATATATGTATATGTTTACGTATAGCTGTATTACGGCTATACAACAGAAACATAAAAAGAGAAACTGCATCTCTTTTAATAGCAGCACAAAATAATCCAATAAGGATCGATTAAACCGAAGCAAAAATTGATTATGCACCACAAAATAGCAAGTGATGGTTATGTGATGACAGAGATGACACAGTTAATCCCACCGTAAACGAATGCAGCAAACTAGCACAAAATGAGTACGAAACTTGGCACGATTGGGTGGAAAGGTAATCCGTTCGGAATTATGCAAGAGATTAGAATTTGACTATACCAACAAATGGTATATATACAAACCAGAATCTGTTCTAGAAAATGAGATGTATAAAATTCTCTGGGAATTTGAGATATAAACGGATTACCAGATCTTGACCAAGTCTAGTATTAATTAACAAGTAAAAAAAGCACTTGTCGTTCCAGCAGACCACGGAGCGAAAAGATTTGGATCGTGCCAGAAAGGTGAAAAAGCTGTTGAACATGAAGGTTATGGTGATACCAATTGTGGTTGGTCAGTTAGGAACTGTCCCGAAAGGATTGAAAAAAATATTGGCGGGATTTGAAATGAGATGAAGAATCGAAACCAAACTGAGAGCATTATTGTTGAGATCAGCCAGAATAATCAGAATTTGCCTGGAGATCTAAGGAGACTTACTGTCATTTAGACTCCAGTGAAAGATCACTTTTTGACGCTGGTGTGAAAATCTCACAACGAGTCAAATAATAATAATAATAATAATAATAATAATAATAACTTATTTTATTTGTGTTCAATATCTACTGATAATTTTTTTGATTGGCTGTTTTTACACCATCCAATGCTGAAAATTCTGATGTCATATACAAGAAAAAATACATAAAAATGTAATACTTATATTCCTCATCTAGAATCATGTTTGTTCATTTGTTTCGATTCTTTTACTCAGGAGTTATATTTAAATTCAAAAAAGTGAATACCTACCCTCTACCATGAAGCGTTTCTCAGTGGTTTGATGAGAGAAAGATCAAAGAAATATGGCTGATGGGTGAATTTTAGCTTATTGAAGAGGCAATTTTAAAGAAAATGTTCGATATAAAACTGATGAAAATGATGAGTGAAAGTTAATCTTATCTAATGCATTTTATAGGAAAATTGTTTTAATGCATTTCTGTTGGAAATGCATATTTATTGTAATATCATTCCCGATGCAGTTTTATAGTAAAAATTATTTGCAATGTATTTTTATAGTAAAAATCATTTGCAATGCATTTTATATTGAAATAATTTCGGGTGTAAATATATAATAAAAATAGTTCCCAATGCTTTTTCATAGTAAAATAATTTGTAATGTGTTTTATAGTAAAATTTTTCCTAATCATCTTAATAGTAAAATGATTTGCAATGAATGTTTCTATACAATTTTTAGCATTAAAAAAATCAGTTCATAGGTGGTCTATTCTGTATAAGCAAACCTTTTTCAACAAATTTTTCCTAAGTCAGAAAAATTTGCAAAAATTAAAAAAAAGGAATAGAGAAAGAGAGAGAAAGATTTTTGTTTGTAATTAATGAGAAAATATGATCAAACAATAATTTGGAGGAAATAATTAGTAGATTCTTATTGTATAGAATTAATTAATTACAAAGGATGTTTTGGTTTTGCCTGAAAATATTTCCTTTCTGATGTTTCACTTTCTTTCCAGCAACTTGAAAAAGAAATAAAGTATTACCCACTGACAGGATATAATATTAAAGATAAGTAAAAACACATACTTTTATGAGTAATTGGATTTTTTGAAGTAGTCCTACTTTAAAACGCACCTCAAAGTAAACTGTGTTTAATCATTAAAACTTAAATTATTGGTTTTGTACGAAAAAAAAAAAAGAAGGATTTTTGCCGCAGATTACAAAAGGCATAAATAAATAAATAAAATGTAGCAGTGAAAGGCGGAATTTGTTTTATTACATTTTTTCCTGTCACCAAGATGTTCGGTTCAGTTTGTGAATTGATTAAAGAAGATATTTTTCGAAAGATAGGTCTATGTAAAATAATTTCTGTTAAGTTATATGAATAAATATACGGATAGACCGAAAAGTGTTTTCGTTTTCTTATCAACTAAGAGTTCATGGGGGAAAAAAATCTCCTGTGTCCATGTATGTTGTTAAAGTTTATGTTATGCAGTGAATATGACAGCTTTATAGAAAAATCATTTTATACTAAAATCGTTTCTAATGCATTTTTATAGTAAATGCATTTTGTTGAAAAATCATTTGCAATGCATTTTTTAGTAAAAAAAATTCTAAGGCGTATTTATTTTAGGTTTGGTTTGGTTTGGTTTGTTTGTTTAATGGCATATCAACCTCCTTGGGTTATTTAATGTCAAATACATCCTGTTAAAAGAATAGTAGTGGTACTATTTAATCTCTATATGGGAGGATAAAGGGGTTCATACTTTTCCCAATAGTATTTGTCCGAAGTATATTAAAAATCATTTGTGATGTATTTTAAAGATAAAATCATTTCTAATGCATTTTATTGTAAAATCATTTTTATTGCATTTTTAATGCATATTTTATTTAAAAAAGTATTTGAAGGCAAAGAAAGAAAAGAGTTTTATAAAAGTTAGTGAGTTAAAAGTATTAATTTTTCTGATAAAATCATTTAAAGTGGATTTTTAGAAAAATAATTTATGTATTTTTTTAGCAAAATTAATTTCAATGCATTTTTATAATAAAAAAATCCTTTGCAATTAATTTTTATTCTATAAATAATTTCCAATTCATTTTTACAGGAAAATAATTCCTAATTTCTATATATGTTTAAAATGATTTTCATTTTCGTAATCATGGGGAATGCATTTTTATTGTCCAAGTTATTTCCAATGAATTTTTATGGTAAAATCATTTCTGATTTATTTTCATAGTAAAATGTCAACAAAAGCTCAAACGTAGATTGATAGTCTGTCCATAAAAATCGAGAAATTTTCAACCTATCTCTTCTACAACTTGCTAGTTTCGAAAAATATCGATTTTTGTCGACTTTAGAAGGTGGTGTGTTCCCGTTCATAATTCTTGTATTTATACGGAAACGATCTCTGATTTACCAACACGCATGTATACCAGTTATCTTCTGCTGAAAAGAGGAGGAGGAGGAGGAGGAGAAGAAGGAAAATCTATAATAGTAAGAGTGGAAAAAACTGTAAAAACCCAAGTTTCACCATTTCACAGTTGATATCTGCAAACAGAAACAAAGAGAAGATATGTAACATGAGAGGTATTAAGTCTTATCTAATACAATCTTAAGATGGATGGGTTGACTAGGTCACCAGAATAAGTGACAACCGAGGACTTAGAGTTCTCCTGCACAGCCAGCTCTATGATGGCAAGTGGAATGTTGGTAAATCTTTGTTATCTTTTAAAGATAAGTTTAAATACAACGTTTCGGTCTTTAACTCCGTCTTTTCAGTTTTTGATCACAACACCATGGAAAAATATGAATGGAGGGCTTAAAAACTAAAAGGAATAACTGAATTTAAAAAGTTTTGTATTGACTATTTATGAGATTTGAAGATGAATTTGAAAACAAGATTTTAATGTAACCATTATATTACCCAACCGGGTTATTATTAGTACGACTTGTGGACTGGTTTGTAAAAGACAATCAGGATTAAAGACTCAAGTAAAACATAAATATATACACTTATAATTGTATATGTCTCTCTATTGCTGAATGAAACCATGAATCATAATTGATTGGAGTATCAAGATGATATGCAAATAAGCAAAGTGCATAAAAAAACTCGGACAGGATTAAAATTTCATGTAAGATTAAACATCTACTTATACATATAGAGTGTCTCGGTATACATGGGACCCATGTGACTACTAATAACTATACTAATAATATTGTATTCTTTCATGTTTCAGATTTGAAAATAGTATATTATAACAACTATTAATCCTCGATCACAATGCCTTGGACAAGAAAGGAAAAAAATATTTTGCATCACTACTTATTTGGAGACAAAAATAATTCAAAGTTGTCTCAAAATAGATGCAACCCATTGATATGATAATGGTTTATTCCTGAGGCAAGAACCCCCCCCCCAAAAAAATATTGTATGTCCTGGAAGCTAATATGATAATAATTTAAAAAAAATAACATTGATTTGATGTCTCTCGCTTAAAGGATGCATTTTTATAGGACGTGTTCCAAATGACCGCCATTACGCTTGTCGCGATAATAAATCATTATCGTATAACGGGTTGCATGTATTTTGAGACACCCTATAATTGGATTGTTGGGCCTTCATTAACATTAATTGACAGAATCCCTCTTATATATATATATATATATATATATATATCAGTTATGTCTTTAGGTCATCAATGTTACTCGTTTTCATATGTTTAATATACATATGATATAATGAAAAATATAAGAAGAATATTCGTATCCAATTACATTTTTTCCTAAATACAGTTTATCAAACCTTAGTACTTGTTCAGGTTTTCACAGTAGATACTTTACAACTGACCATTCTACAAAAAAAACAAAGAAACAAAAAAACAACAACATTTTCTCTTTGTCTCCTCACCCCCAAATGGATTTAACCCAGATTATGCACCTGTCGCAGTTGCTACTAGAACCTTAGATGCTAACCACTCTGTGTCTGGGTCAGCGGAACAGATCACACACACACACACACACACACATGCAGAGAACTGAGATTAGGTACGATTCTTTTGGTGCCAATGCCGTACGATTGAATTTCCCTCACATAATATTATAATAACAGAAAAAAATAATTTTACTCAAAATTTAGCTGTTTAGTGGAAACAACGTGAGATTTTCAAAGATTATTTTTATTCATTCGGCACAAAATCTATTTGTCTGAATGATTTCGTTTGATTTTAGTTTTGATTTTCATGGGCCCAAAATAACTATCCACGTTTTTTTTGTTTTACTTTTCTTTGTGTAACACTATCATGAACACAGTCAACAAATTTTTTTTTAATCAACATTTGAAGGCATAAAAAGAAAAGAGTTTTATAAAAGTTAGTGAGTTAAAAATAATCATTCATGATGATTTATTTCAGGAATTTGAGTTCATTCAAAGTCAAGAACAATTGACTTGTACTGAGAGAATTTTAATCATTTTGAAGTGAACTTGGGAAAAAGGCTATCACAGGCTCCAGTGGAACGAAAAGAGATGTCTTCCGTTTTACCGTGGTGACAACGGTCGCGGTTCCGGCTTTGAGGCTTTCAGTCGTTATTGCGCAGAGGCAGCTTCACACAACCGCTTGTCTCAGCGAGCACGCGAACCGTTGCTCTGATCCCACGGTTCCTTTCGTAATGGACGGGATAGCCGTGGTCACGGCTGACGAAACACACGTACCGATCGGTAGAATAAAACTAACCCATCTCACGACGGCCTAAACCCAGCCCACGTTCCCTGTCAGTGGGTGAACAATCAAATGCTTGGTGAATTTTACTTCGAATGATAGGAAGAGACAATATCGAAGGATCAAAAAGCGACGTCGCTACGAACGCTTGGCCCCCACAAGGCAGTTATTGCTGTGGTAACTTTTCTGATACCTCTCAGCGGAACGGAACTCTCTGCTGAAAAAATGATCGATGAGTCACGCTTTCGCAGTCCGTATTCGCCGTCCGTATTTGACCTCAAGTGAGCTTTTGCCCTTTTGCCTAACGCATGGTTTTCGCTTTGGCTGAGCCCTCCTTGGGACATCTGCGTTACGATTTTAGAGATATATCGCCTTTGTCAAACCCCCGCCCTGTACGGTCGCGGTTTAAAGTTCTTGCGCGGGTTTCCAATCGGGGTTGAGGAGCACATACCGTTGACGCGAGCAAGAGGACCGCCGAGCCCCCCGTTCCTTCTTCACTGATGAGTGCAGAAACGACTGGCAGATCACGAGAGACCCTACCATTAGATATATATATATATATATATATATATGTGTGTGTGTGTGTGTGTGTGTGTGTGTGTACACGGACATATACACAGAGACAGAGACAGAGGAGGAGAGAGAGACAGGGATCCAGAACTGTGTTTAAAATCGTTTCGAAAAAAGTTTTAATCAGGTCAATTACGATAACTTGAATATGACTTGTGGCTCTGTCCCATAGATTGAGCACAGGAGGAAAACAACACGAGTTGTATCTATATATTAATCTATTTACTTATTCATTTCGGATAATCTATTAGCCATTTTCAAGGAGTTTTGCAAGAAATAGTCAAATCAACGTGTCGTTTTATATATTGGATGTTTTTTTTACTCTTTGATCCAACTGTAAAAGGATTAAAAATATTGGAAGTATTAAATATTAAAGCTAGAAAACACATTCTAAACGCTATCACTTTCAAGCATGGTTTTATTGCTTTGGTCTTGTCTGACAATCCCATTTCTTTAATGACTTGTATTAAAAACATTCTCATATATAAAAAATTCCGATAAAAAAATAAATAAAATGATTGCTTGATAATCCTTCTCAAACATGTATCAAAGAAGAATTTCTACCCAAATACAAAAGATCTAATAATAATAATAATAATAATAATAATAATAATAATAATAATAATAATATATGTATATATATATTTATATATATATTGAATTTATAAATAAGTTCTAAAAATACAAATATCTTTGTGGACCTTCCTATTCTAGAATATATCCTTATTCTTTCTTTGGACCTACAACAACCATCTTTATATATATATATATATATATATATATACATATATATATATATATATATATATATACGAGGTGCATTCAATAGGTTTACAAACATTTTTTGTACAGGCATTTAAAATAGTCGTAGACTCTTGAAAATTCCCTCTGTTATTGCTATACATCTTATGAGATGACTGACCAATTTTTTTTATTTCAGGTTCAAATCAACAGCTACAGCAGGAATTGGAATACACGCTACTAAAGCCTGATTGTCACAGCTGATGAATTTCAAAAATGCAATCTGGGCGTGAGGACACTTCAGAAGAACGATATGCAATAAAATTGTGTTTTAAACTTGGAAAAAATGCCGCAGAAACGTATGGAATGCTTCAGACTGCTTTTGGGACATCTTGTATGAATAGAGCATCAGTTTTTGAGTGGCAGAAGAGATTCAAGGAAGGCAGGGAGTCTGTGAGGGAGGATGAGAGGTGTGGAAGGAGTAAGGAATTCAATACACCAGAGTTGATTGGCCAACGGGTTAGGGTTAGGGTTACTATGTTGAGGTTTTAAGAAAGTTCAGAAAGAGATTCCATCGGAAGAGGCCAGCACTCTTCAAATCGGCTCAGTGGCATTTCCACCAAGACAATGCACCAGTCCACAACTCCATCCTTGTCACAGACTATTTGACCAAGATGGGCATCAAAACAGTTCCTCACCCTCCCTCAAATCAAGACCTTGGTCCCTGTGACTTTTGGTTATTCCCTAAGGTCAGAGTCTGTCGTTATGAGAAAATTGAGGTGATGAAAGAGGCTATGACGATGGTCATTGACACGCTCACACAAGAGGACCTCCATGGGGCCTTCCAGAAGTTGTTAGAACGGTACAACAAGTGCATTACAGCTGGAGGTGATTACTTCGAAGGGGACGAGAGTTTCATGTGTTTACAATCAATAAAAGTGCCCATACGAAAAAGTCTGGAAACTTATTTAATGATCCTCGTATATATATATATATATATATCTATCTATATAGTCATCCACAGACAGATCTGTTTCGTTCTATCAGAACTCATCAGTGTGGCTAGACATAGTAGTTTCCTGTAAACGGGATCGAAACCCTGTTGACACAAACGTCAATCCAAGCTTCTACCCCGCAGCCACGAGGAATAGTAGCGGCGAAGTAAATTTTAAACGGTTATGAATCACAATTACTATTGTTTACATACATCCGCTTATATATATATATATATATATATATATATATATATATATATAGAGAGAGAGAGAGAGAGAGAGAGAGAGAGAGAAGTAATAAAACAAATAGGAATAATACTTTTGCAATATTTAATTTTTATCTTATGAATTTTCTAGATAAAGTAGATAATGATGAAATACAAATTAGAATCTTTCACTCCTTCCTAAATAGAAGCAACAATATCATCATGGACAACAGTTACAACATTCTGACGAGTCCATTGATTTTTATAAAAACTCTTTAAGGTTATTTTTTTTTTAATTCGTCCATCAAAATAAAGATAAAAAAGATCTGCAAATCCATTATCACTCCAGCTAGTGTATAAAAACTACAACTACTGTTCTTTGACATTGGCCCAGCGGTTAGAGTGTTCGCCAATGGCCCGGGAGACCTGGGTTCAATCCCAGGTCGAGTCATACCAAAGACTTTAAAAATGGAACTTGATACCACCTTGCTTAACACTCAGCATTATAAGGTACGGTTCAAGGGTAAAGTGGAGCAATCCTGGGAATGGAGTAGCGCCCTCCCCTACACCTTGGTGTAGTAGCTATCGAAAAGGGAGCCTTCGGGTCACCCTCGACTATGGTCGCTAACTTTACTACTTTATTTACTGTTCTTTGATATGGATAGATTTCGCATTAAATAACCCACAAAGGTTGATATACAATTAAACAAAGAAAACAATCAACGATTTTTGATTTGATGTTTGTTTGTTTGGTTGTTTGGTTTTTTTTGGCATATCAACCTTTGTAGGTTATTTAACGCCAAATCCATTTTAATACAAATAGTTAGTTGTATTTCAAATAATACAGTCTAGCATGAGTACACAGTTTAATTGTCAAAAACATTTCTATTTCAAACTATTCAGTTTAGTCAAGCAGTTCTAATTCAGCTAATTTAGTTTAGTATAAGTACAGATTTTGTTTACACAGTTAAATGTCAAAACTGTTCTATGTTAAACAATTCAGTTTAGTGTAAATACAGTTTCAATGTCAAAAACAGTTTCATTTCAAATAATTCAGTTTAGCATAAGCACACAGTTTAAATGTAAATACGATTTAATTGTCAAAAACATTTCTATTTCAAACTATTCAGTTTAGTCAAACAATTCAGTTTAGTATGCCGTTGGTTCTATTCAACCCATAGATTGGGCCCTATCAGGTGCTACCACACCGGGCAATGAAAGGGTCCTCCGTATTCCCCAAGCCCCAGCAGTACTGGAACCTAACCATCAGACTGTTTAGTGTCATAAATAGGACACTCATTGGGAGGTCTTACCCCTCTGCAGAGGTTGTATTCTATAGCCCCAGCCGACTGGGCAATAGTTTGTTTGATGTTAAATTTTCAGGAGGAAATTAGTTTGGCTCAGATAATCACACACACACACACACACACACACACACACACACACTTACACGCACGCACACACACACACACACACACATTGTCGTTCTGAAAAATAATGGCTGATTTTCTGACATTGAATTATAAAATTGACTTGTCTTCTTAGGCGAAAACTCAAAAGAGAAACTGAATTACTTTTCTTAAGAGCACAAAGTAATGTCATACGGACCAATTATATTAAAGCAGAAAAGCAAGTGCGCGTTATTTGGAGATAAAACAGATAATCATAGAATAAACCAATACAGCAAACTAATAGAAAAAGGACAACAAAACTAGGCACGACTGGGTAGGAGAGGTGATCCACTGGCAATTGTGCAAGAGATTATGGAACCATTGGCCTAATGAGTAAAGTGTTCGCCAATGGTCTGCGAGATCGGGGCTCAATCCCAGGTTGAGTCATACCAAGGACTCAAAAAATGGTACTTGATTCCTCCTTGCTTTACACTCAACATTATAAGGTATAGATCAAGGGTGAAGTGGGTCAATCCTGAGAAAGGAGTAGCGCCTACCCTTACACCTCAATGTAGTAGCTATTGGAAAGGGAGCCTTCGGGTCACCCTCGACTAAGGTCGCCAACTTTACTTATAATAGCAAATCGTATTTGCACAAACAGCATCTATCCTAGAAAATGAGACATAAAATTCTTTGGGATTTTGACACATAATTACATTACTCAATCCCAAACAGAAAACCAGACCAAGTATTAATAAGAAAAAAAAAATGCCATGAAGTGAATTTTACTGTTCAAGTGAACCAAATAATAAAAATGAAAGAAAGTAAAAAGATAGGCAAATACTCGGATCTTGTTAGAGAAATAAAAAAAGCAAAGTTACCAGTTTTATGCGCTTGGAACTGTCCCTAAAGGTTTGGAAAAAAAGACTCGATGAATTGGAAATCAGAAGAATAATAGAGCACAGCACTTACCAGATAGAATACTCAAAAGAGTCCTGTGACAACAAGCCTTCTGACTGGAGTCTGATTAATAACAAGTCTTCTCAGACTTGCTGTTAATCAGACTCCAATAAAAGACCATCAAATAAAAACTGGTTTGAAAAACACGCAAGGAGTAAATTAATAATAATGATATTGACAATAATAATGATAATAATAATAATAGACAGTGTTGACACATCAATACAACGACTTGATGATGACCAAGAAAAGACTGATTACAGCCACCAGAAACAAGAAAGGAGGAAGGAAGAGGACTTGCCAGCATTGAAGACAGCGTTGATGCATCGATACAACGACTCGAGTACTACATAGAAAAGCACGGGGGACTGATCACAGCCAATAGAAACGATACTGACAACATGAAGACCAACAGAATGACAATAACCAGAAAATAAAAATGAAAAAAAACCCAACTCTATGGGCGTTTTACGGGACTCATAAGCAACATCTCACACAAAAAAACATGGATCTGGCTAAGAAAAGGAAACCTTAAAAGAGAAACAGAATCTCCCCTAATACCAGCACAAAACAACACCCTAAGAACCAATCATATCAAAGCGAGAATAGATAAGATGCAACAAAACAATCAATGTAGGTTATGTGGTGAGAAAGACAAAACCATCAATCGCATAAGAAGCGAATGCAGCAGATTAGCACAGAAGGAGTTTAAGACGAGACACGACTGGGGGCGGTCAAGGTGATCCACTGGGAGTTCTGCAAGAAATTGAAATTTGACCATACGAACAAATACTATATGCACAATCTGCCTAGAGAATGACACACATAAACTCCTATGGGACTTTGACATACAAACGGATCACCTAATCTCGGCCAGAAGACCAGACTTCATAATAAAAAGTAAAGTTGGCGACCGTAGTCGAGGGCGACTAGAAGGCTTCCTTTTCAATAGCTAGGGGTATAAGGGAGGGCGTTACTCTTTTCCTTGGATTGCTCCTTGATACGTACCTTATATTGCTGAGTGTTAAGCAAGGAGGTATCAAGTACCATTTTTAAAGTCTTTGGTATGACGCGACCTGGGATTGAACACTCTATCCACTAGACCATTGCGCCGGTTCAACAAAAGAAAAAGAGAACTTGCAAAATTGTTGACTTTGCTGTCTTGACTGACCACAGATTAAAATTGAAAGAAAGTGATAAGATGGATAAGTACTACAACCTTGCTAGGGAATTGAAAAAAATATGGAACATAAAAGTGACAATTATACCACTTGTAATAGGTGTTCATGGTACAGTGAACAAAAAATTATTAAAGGGACTGTAGAACTTCGAAATAAGAGGACGAGTGGAGACCATCGAAACTACAACATTATTGAGAACAGCCAGAATATTGAGAAGAGTCCAGGAGCCTTGATGAGACTTGCTGTCAATCAAACTCCAGTGAAAGACCATCAGCTAACACTGACGTTAAAAACTCTAATGAGTAAATAATAATAATCATATTCATTGAAGGGTTTATAAATTCAAAGGAATATTGAATTGTGAAAAATTATGAAAAACTCTCAAGGAGTAAATAATAATAAAATTGATTATTATACCAATCGTAATTGGGGATTTTGGTACAGTCATCAAAGGATTATTAAAGAGACTGGAGGATTTGGAAATAAGAGGACGAGTGGAGACCATCAAAACTACAGCATTACTGAGATCAGCCAGAATACTGAGAAGAGTCCAGGAGATTTGAGGAGACTTGCTGTCACTCAAACTCCAGTGAAAGACCACCAGCTAAAACTGATGTGATAAACTCTCAAGGTGTTAATAATAATATTGATAATAATAATTATAACAAAATAAATCATGTAAGGATATAAATTAAAAGAATTTGATGCTTTTAGACAGACATCGATATATATATATATATATATATATATATATATATATATACAGAAGATGGATTGATAGATAATTTCGAAAATAATGGATAATTTATTGGCTGTTTGGAAAATTGTTCACAAAGTACTACATCGCTCTGTTTTTGATTATATATATATATATATATATATATATATCTGTATCTTTATCATGCAGTTGATGTTGGGAGATGTCACCTTGTTAACCTTGACTTCTGCACCAAGTGAACCTATCTTATTAACGACAGATGGTTTGATTGGTGATTTCACACTGAATCTATTGATTCTTGTAAGGTTTTTTTCCCGCTTTATTTGATTCTTTGCACTTAAAAGTCATGATTCATTGCATCATTTGGGATTTGAATAAGCGTTAGCGTGTTGGGATGAGGACGTGGGGAGTCTGCTGGGTTGTTTGTTTGCTGTTTTCCTGTCCGTTGTATATCTTATTTTTTTGTTTGTTGTTTTTTTTTTTTTTCATGTTCTTTTTTCGTTTTACTATAACAGTCCTACTGTTGATCGTTTCAGTTATTTCCCCCCGCACTTTTTCTTTTTAAAATTCTTATTGTTTCTTTATTTAAAAAAATATTTTATCAGCTCGCTGACTCATCGCTGTAAACATTGTTACGAAAAAAGCGAAAGAAAATAACTTTTCTCTCTCTCTCTCGCTTTATCTCTCTCTATCTCTCTCTCTCTATATATATATATATATAACACTGCAACAGCTATAAGCTTGCAATCATATTGTTTTCCGCTTGTACCTCTGCCGACTGTTTTTTTTTATTGCACTCCCCAACTCTCTATTCCTGTCTGTCTGTCTTTCTCTCTCTCTCTCTCACTCTCTCTCTCTCTATATATATATATATATATATATATTGTTTTTAGATAAATATTTTCTCAAAAAATGAGCTAATTTCTTTTTAAACCGAAGATACCTGGATATTATTATTTCTAATTGAACACTATTCAATCAAAACGGATATCATTAGGTACAATGTATGACTAAAATCAACCTCATTTAAAGTATAAAAATAGAAAGCAAAAGCAAATTCTTTCCTTTCCCTCTCTTTATCTCTTTCTCTCTATAGAAATAAATTTATAATCCTATGTGACCGGTTTTGTTGTTTTCTTAAAGAGTATATATATATATATATATATATGTATGCATGCAAGAGCTATGTGCATGCTAATATATCGTTTCCTTCATGTATCTCTACCCGGTACTCATTTTTACTCTCTCTCTCGGTGTCTGTCTTCAGTTTCTCTTTCGGTATATATATATATATCATACGAGGCGCACTTAGTATCATGGTTATTCTTGTACGAAATAAAATCGGAGAAACGAGTTCAAATCCTGAAAATAAGCTGTTTATATTTCATTTTATACTAATGCCCTTGCTAAAGGCATGAATCAATCTCTTCCCTTTCACCCAGCGATGGATAAGTACTAATTTAGATTAAGTTATTTTGCTTTGGTAAGGGAACCAGTGCAAGAGAAAGAAAACTCCAAATTCAAATGAGCTATATTCTGCTTAATGACCTTCTGTCACATCTTTCCAATGACGGAGCGGTTGTGTGAGTTCCTAGCTATATTATCACCCTGAACAAATTTCGATAAAAATTTAATTTTCTTCTGAACAGAAGATACCAGCATATTATTATTTCTAGTTGAATACACTCCAAACAAAAAGGATATTATTAGATACTATTTGTAACCAAAATCTACATCATTTGAACTGTTTTGCTAAAAATATGAACATGTAACAGCCCCACAAGAAACACCTCCATATATTTATGTTCATGCAGTTTTCTTTTGGGTTACAAAGCTTCAATACTGTCAATTTTGGTCATGAATAATACCAAATGATTCTCGTATTTGTATAATGTCCTACCGAATGCAATAAAGTCTTAGTATCTTTGCTTTAGAAGAAAATAAACTTTTATAGAAACTTGTTTAGAGTGTACTTATTTATGAGCGATATCGTGTAAGCTATATTTAGGTAGCATGCATTTCACTGAAACAGATATTGTGATAAACCACCCCTCGGGATATCGTTCTTTTTAACCCTGTGTTATTGATTTTTCTTGTCGTGCTTCAAGATTTCTTCATTTGGATCAAATTTATGTAAAACTAGCTGGGTTATTCGGCGTTGCCCGGATGGAGGCGATAATATTATATATAACAGTACAGTGATAAATGCATTCTATAAAATATTTCTTCTTAATTGATTAATTTTCTTTGTTTATTTTTGGATAAAAGCGGATCTTAGCAAAATTAAGTTTCGTCTCATTACCGAATAAAATTCCTTGAACGAAATGAACTATCGTTGCAGCTAAGAAAATACAAACAATAAGAAATAATAAAGCACTTCTCAAGAAAATGAAAAGCAAACAATTTGAAAAAATATTACAAGTTTTTAAGAAATAAAAATAAAAAAATGGAAATAAAAGATTCATTTAAATCTTCAAAATAGCTTCTTTTACACGGAAGATAGAATATGAAAATGAACAATGTTAATGATGATGATGGTGATGTTGTGCTATGGCGATGATGATGATGTTAATTATGATGATGTTGTTCTATAGCAATGATGATGATGTTAATTGTGATGATGATGTGCTATGGTGATGATGATGATGTTATGCTATGGCAATGATGATGATGTTAATTATGATGATGATGTAGTGCTATGGCGATGATGATGATGTTAATTATGATGATGATGATGTTATGCTATGGTGATGATGATGATGATGATTTTGTGCTATAGCAATCATGATAATGTCAATGATGATGATGATGATGTTGTGTTATGGCAATGATGATGATGTCAATGATGATGATACTGTGGTATGGTGATGCTGATGTCGATGATGATGATTTTGCTATGACGAAGATGATCTGTGTGATGATGATGATGATGATGATAATGATCTACACGGCGAAGAAACACTCCTAAGAAGATATGTTTGCATATCTCTGCTATGTTACTCTCTGATCATATTCTCTCGAGTTGGTTGTCACCACACTAAATGATGAGTAAGAAATATGATCTATCATATATCTCTTCTAAATTTCTTTAATTCATTCGTCTATTTTTACTCTGAAGTGAATCGAGTAAAATCTATATCGAAATTGAATTTCGTCTCCTAACGGAATAAATTCCGAAAACAAAAAAGGATATAGGCGCTTGATTAATGAACTTACAAGTGAAATCAACCGAAGGTTACGGGTTCAAACTTCACCACAGTTAAAGAATATTTTAAATAGGTAAACACTCATCTCGGTTATGGTTAACGGAATTAGAACAGTCTATCCCCGTGGATTAAATAAAGGGTTTGCTCAGAAGTTTCGTGTAGGTTACCAAATTCAACAAGAAATCTCTGAAGAAGTCTGATGGGCACATCAGACAAAACATTGTGAATATAATGATAAAGACGAAAACAATTGTCCAAATATTTTAAATAATAAAGATTATCAAGCTTCATCGCAAAACTTTCAAGAAATAAGAATTTAGACAAACGAAATAAAAATAAAAAGATTTGTCTAATTCCTAATAACGTATTTTTAAACAGAAGACAAAATATAAAAAAATGTTAAATTGTGTGTCCTCGAAAAGGGAGAAAGAAGACGAAAAGGTTAATTGGTACTCGTGAAAAAAAAAAACCCAGATAAACACTACGTTACAGTTTGGTTCTCTCGTTTATTTTTAAGTTAATAATTCAGGTCGGCCATTTCTATGAGTTTCCAAACCGTATTTCAAACCGAGTTTCAAAGCCGTTTTAATATTATATAGTAGGCCATATTTAGTGGATTTTATTATTCGTGTGGATTACTTCGCTGTGATGTTGTAACTAACATGCTAGACTAAGATATCATAGTTAGCAATTTCGAATTCCAATCATTGGGGATGTTAGAAACCTTCTTATCCTACCAGCTATGGGTTAAATATTACCACTGCTGTTCTTCTATATTGATGGCTTTGGCATTAAGTAACAGACGCTGGTTGATATCCATTTAACAATCAACCAACCAACCAACCATAATATATATATATATATATATAGATTGATTGATTGATAGTCACTTCTTTAGAAAGAAGGCTAGAAGTAGCCGTAGCAGCGCATATAGACTCAGACAAAGTTCATCCTTGTAAATCCAATCGCATATGTAACAAACAAGATGGCTGTCTTTGTCGTTGACATTGCCCCCAGTCACTCTCATACGGCTGATCTATAATTTTAGTACTTTGAAATTATGGACTTTACCTTTTAGCGGGAAATAACGAATATGAATCCAATTTAGTAGATCCAGAAACCCAATCTTTGATGAGCTTGGCATATAATTTTGACCACCCATTTTTGTGTGTTTGTATTAATGTATCCTTTCAACAAGATTTTATGAAATGTATGAATTAAATAAAGAAGATATAAAGATAATTCACAAATTGAAAGTATTCGGTGATTTATAAAAAAAAAACTTGACAATTTTAGGAACATTCTTTTTTGTATCAATGAATAAATTAATTTATCAAGTTATTTTCTTTTCTTATGAGAAAATTTAAGGGAAATATTTTTCTTCTGTGGTCCTAATAATGAAATTTCAATAAAATATATTGATTCATATACTATGTCTCAGATTAGACACGAGTTACCTGTAGGTTGTGTACACACCCATTCTAAATATAGGGAGAGAGCGAAAAATCATCAGTATGAATGAAATGCACGCGAAACCACTATTCCCGTATGATTATGTAATATCAAAAATCGGTTACTGTAAGCGCATAATGACATCAACGGCTGAAAGTAAACGGGTTTTTAAAAATCACAAACCGCACTAAAAATGAAGATGAACGTACAATGTAATCTCGGCTTTTAGTTGATCTGGCATATATATATATATATATATATATATATATATATATATATATATAATTCTTTTAAATACTCTGTCCGGTGGCAAAAGCTGCTTGATAGTGCCAGGGGTGGCATTACTACTTTGAGTTATCGAAACTGTGTTATCACCACCGCTTGGCGGTTGATGAGGGCAGGGTATGGCACGTACTTTCATACGTCGTATGATGAAAAAAAGAAAAATACACACACACACACACACGCGTGTGTGTGTGTGTGTGATAAATAAAAAAAGATATATATTAATTAGTGTAGGCAAGTGATTTAAAAAGCGTAATTATGTGTCAGATTTGCTAATAAAACATTTGGGCTTTTATTTGCATTTAGTTAATAAATCAGTGCTGCTTTTTTTTTTCTCAATATATTAGGATTGTCCTTATGCATAAAGAATTGTAATTTTTCTGAAAGACACAAAAATTGCATTTGCTTTCATTACCGATATAGACATTTGCTCTTTTAATAATATGTCATTTAATTTGTGAGGGCCGGTCTTCCTTGTTTGCATTGCAGAAATATTTGGACAGTACAATACGGCATTTATAATATCTATTTTTCATGGCTCATTTTATGGATATATCATCTTTTTTCCAACTATTTTGAGTTAACGCGAAATGTACTTTCTCCTAACCACTGGAGTTTATGGAGGCTTTATAACTAAGTCATGCCCCATTTAAAGGGTCAACTCATATTGCGCACGCGCACGCGCACACACACACACACACACACACACACACACACACACACTTATATATATATATATATATATATATATATTAGATATTATTTAATCCAGTAAATCCGAAGTTGGGAACAATTCCAAGCAAGACCAAATTTAAGTCATCCTGGTCAAGAGCTTAATGTTGATAAAATCCACAAAAAACAACAATCGGTCACATTAAGATAATAATTTTTTTCCATCCTGTTAAAAAGCATTGATATAAATCAATGCTGAAAAAATTAACAGGACTTCTTCAGATCAAGCAAGAAAATGGATTAAAATGACTTTTTCACATTCACTAACGGACTTGTAAAAAAAAACTCTTATTTCTCCAATATAAAATTCAAAGTAACAATTAGTATCATTAATAAGTGTGTATATATATATATATATATATATATATATATATATATATATATATATATATAATCTTTCTTTAAAAAGGATCTTTTTAACATTATGTTATTGACTGTTTTTCTGGTCTGAAAAATATTTATTAAGATTTGTACCCGACCTGTCATCAAGGATTATAATACAGTGACGGCGCACCCTACAGAGGGGTAAGACCTCCACAAAATATTTACCTTGGGTATAACACTAAACTACATTCGGGGCTAAGGATCGACAACATGAATTTTAATCCTATTCTATTATATATATATATATATATATATGCTGGTAGATATATATATATATGTTGGTAGATATTAGATTAGGAAATATATATATGTATATATGTGTGTGTGTGTGTGTCGTCCAACCTAACAACAATGGCTAATTATTTTGTGTGTAGGTATGGGAGGGTGAGTGTTTATTTTTTGACAGTCAGCGTGGGTTCGAGGAAGTAGGTACTTGTGCAGGCCCGGAAGTTTGGTGTACAGGAGTACATACACGCATTTTATTTTATTTTTCAATCGATATTTCGTGTTATATATATATATAGCTTTCCATACTTATCTTTTTAGCCTGCGGCAGAATCATTAGCAGATTGTACCGAACTGGGTTCGATCGATATTCAAGGCTGAAATAGTCATGTAAACTTAAGAAATGCGACGTTTTGTTGTCTGATGTTAACGCGCTATCTTTCCTTCCTTCCTTCCTTCCTTCATTCATTCATTCATTCATTCCTTCCCATCTATCTATCTATCTATCTATCGTATTCTGGGCATGAGACTAAACTGTATCTGGTGATGACACTCAAAAACAAACAAATAAAAAAACAGCTCGTATCGACATAACGTAAATTAAAAATGGTTGACAGCTATCTATCTATCTATCTATCTATCTATCTATCTAAGCCATTCGAGTTATATCTATCTCTCTACCTTCTATCTGCTCTGGTCATATCTATCTACCGATCTATCTGTCTATCTACTGAATCTTGTCATTTCTGTCTACCTATCAAACTAATCCAGTCTATTCATATCTATCTATCTAACGATGCTCATTTACCTACAAGACCTTTTTTCTCCTTTCTCTTCGCCTTTGAATTGTCGAATTCCTTAAACCTGATCATCACTAACTAAGTCAAAGGTCGTGAACCGATATCCTAGCCTTTCCTCTTCATTTTTTTTTTTTTGTTGGGGGTGTTTTGATCTAGCATACTTCGTCGTTCGCAAGTCCTTAAAATAATAAACAATTCTCTGCCGATATTATGCAAGAAAAACGTACCAATAACAACGGCTTGATTCATCCTTCTACATCTGGTTGTCGTATGAGGGACCCTAAGCAAGTTAGTTCGTTGGATGAGGAAGGGCGTTTCCGACGAAGATTTTCGTGGGTTTTTTCTTTCTTCCAATCTTCAGGAGGAAAGGTCACTGACGACATCATCTTTAATCTTGTTTGGTTGGTTAAGGAGAACAGTGTCAACTTTTCTTGGCTGAAGAATCAGTCCCTATTTACCGTCTTTCTCTTAAATAACTGTCCCACTTATGCTTGGTTTACGGATAGGCTTTCGTGGCGCACAAAACTTCTTGTGTACCCTATCTTGCGTACTCCATATTGTGAACCTCATCCTGTTTGCCCCATCTTGTTTATTCCAGTTTGAACAGCGCATAGTCTACAACCACTGCTTTACTGTATTATAAAATATTTGGTCCTTAAATCAGATGAGGTTAACCATAAATGTATATGTATTTGTGTCTCTCGGTGTGTTTACTCAGCCTCTCCTTAGGGATCAGGATGCAACACAAAGTCAATTTTAGGAGGATTGCAGCTGGTCTGAATTAAGAATTTGCCTTCTCTAAGACTTATTGCCGTAACAAAGCTAGGGATCCTAGACTACCCTATTATTTACTCGTAGCTGGACGAGAAGAGAGGGATTCACGTCTTTCCCAAGGGTATTAGTACGAAGCGAAACGCAAAAAGACTCCTCTAGAATATATATATATATATATATATATATATATATATATATATATATATATATATATATATATATATATATATATACATTGATCTTATGATATTCGATGGGAATATCATAAGATCAATACGGCAATTCGAAAGGATTAACAAAAGAATATGTAGACAAAAATGTCTATTATGTTCAATCAAAATATATATATATATATATATATATATATATATGTGTGTGTGTGTGTGTGTGTGTGAGAGAGAGAGAGAGAGAGAGAGAGAGAGAGAGAGAGAATGAGTGAGTGAGTGAGTGTGTGCGTGTGATACTTACATTAACCATTCAGAGTAAGTTTCTGTCATTTGTTTCATTTTTTAGCACATCTAAAATAAAAGAGAAACATTCTTTTTACAACTAAATTTTCTTGTTTAGCATTGAAAAGTATTGTCTCTCGTCATTCAATTTTTCAGATTTGAAAAATACTGATTTTTACTGGTTTTAAAAGGGAGTCCAGATCACAATATAAATACAATATTAAAACGATCACTCACTTTCCAACATACATGTACAAGAGTTATTTTTTCCTTGTTTTTATTTGCAATTGTCAACATTGAAATAGTTTCTTTGGCTTGACGCCAAAAAAACTTGGGTCATAATATTTTTTCCACACCTCCTATTAGAGGTTTTCCTTCTTCGTATCAGAAGGAATAATAAAAATTAAAAAAACAGGGAAGGTAATTCATGTGTATGTTTTTTGAAAAATTACATTTTGTTCGTTTTATTTGTTTTATGACATATCATCTTCTTATGGCTTATTCAATGCCAAAATTTTGTTTTTTCTGTAAATATTTTTATAGCTATTTATAGTTTTACACACGTATATGATTTCAAGTATTCCTGCTGAATTCTAATATATTTCAAACAGGTCTATTTGACCCATAAATGAGATCCTGACAGGTACTTCCGCACCAGGTGAAAGTGAACCTGCAATGCAAGGGTGCCTCTACACTCCCTAGACCTCCAGAACTTGAACCTCACTATTGGATGCAATTTAGTGCCAAGGCAGATCTTCCGGCAAGGGTACGTGAATCAAAAAATTTTTTTTCAAATACTAGAATCAATTATTTATTTACCGTGCCACAGCAATGATATTAAAGCGGTAGGGCTTCAGTTCTGGAGCTCTGGGGAGTCTGGTGTAGCTCTTCATTGTCATTACTCCCTACTCTGACCCGGAGTGGTATTACTTATCAAGATTCTATCTTTAGGTCAAAAACATCTGTTTGAGAATTATTAGTATTGGATAGGAATACTTGAAACCATACATATAACCGAATGCAAACAAATAATTATTATAAAATAGAATTATATTGAAAAATGGGGGCGTTCGTTGTGTAATGGTTACTGTCGTAATGGACATGACAACCCGAGTTCAATTCCTGGACCAGGCTGTTTGCATTTTCGCTTAACGCTAATACCCTTGGGAAACGTATGAATACAATTATTCTCCGTCCAGCTGTGAGTAAATAGTAGGGCAGACTGGGTTCTTTAAACTTATGTATAGTGACCGATCAACAAGAAGAAAAATTCTGACTTCAGAGTTTTAAAAATGCAAAATAACATTGAAAATATTGTTTTGATTAAAATCAAAACTTTAGAAATTCATCAAATTTCGTCATTAAGTAACCCATAAAGAGTTGATATGCCCTTAAACAAATAAATCAAACGAAGCCTATTTCCCTGCTGCGAAAGGAGAGAAGGGAGGATTTCGTGATTGGAGAGTCTAAGGATTTTAACTCTGTCCGAATCCATTTTCTACCAGAATAATCACACACCAGAAGCAGTTTAATGTGCAACAGAGCATCGCTTTGTAACCATTCGTTTAGATTGCTTTTACTCTCTCATCCCTAACAGAACAGCTGACAGGCCTGATGCCAAATCAAACTAAATTTACCGACTGTCATTTTTAAATCGTAACTAAGACGGTGAACAAACGAAACATTTAGATAAAAATAAATAAATAAAACTAGGAAGAATCTCAAGGGAGAAACCTCTTCGTGCAGGCCTTCTCTCTAACCAAAGGGCCACATCTGAAGATATACATTTTTTAAAAATGAGAAAACACCCCTACAGGGCTATTGCAGAATTATGAAAAATGTGATGGACTTAGTTGACACTTCTGACCAGTGAAAAGCCAAAATATGCCAGATTAAATTGACAAAAGTTATTTTCGTGGGAAAATAGGTTTTTGACTACAAATAATTTAGGCTGGAGGATATAATTTTAAAGATCTTACAAAATCTTACAAAATAAGAATTTTAAAATTTAATTGTTGATAAATCTTTTCTTGGTCAGGGATCCACATGATTTAAAAATGGTTATTTGAATAGATTCATAAAAAAGGAGATTTCGCTAGATAGATAGATTGATAGATAGATATGGGGATCTATCTATCTATCTATCTATCTATCTATCTATCCAGACAGATAGATAGATAGATAGATAGACAGATAGATATGAATATTTAGATAGATATGGATATTTATATTAATAGATATGAGTTACATATGTAGATTACGATGGAGAGATATGAAAAAATGTCCGTATATATATATATATATATATATATATATATATATATATATATATATATATATATATACATAGAAAAGGTAAAACATGTGAAAAAAAATGGATTAATAATGGTTGATATATTCAAATTACGTCATGTCATATGATGGAATTTTTTTGAGGGGGGGAAGTAAATAGCGTTTTGTGGTTTGAGAAACGGATTTGTGGCGTTTTATTGCTTTGAATGATTAGAAAGAGGGAAGATAATCTAGAGTGTGAATTTTGAATATAATCAATATTATTTTTTCTTATAGATGGTGAAATTTTGAAAAAAAAGCCCTAATGAAGACTTCTAATTGAATCAAAATTTATCAATTATAATTATTTCTCATACTAAAATAATTTCGATAAAACACTTTTGCATTCAAAAAAAGATTGAAGTCAAAACGCGTAGGCAAATAAACTATTAAACACATTTTTCTTCCTTTATATTATTTCTATGTACATTCTGTCAGATTCAACTCATTTCTTCATTCACACACACACACACACACACACACACACACACACACACACACACACACACACACACACACACATATATATATATATATATATATATATATATATATATATATATATATATATATATAATATCGCCTATGAATATGTACATTTTTACAAATATTTTAATAAAAGAAAAATTTTCTTCAAAACCAAAAATGCTAGGATAGTTTAATTTCTAGTGTCACGTTATAAATTTTAAAACGGATATTATTAGGTATCACTTATTACAAAACTCTACATCATTTGAATTCAGTAACCAAAGATTGGTTTGAAGATATACTTTCTGTAGAGGATTTTTCGTGAGTTTTTCTTATTTTTGTACTTCATATTTGATTACAGAGTTTGAAAAATCTAAAATGAAAGCATCCAAAGATTAAACCAACCGGAAACAATATATATATATATATATATATATATATATATATATATATATATATATATATATATATATCAGTGAGGACAGGTGACTTGGAAACTTGAGCTCGCACTCCATTAAGCAGGCTAATTACCAGGGTAGAGAAGAGAAAGAAGAGTCTTACTCTATGCCCCCTGAAAATTAATTTCCTCCCCCATAATCTGTGAATGTGAAGTGAACTAATTTTAATGCGAGAAAATAGACTTCTTCAAACAGGCCCTTCTTCAGACTTGATACGATTCTCCACTGGACTTGATATCCTTCCCCCATCAGTAATACCCAGGAAACGGCAATAATGACTGATATTTATTACAAGAGAAAATAATAAAATCAACAAATAATGACTTATTAAGTTTATTTGTAAATTAATTCTCTGTTTCTTTAAATTTTTTTGGCAAATTCATTGATCACTTTGTTGTAAAAAGTATTAGTACCACATTTTACCTACATCTTCTAAAAGTCTTTATTCATGAAAATGAAAACAAATCACTTAAAAGCTCTTCACTTTGGGAACACCACATAACTATTTACATGCTTTAATGAAGAAGACGATCTCTCACAAGAAGCAGATGTGGCAGGTATGGTCACAATCAGATGTAGTAATTAGGTTAATTTTGCCAGAGCTTGATTTAGTTGAAGTTCCTATATTATTTCAGCAATTTCTTAGATGCTTGATACTTGCTATGTAAAATCTTCAGCATAAACTGATTTCAGCTTGCATTTCAATCCATCCAAATCTAATATGTGTTTCATAAACATACAAAGTTGGAAACATTTCAATCGGAAAAAAATTTCCAACATTTAACAATTAAAAAAAAATGAACTTTTCCATTGTTTTAAATCATTCTTCAACGTGAACAATAACCAAAATATTTTTCAGAACCGAATAATGAAATTTTTTCGTCTAAATCTGTTCAACTATAAGTCTTTTGAGCGCACAATTTTTTTATTTCAGCCGCTCGAGGCAATAAAAATATCTTCGCTTTAGTAGAGAGAGTCTTTTGACTTAATACGGCTACAAAGCAGAAATTTCTGCTTTTTGGTGGCTTTCTCTTTGTGACCCCGCACTTTATCATTCTGTCTTCCTTTTTCATACACTCAGCTTGAAGGCAATTATAAAACAAGGAAGATAAAAGCCACAACCTTTTCTGACCACGACGAGAAGGCAAACAAAAATATTTTTGCTTTTCTGTAACTCATTCTCTCTCTCTCTCTCTCTCTCTCTCTCTCTCTTTCTTTCTCTCTCTCTTCTTTCTCTCTCTCTCTCACCCACTCAGTCTTATGTTCTGTTTCTCATGCTCCCTACTCGAAGGCGATTGGGAAGCTACTAACTTCATTGCTTTTACCTGCGTCTTTTCTCGCTAAACCAACAAGCAATTTTATCTACTTACACTTCCTAAATACAATTGCTCATGAAAATTATCCTAAGAAAAAAAGAAACAAGAATTATAAAAACTGCAAGAATAAAAACAATGGTAAAACTCATCAAAAATTGATTTTATATGACACAAAATTGTCGATCCTAGAAAAAATTTAAGGCATTCAGTGCATGCGTCGTATACATGGACTCTTCGCCGTATATATATATATATATATATATATATATATATATATATATATACGAGGATCATTAGATAAGTTTCCAGACTTTTTTCGTATAGGCACTTTTATTGATAGTACATGCATGAAATCTCCTCCGACTGCAATGCACTTGTTGTGCCGTTTCAACAACTTCTGGAAGGCCCCATGGAAGTCCTCTTGTGTGAGCGTGTCAATGACGTTCGTCACAGCCTCTTTCATCTCCTCAATTGTCTCATAACGATAGCCTCTGAGCTTAGGGAATAACCAAAAGTCACAGGTAGCAAGGTCTGGACTATAGGGAGGGTGGGGAACTGTCTATTTTAGTCAAATAGTCTGTGACAAGGATGGAGTTGTGGACTGGTGCATTGTCCTGGTGGAATGCCACTGACCCGATTTGAAGAGTGCTGGCCTCTTCCGACGGAATCTCTTCCTGAACTCCCTTAAAACCTCAACATAGTATTCCTTGTTGACTGTCTGTCCAGTGGGAACCCAGTGCATGTAGATCATGCTAGTGCTGTAAAAAAAGGGATCATCAAAAGTTTGTGGGTGGATTTGCTCTGTCTGGCCTTCTTGGGTCTGGGAGAGCCAGCATACTTCCACTGGGAACGCTTTCTCTTGGTCTCTGGGTCATAGCAGTAGATTCAGCTTTCATTGCATGGCATTTTTTCCAAGTTTATTGCATATCGTTTTCTAAAGTCCAGCTTGCATTTTTGAAATTCACCAGGTGTCTCAATCAGGCTTTTGTAGGGCGTATTCCAATTACTGCTGTAGCTGTTCATTTGAACCTGAAATCATAAAAATTGGTTTGTCATCTTATAAGAGGTATTGCAATAACATACTGAATGAGTCTACGACAATTTTAAATGCCTGTACAAAAGTCTGGAAACTTATTGAATGCACCACGGATATATATATATATATATATATATATATATATATATATATACTTCCGGTTTTCAAGTTTCTTATCATGATACTTTGTTGGATATCATGGCCAATATATATATATATATGTGTGTGTGTGTGTGTGTGTGTGTGTGTGTGTGTGTGTGTGTGTGTGTGTGTGTGTGTGTGTGTGTGTGCGGTGAGGGACTTTGACACGCATATACACACAGCTATAGGTCAAATGATTAATTTGGGATTTAATAACCCATGAAGGTTGATATGCCATTAAACAAAGAAACTAAAAGAAACCACACATGCACACACACACACACACGCACACACATATATATATGTAGATATAGGCGAGAAACTGATAGTCATCAAGTCATCATGACGCTATTTAGGCTATTCTACATCGATCTAGATATGCTCAATTTTATACACAAGCTATGTGTTGTAATAAATGTATAAAAAAAACGAAATACAATACGAAAAATTAACTTGCTTCGTTCAAAGGACAACCTCTTCAGCAATCAAATTTCATTTCACTAAAACGTAGGCGAAACATGAGAGAAGCGTACTATTTTTTGTTTTTTAGGTTACCCAAGTCGTTTTTTTTTCTTCGCAATACTGATTTGCATCAAAGTTCTTAGACTTATTTATTTTATGCTTGTGCTTCTATTCGTTGACTTTGGACAAAACTTCAGCCCTGACACCCCTGACTCGAACATTCAGAACAAATATTCCAACAAAATATTTATTTTCATTAACTGCAATCTCGCTTCCTTTTTTGTGAGACGGAGGACAAGCGAGGGACAACAACAACAATTATTATTATTATTATTATTATTATTATTATTATTATTATTATTTCAAGGGTTAATTTTGTGGCACAACTGATTCTGTTTATTCCTGGCCAAAAATCCATCCATAAGTTTTCGTAAATGGAAATCTTTACCACTTCAATGTTTCGCACAGCTTGTGACCCCTCCTCTTTGTTTTGATATCTTACTATGTACACCTCTTGCATCTTCTTTTTCTTAGTCGGGACGAGAACTTTTCATCACATCTTTATATATTGTTTCATAGGAATTTGATAAAAGTTTGTTGCGTACTTAGTATCCAAATTCAGTAACCCCCACAGCACACGCAGCCAATCTAAATTTTTCAAAAAATACATCTTTTTCCAAAATCGTTTAAAATTAAGGAAAATTAAGGAAGAGGATTTTTTTTTTCTTAAAATATTTCGCCAAATGGAGGGTGCCTTGGATTTACTGAAATTTTTGCGGGTCATTTTCAAGCTATGATCACTAAATTTTCCTCAAAATCAATTTTTCACCGAAATATTTCAAAATTAAGGAGAATTACAGTTCAGATTTTTGGCATTCTTGGAGGCTAACAGAAATTCGGTTCAATTATTATTGCCTTTAAAACCGAGAAAAAAAATTCTTGAATAAAGTGAGAAATAAAGAGGTAGTTTTTATATCTAGGAGAATGTTAAATTTCCTGGCACGGATCTACTAACTTTAGTCCTATATATATATATATATATATATATATATATATATATATATATAGATGAGAGAGAGAGAGAGAGAGAGAGAGAGAGAGAAAGAAAGAAAGAAAACGATTGAGGAAAAAAGAAAGAAAGATGCACAGTTTACCTTTCTCTCTTCTTCTCTCTCCCAGCTTCTTTCTCTTTCTGTGGATGTATCCATACACACACATATATTTTCTCTCGTTTTCTCTCTTTCTCTCTTTCTCATTGTATATATATATATATATATATATATATATATATATATATATATATATATATATATATATATATAGATAGATAGATAGATAGATAGATTTCTCTGTTTGTCTTAGTTTTTCTCTATTTATAAACGAACACGTACACACACAGACACACGCACATGCACACGCTCACATACACACACATACACGCACATATATGTGTGTGAGGGTGTATATATATATGTGTGTGTGTGTGTGCACATGTCTATGTGTTGTGTAATATACATACGTACATTTACACGTACATATATACATACATATATACATACATATATGCATACATATATACATACATATATGCATACATATATGCATACATATTTATAAAATTTCCAATAGTTCTATTTGACGCGTGGTCGGGACTCTAACAGGTACTAGATCTCTGGGTCAGAGTGGACCCGGCAGTAATTGTAATTCGGAAGTAATCTACATTCACCAGAACTCCAGTAGTTTTTTCCCCTATCTTGGATACTATTTTTATTGCTAGGACAATTGGAGAAGGTTTCACTCATTTTTAAGGGATGCAGTCCATGTATTCTACCCTACCCACAAAAGTGCCGCGGACGTCATGGAAATAATTTTCATTTGCAGAGTTGAAATCTTGTAACATAAAAATCCGAGAAGTGCAAAATGTCTATGTATGTAAATATAAATATGTATACATATATTCACATGTAAGGCTTACAGCTGAATATATATAGGAAATACAGACAGTAACGGTTACCGGTAAATGACAAGATTTGTTAAGTCATTTGTTATATCATTTATGCTACGTAATTTAAGTTATGTAATTTATGTAATAAATCAGTAAGTAATACTAGTTATGTTACGTAATATCAATGTAATTTGTGTTGTGTAATTTTTTAAAAATCGGTAAGTAATTCAAAAAGTGTAATTTATGTTATGTAATTTACCCAATTGATCATTTACTATTAAATGTAATTATGTAATTTATGTGATTAATCTTTAATAAATGTAATGTAATTTATGCTAAGTAATATATGTAATATATAATATGTAATATATAATTATGCAATGTATGTAATAATATGTAATATATAATTATGCGATGTATGTAATAAATCATTAAGTAATAAATGTAATTGTAAGTTATGTAATAAATCATTATTAAATGTAATGTAATTTATGTTATATAGTTTATAATTTATATTATCTAATTTGTGTTATGCTATTTATGTTATAAAACATTAAGTAATGTTATTTATGTTATATAATGTTAATGTTACATGTTATGAGATTTATGTAATGTAATTTATTTAATATAATTTATGTAATATATTATTAAGTAACCCCTTTATGTTTATATTGAATTTTTATTCCAACATGGAGAAAAAGGCTGCTTCTATTTTTGCAAATATAGTTTTAATAAACTTTTGCACACATTACACAATCAGACCAAACAAAGTATAAGCATTAAAAGTTTTGAAACTTTCCTCAAAGGATTTTGTTTTATCTGTCGATATTTCTAAGATCATTGTCATGTACACATTTTGGTTGATGCCCTTCAGTCTTCTGTAGGTACTAATTGTTGAACCTGGTAAGTTTAATTAAAGCTTGAACTTTACCCTTTATTCCATCCCTGGGATAGATTGAATAAAAGGGTCAGTGTGATGAGTAAAACATGGGACTGTTTCTGTGTCAACATTATGTGGATCATATCTTTTACCAGAAATCTCATTTATCTTTTTGTTTGGTTTAATACTTATTAATATATACAACAAAAATTCATCTTTTTATTTATTTAACTTTCAGCACATTCTATTACCCTTAGATATGGGTCAATATGTTATTTTCAGTATTTTCTAAAATTGTTAACTTAATTTTCTTCCTAAAGTTCTGAAAATCAAATATATTTCAATAAGCCTCCAGTTCTGAATCCCAGTTGCTAGATGAACAGGCCTGGAGTATAGAACACCGTGGATGGTAACGAAATATTCACAAATGAATCAAATTTCGACATTAAATAACCCATAAGGAGTTGATATGACATTAAATAAATAAACCAAATTGGCTCCGGCATAAAATAAAACTAGATTTGAATAAAAATGTCGTTCATATATATATATATTTTTTACTTGAAACTATCTTCTCTGCAGACAAATTTATTTACTTATTCAATTCAAGTCTTTTACCATCTCAGATTCTTAAACTAAGATCATATAAGATAAATCAAAATACGATAAAAATTATTTTAAAACTGATGTACTGACTTCCTCTCTCACAGACAGAATTTGACACATACTAAACATTTAAGTGGTGTAAAGTAAAAGTAAAGTTGGCGACCTTAGTCGAGGGTGACCCGAAGGCTCCCTTTTCTATAGCTACTACACCTAGGTGTAGGGGAGGGCACAACTCCATTCCCTGGATTGCTCTACTTTACCTTTGATCCTTACCCTATAGTGCTGAGTGTTAAGCAAGGCAGGATCAAGTACCATTTTTTGAGTTTTTGGTATGACTCGACCTGGGATTGAACCCCGGTCTCCCGGGCCATTGGCGAACACTCTACTCATTAGGCCAGTGGTGTACAGCTGGTTTAAATTCAGAGTTTGCTTTCTTCTTGACTGATTGCTCAACCAAAGTTAAAGAATACAGTCTGCCCTACTATTTATTGATAGCCGAGGAGAGAAGCGATGGGTTATTGTCTTTCCTAAGTAAAACGCAATGAACCTTGCGCAGGATTTGAACACTGGTCACTGATTCCATTTTCCACAACAATAACCAATTTGTACAGTCTATGGACAAAAAGAGAAACCCTTTCATTCATAAACCGTTGTCCATACCTTAATGCAGGGCAGTTTCACTTTAATTTTAATTTTGTCACCTGTTTCTTTCCTTGTCTACGATTTGACTTACTCCTTTCAGAATCGAATTAAATGCATCAAAATACCTTGTGACGGTGTACAACCAAACAAACGCCCATTCTACCCTAGGTTTCTATGACCAGTTTCAACAGTTAGTGAACTCTGACCTATCCATGTAAATCACTCTCCCATGAATGTCCGAAACATCCGATATAATCTTGTAGTGAGTGGCGACAGGCATTACATAAAATTATTTCTTTTTTTCTCTCCTGTCATTTTCTACATGATTTTCTTTTCTCTCTCTCTCTCTCTCTCTCTCTCTCTCTCTCTCACACACACACACACACACACACACACACACACACACACACACACACACACACACACACACACAGAGACTGAAAAAAAAATAAAACAAAAGAAAAACAAACCAACACAAAATAAGATGAATGCCATTTTGTTATTTATCACTTCTCTATTGGCTTTTGTACGCAAGAAAGGTGAAATGGGGTGGGAAGGGTGCGGATAAGAAGAAAAGAATGATTGTATTACACCAGTCTTCAAATTTAGGGTCGGGTGCCCCTCCTAGAAAATCAGCAATTAAAACTAATTTGTTTTCCTGGGCTCGAACACTGATCTATGGCACTTATTATAAATGGCTAATTCATAGAGCAGATTTGTTTTCCATTTTATCTATTTTTATTGAATTTTATTTCTTTTTCTCTCCTTCCTTCTTTCTCTTCTTCTTTCTTTTCTTTTTGTGGTTTTCTACTTCTTATTACATTCCAGCTTCTTTGTTTATCTACTATTTACTCAGCTTTGCTTAGTCTGGCACAGATCGCTGCTCAGTTTTGCTGATCTGACGGGACCCATTACTTTAAGTGAGACTTCACCCCCCCTCTCTCTCTCTCTCTATCTATCTATGTTCATCTATTTTATGCATTCTGACTTCTTTCGTACTTTTTAATTTCTTTGTTCTTTCTTAGCTTCTTTCTTTATTTTTCTTCTTCATTTTCCCTCATTTTTTATTTATTTTTTTTTTTTTACGTTTTGTCATGCATTGGTGTCTATTTTCTTTTTCTTTTCTGTTTGGTTTTTCAGATACTTTTTAAATTCTTTCTTTCTTTCTTTCTTTCTTTCTTTCAACTCATGTTTTATTCATTTTTTTTCTTTCTTTCTTTCTTTCTTTCTTTCTTTCTTTCTTTGTCTTTTCATACATTCCAGACTTACCTTTTCCTTCTTTTTCTTACATTTTATTTATATCATTTTTTAATTTTCTTTCTTTTTCTTCGATTTTCTTTTTTTTCATTTGTCCTTTTCCTACATTTTTGCTTTTTATCTTTTATTTCATTCTAATTTTCTTTCTTTCTTTTTCTTTATTTTTCCTCGATTTTATTTCTTTCTTTCATCATACAATACTTCCTTTTTTAGGTATTTTGATTATTTCTTAAATCCCTGCCTCTTTCTTTCTTCCTTTGTTTTTTTTTACTAAACTCATTCCTTCTTTATTTTATTTATCTCTTTTATCTCTTTCCTTTTTTCTTTCTTCGTCTTTTACATAAATAACTGTATTCTTTTCTTTTCCTTTTCTTTTTCTCTTTCATTCTTCTTTCTTTCCTTATATTTTTTTCCTAATTCTTTCTTTCCCGTTTTATCTTTACTTTCTTACGCTACATTTTTCCTTCACATTTCTCGTTTTTTTTTTAATTCTTTTTTCTATCTTTTATTTCTTTCCTTTCTTTTCTCATTCCTACTTTTTATTTACACATTTTATTTCCTTTTTCTTGTTTTCCTGTCAACCTTTCTATTAAATACAACCTTTTTTTTATTTCTATTTTTGCTTTATTTCAACCACGTTTTATGTGAAGTGATTCCCACACGGCAAACTCGTTTTCGCCTTGACGCGCTCTCTACTGTGTTGCAAATTTTCAAGAAATTAAGTTTGCGTGAAGACTGTCCGCAACAAACAAACAAAAAAAAAAAAAAAAAAAAGAAACATTTCTAAAACTTTAATAAATAAATAAGTAGAAAATGGCAATGGCAAAGCTATTACAGATTCGGTTTCCGGGGATTCGGCAAGATATTTATTTGTTTTACGGGCTTTTCTTTAGGCTAATTTTATCAGAAAACGGAGCCTCACTTGCCCTCTACAGAATAATTTCAAGTCTAAATGGGTCACTATTTTTAAATCCTAATAATGGAGTTCAACACACCAGAGCTTTGACACGACCTATCAAGCTTGCTATCCATTAAAACGATCACGTAAATTGCAATATCCTTCTTCTTTTGTTGTTTTGTATCTTTCTTATTTTCGTCACTAATTGTTATTTCAGCAGATTCCAACCGCTTACTCTTGAGTCTGTGCCACCTTTATAGCTCTGATAAACAGTTATATGTCCAGCTATTCTAGATCTAGTCTGGTGTTATATCCTCGTCACGAGTTGTCATGTGCTGACAGTTTTACGTTGGATCAGTGATTACCAAATTCTGGGTCGAAGCACAGAACTTTACCGCAAGATTTAACTTCGGTTTGGTTTATCCAAAGGCATACAATTCCTAATGGGTTATTTAATGCTGAAATTTCATTTAGTCATAAATGTTTGAGGATAACCTTAACTAATTATATTTTCAACATTACAATCATTTTTTAAGTTTACAATTTTATTATATCGAGTATTCCTATCTAAGACAAATAATGTGATCCCATTTGTATGGCTTCAAGTATTCTTATCTAATAATAATCTATACTCGGTTATATGGGTTAGGATTAGAGTTCTTTGTTTAGTGGCATATGAACCCTCGTGGGTTATTTAATGCTAAACCCATCCTTCTAGAACAACAGTGATGATATTTAACTCATAGCTGTGAGGATGAGGGGGTTCATATCTTTCCCAAAGGGCATTTGTTCGAAACTGAATGTAATAGCATGACTGGAATTCAAACTCACTTACTACGATTCCATTGGATAAATTCTGAATTTAAAATCTGTGGAATATTGTTCGGTAGAATCTGTGGTACATTGATGCACCATTCTTCTATTATCAGCTCATCCCAAAAATGTGACCCTTTCTATACAAGCATACCACTTCGAACAAATCAATTGTGTAGGTAGTCTAACGGTTCATATCTTTAACAGAACACATTTGTCCTCTTCTATATATATATATATATATATATATATATATATATATATATATATATATATATATACATATATATATATATATATATATATATATATATATATATTATTGCACCCCCTCACATGTGTGTGTATGTGTGCGTCTGTGTGTGTGATAATATGTATATGTCACCAGATCATTGTCCTGATGAGTAGAGCGTTCGCTAATGGCCGGAAAACCGGGGTTCAATCCCGGGTCGAGTTATACCAAAGACTCAAAAAATGGTAGTTGATTCCGCCTTGTTTAACACTCACCTCGGTGTAGTAGCTATTGAAAAGGTAGCCTTCGAGTCATCCTCGATTAAAGTCGCAAATTAACATATATATATATATATATATATATATATATATATATATATATATATATATATATATATATAACTGGTGTAATTATATATACATATATATATATATGTATATGTGTGTGTGTAGTTATATATATATAAAATAGTATAATTTTATATATATATATATATATATATATATATATATATATATACATATATATATATATATATATATATGGTGTAATTATATATATAAACAGTGCGGTGAGATAAATATTCGTACATATGAAAATCTTTATTTTTTATATTTCAAATATGGCCTGAATAAAATGTTATATACATGTTATGAGGATATATTCTAGTAATATGTGTATATAAACTTAGGTTACAATTAATTTCACAGAAATTAATGCTACCCCTGGCGAGTTTACAGTATACCCTGAGGTGTTGAATTCATCACTTAATACTGATCTATAATGTTACTGTTGTCATTTGACTTGCGGGTTTCTTCGGTGATCTCGTACTATCTTGACATTTTCTTTCACTTTGACTCTTGTGACTTTTTAAAAACATTATTGAACGAACGATGAAAATACGGTAGAATATGTTCCGTTCCGGTGAAATCGGCAATTCTTTCTTTTCGGTTTCGCTTTTCCTTGTTCTCCTTGAACTATTCTTTTCATTTGGTGTTAAACTGCATTATCATCGTAGTTTTGTAAATGGCCTCCATGGCATTAAATGTTAATGTTGAGTTTCATTTTTTTGCTTAGGGAACAAAAAAAAGTAGAACAGACTTCAATCTGTATTTCATCAAAAAATATCGAGTTTCTTCTTCTTCTTCTTCTTCTTCTTCTTCTTCTTCTTCTTCTTCTTCTTCTTCTTCTTCTTTCTAATTTGAACCTTTTTTTTTATTCCACTTTTTTTCTTTCTAAGGTATGTATTATTTGATTAAGTTTTTACTTTATTTAATTTACAGCTTCTTCTTCTTCTTCTTCTTCTTCTTCTTCTTCTTCTTCTTCTTCTTCTTCTTCTTCTTCTTCTTTTCTCATGATCCTATTTATCAACCCCTCCGCTCGGGCAGGATATGACACAAGGTCAATTTTTTTAAGCAGAGTTTAACAGGTATTCAGAGTTTTCCTTCTCTTAGACTAGTTGCCTCACCAAGGCTGAAGAACCTAGTCTGTCCTAGTATTTACCCATAGCTGGAGGGAGAATAATTGGATTCATACCTGTCCCAAGGGTATTAGTTCTATGTGAAATGCAATCAGCCTCGTCCAGGATTTGAACTCGTGTCGCCGTGTCCATTTCCCACCACGATAACCATTATACCACGGGCACCTCCACTTCTTCTTCTCATGATTATTATTATTCTACACCTTGCTAGTTTTTCATACCAGTTTTTTTTATTGGAGCCTGAATTATTACCGATCTTAATGATGCTTTTCGGACCGTTCCGAGCGCACCAACTACTATTGGCATCATCGTCACCCTCATGTTCCACAGGTCTTAGTTCTCCGACAAGGCCCAATTATTTGTCTATCTTTTTGCTTTTTAAAAAAACTTTTCACTCTGTGGTCCGTTGGAAAGGCAAACTCCACTAGACGACATGTTCTCTCTCTCCCTCTCTCTCTTTTTATTTTCATTTTTGTTATTAACGCTAGGTTTGTACTTCTAACCGGAATTAGGTAATCCGTTTTTATCTCAAAATCCCAGGGGATTTGATGCATCCCCTTCTATAGGACAGATTCTGGTTGGTGCATCATTGTTATAGTTATTTCATGTGAATTTTTTTACCAGAGGGACCGGAAGTCTCTCCCGGAAGTCTGAGTGACAGTCAGTCAGTTCAGCCTTCCTAGACTCCTCTAAGTATTCTAGCTGATTTTAACAGTGCTGTGGTCTGTATGGTATCGATTCTTCCTCTGATCTCCATTTCCTTCAGTCTCTTTTCCAGGCATTTGAGGACCAGTACAAGTGTTCCAACAACAATCGGTATCACTCACCGTCATGTTCCACAGCTTCTTCAGCTTTTTGACAAGATCCAATTATTTGTTAATTGTTTTTATTTGCTTTCTTTTATTTTCATTCTTAGGATCCGCTAGAAGAGCAAAATCCACAAGATGACAAAGTTTTTTTTTCCTGGTTAATTAACACTTCGTATTCATGTCGGGATTAGTTAATCTTCTTCTTCTTCTTCTTCTTCTTCTTCTTCTTTTGATCTATCTTTTCCTCCTTTGTTTTTTCTAACATTCTTTCATCGTTTTATTCATTCTTTTGTCTTAACTGTCTTCTTACTCATTTCTTTCATTTCTTTCTCCTCTCATTCTTTTTTCACATTTTTCTTCTTTTTCTCCTCGCTTTTTGCTTTTCTTTTTCTTTTGATCTAACTTTGTTTTCTCACTTTCTTTCTTTTTCTTACATCCCATCTCCTTTTTGCATTCCTTCGATATTCTAACGTTATTTTCCCACTTTTCTCCTTCTTCTTGCCTTCTTTCTTTTTTCTTGCATCCCTCTAGGTTCGTTTGTCTTTGATTCTTTCTTACAGTTCTTGGATAACAATTTTACTGTCTGATGAATATAGGATTCATTACAAACATCAAGAATAAAGAAAACCAAATTTAGTTCTAAGCGAGTCTTAAATAATTAAACCTGAAGAGAATCTACTGGGGAGAAACTTATTCATGTTTAGTTGAATTCGGACAGAATTATTAATAACAAAATGCTGCGCTGAATGAAAAATGAAGGTTGTCAACGAATAAAACATTCTGTCCAAGAGAGAGAGAGAGAGAGAGAGAGAGAGAGAGAGATATGTGCGCAAACGTTTTGCTTCACGCTAATACGATCCTTTGTCAACTTGATTCTCATACTTTTTGATCTGGATATGACACTAAACTGCGTCTGATAGTGAGGGTTTAGTTCTGGAGATCTGGGCAGTGTATAGTACCTCTTCATTGCCATTACTCCCAGGTTCACTCTAATCCGGAGTGGTAAAACCTGTTAGATTCCCATCTAAGCGTCAAATAGATCTGAGATAAAGTTTAAAAGGATTCTAGAACTATATCTATACACTGCGTTCGTTAACAAGTGTGAAATGTTTACCTGTTTAAAACAATTGAAAACTTCATTAATACACTGACTGTGGATATCCAGCTACTGCAATTAGTTATGAGGTGCTTACCTGTTTAAAATGACTGTGAACTACTTCAATACATTGGCTCTTAAAACAATGATATTGCAAATATGAAATGTTAACTAGTTTTAAATTATTTTTTACAATATTAATACATTAGCTTTAAAAACATTGATAGTGCGTCGAAGTATGAAGTGTTTTCATCTCTAAAATTATTGTGCAGATACTCTTTTTTTTACCATGTCTGTAAAACTGACACGAATATGGAGTAGCCTAACAAAGGTTGACAAATGATAAAAGCAAGCAAGCAACCAACCAACCAATTAGCCAACCAGCCAACCAATCTTCCAAACAACCTACCAGCCATCCAAACAGGAAACCAACCCATCAACCAGTCAACCAACCAATTAGCCAACCAACTAGCCAGACAACCAACCCAAAAGCCAACCGAACATCCAACCAACCAACCAACCATCTTCTGGTTTCATACTCACCAGCTTACTAAATAAGCGTTGCTCGCTTATTATAATGGATAACGAATGGGGCTAATGGACTAGTATTTGCGTGTTCAGTTCTCACTGGGTGCACGCCGTTTCAACTTATACATCCATATTATACGAGGATCATTAAATAAGTTTCCAGACTTTTTTCGTATGGGCACTTTTATTGATAGTACACACATGAAACTCTTGTCCCCTTCGAAGTAATCTCCTCCGGCTGCAATGCACTTGTACCGTTCCAACAACTTCTGCAAGGCCCCATGGAGGTCCTCTTGTATGAGCGTGTCAATGACCTTCGTCACAGCCTCTTTCATCTCATAACGACAGCCTCTGAGCTTAGAGAATAAGAAAAAGTCTCAGGGAGCAAGGTCTGGACTATAGGGAGGGTATGGAACTGTCTTGATGCCCATCTTGGTCAAATAGTCTGTGACAAGGATGGAGTCGCGGACTTGTGCATTGTCCTGGTGGAAATGCCACTGAGCCGATTTGAAGAGTCCTGGCCACTTCCGACGGAATCTCATCTTGAACTCCCTTAAAACCTCAACATAATAACCCTAACCCTAAACCTTTGGCCAATCAACCCCGGTGTATTGACTTCCTTTCTCCTCCCACACATCTCATCATCCCTCACAGACTCCTTGTCTTCCTTGAATCTCTTATGCCACTCAAAAACTGATGCTCGATTCAAGCAGTCTGAAGCATTCCATCCGTTGCTGTGGCATTTTTCCAAGTTTAAAACACAATTTTATTGCATATCGTTCTTCCTCACGTCCAGATTGCATTTTTGAAATTCACCAGCTGTGACAATCAGGCTTTAGTAGGGTGTATTCTAATTCCTGCTGTAGCTGTTCATTTGATGCTGAAATCATAAAAATTGGTCAATCATTTAATAAGATGTATAGCAATACCATAATGAATTTTCAAGAGTCTACGACAATTTTAAATGCCTGTACAAAAAAGTTTGGAATTTTATTAAATGCACCGCGTACGTGTGCGCGCGTATATATAAAAATATAACCTTGTAAAAGGTATGTTAAAAAGTACCGAGACTAAAACTGAATTCGCCTAGATAGAAGTTCCATACCCTCCCTATAGTCCAGACCTTGCTCCCTGAGACTTTTTCTTATTCTCTAAGCTCAGAGGCTGTCGTTATGAGATGAAAGAGGCTGTGACGAAGGTCATTGACACGCTCATACAAGAGGACCTCCATGGGGCCTTGCAGAAGTTGTTGGAACGGTACAAGTGCATTGCAGCCGGAGGAGATTACTTCGAAGGGGACAAGAGTTTCATGTGTGTACTATCAATAAAAGTGCCCATACGAAAAAAAGTCTGGAAACTTATTTAATGATCCTCGTATAATATGGATGTATAAGTTGAAACGGCGTGCACCCAGTGAGAACTGAACACACAAAACTTTAATTTTCTTTAAAATAGTCCACATTGAATTGAATACATTTATTCTGTTTGATTTTCCATCGGTCAAAGCACTTCTAGGATCTCTTTTTGATATAGAGGTTTGTTGTAGCTTCGTATTTCTTTTATTGACCTCTACATCCTCAAACCTTTACGTGGTGAGGGGTTTTTCAGTTTAGGGAAACACAAAATGTCGTACAGATTCAGATCTTTGTTTCACCAAACAGTACTGAGGTTGTTGTTGTTGTTGTTGTTGTTGTTGTTGTTGTTGTTGTTGTTGTCCTTCTTCTTCTTCTTCTTCTTCTTCTTCTTATTATTATTATTATTATTATTATTACTATTATTATTACTATTATTTACAGTAGTAGTAGTATTGCGAGTTTTTCACACCAGTTTTTCACATCAGTTTTAGCTGATGGCCTTTCATCGGAATCTGTGTGACAGCAAGTTTCCTCAAGTCTCCAGGATTCTTCTCAGTATTCTAGCCGTTCTTAATAATGCCGTAGTCTGGATGCTTTCCACTTATTCTTTTATTTCCAAGTTTTCCCTTTACTAATTCTTTGGGGGTTGTTTCGAGAACACAAATTACAATTGATATTACCGTCACTTTCATGTTCAATAGTGTTTTTTTTTTAGTTCTCTAGCAAGATCTGAGTACCTGTCTCTCTGTCCGCTTTCTTTGAAATTTACACTGTGATCTGCTGGGACGGCAAACTCCACAAGTCATCAGGTTCTCTTTCTTGTTAACTATCAAGGGATCTGGTCTTCTGGCTAGAATTCGGAAATCTGTTTTTATCTCAAAATCGCAAAGAATTTAACACGTCTCATTCTTCGGGACAGATTCTGGGTTGTGCATATACCATTTGGTAGTCTGGTCAACTTTCAATTCCTTGCTCAGTCTCCAGTGGATCACTTTCCCTCTCGGTCGTGTCTTGTATTATCATCACATAACCTACATTTGTTATTCTGCTTCGTTTACCTATTTTCGCTTTCACATAGTTGGTCCTTATGGCGTTTTTGTGCTGCTATTCAGAGAGTTTCAGTTTCTCTATTAGGCTTTCCTTTTCTTAGTTGTATCCTAGTCTTCTCGAGTGAGATTTCGCTTGTTTGTCGTTTGTTTGTCGCTGGAAGTATTTAAGAAAATATTTTTGAGAGTTTTTCACATCAGCGTGATGGCTTTGCACAGGAGACTCAGTGACAGCAATTCTTCGACAGTCTCCAAAATTATTATTAATATTACTTACTTCTTGAGAATTTTTCCCATCAGTGTTATCACCGGAGTTTTAGCGACAACAAGTCTCCCCAAGTCTCCAGGACTCTTCTCAGTATTCTGGCTGTTCTTAACAATGCTATAGTTTGGATGATCTCCACTCGTCCTCCAACTTCAATGTCCTCCAGTCCCTTTAATAGTCCTTTAGTTACTATACCGAAAGAACTAATCGCGATTGGTATAATCGTCACCTTCATGTTTCATTTTTTTTTTAATTCCCGAGCAAGATTCCCGAGCAAGATCGGGGTACTTCTTTTCACTTTTTTTTTCAGTTTTATTCTGTGGTCGGCCGGTACAGCAAAGTTGACAATTTTGCATTTTTCTGCTGATTACAATAAGGTCTGGTCTTTTGGCCGAGATTTGGTGATCCGTTTATTATTATTATTATTATTTTATGCGCTTTCATAACAAGTCTGCTCATCTTTTGTTGGTTCTTCTCTGTATTCTAGCAAATTACCTTAGCACTGTCGTCTGGATACTTTTAATTCTTTTTGGTTTCGCACTATTGTTATTAATTTATTCAATTTTCAATTTTAGTTATAGTTTCATACAATCTTTGCCCGAGTATATAACCAAGACCTATGCTGAGGGGAGAGCTTTTATATGAATTCTTTGTGTTCGTGTTTCTACTGCCTCTTTTGGGCGATATTTTTTAGTCACGTTGATACTATTTACCAACCCCTCCGCTCGGGCAGGATATGACACAAGGTCAATTTTTAAGCGGAGTTTAACAGGTTTTAATTCAGAGTTTTCCTTCTCCTAGACTAGTTGCCTAACCAAGGCTGAAGAACCTAGTCTGTCCTACTATTTACCTATAGCTGGAGGGAGAATAATTGAATTCATACCTTCCCCAAGGGTATTAGTGCTATGTGAAATGCAATCAGTTTTGTCCAGGATTTAAACTCGTGTCGCCGTGTCCATTTCCTACGACGATAACGACTACACCACGGGCACCTCCACGTTGATAATACTCTCTTAATACTCAGTTTCGCTGAATAATTAAAAAAAATTCATTCAGGCTGGGACAGCCAGGTATTTCATATGTATATCTATCCTTTTCTTGATCATACTCAGGATTCCCTTCATTAATGGCACGGTGATATTTTTAAGATGTCACAGTTTTTTCATTTTCTTTTTCCAGTTCTTTGTATTTACTTATCTTATGATAACTTTTGACTGACATATAATTATGTTGGTACTGACATATCAATTAGCAGGCATGTTTTTATTTTATAGTCCTTAACCACTACATCGCTCTTTATTTTTTTATCTGTTCAGATTGCAAAGTCTGAGAGGAGAGAACCTCCTTTGGTTTCTGTTATTGGTTCTGGCTGGTGTTCATACCATTTGACACATTTCAATATTCTATATTATTTTCATATTTTCCAATACGTATTATGTTTTATTTCATCATACCTTTCTATATTATCTACTTGTGTTATTATTTCACGCCAGGAGACTTTTTCCCGCCATCTTTAGGAAGAGATCTTTCACTGGAGCCTGAGTCACAATTAGTCTCCACAGATTTCCAGGATTCTTCTCTGCCCTAACAGCTCTTTACAAAGCTGTGGTCTGGATGGTCTGGATGGTCTGGATTCTTCCTTTGATTTTCAATTCCTCCAGTCTTTTGTCCAAGCATTTGGTGACTGTTACCATCGCACTAAGTATATTTAGACTATCACCATCACCCTCATTAGTCCTCTAGCAACGTCCAAGTATTTGTCGATCTTTTCGCTTTTCTTTTCTTTTACTCAGTGGTCCGCCAGAACAGTAAAATCGACAAGTTCTTTTTTTTCTTGCAAATCAAAACTCAGTCTGGTCTTTAGGTTGGGATTGGGTGACCAATTTTTGTTCGAGGGAATTTCAAGCGTCTCATTCTATAGGACAGATTCTGGTTTGTGCAAATATTATATATATTCCAAATGGATCTCCTTTCCCCACCGATCGTGTTTAGTCTTGCTGCATCGCTTGTTATGTGATTAATACATTTCTTACTCTTACTCTCTCTCTCTCTCTCTCTCTCTCTCCACATCATCTTGCGTATTATCGATTTTTGTTTTAATATAATTGGTCTTTATGACGTTGTTTTGTGCTGCAATTAAAAGAGATTCAGTTTTTCTGTTAGGGTTTCTCTTTGTTAGTCTAGTCCAGGTCTTATCATGCAATTTTGTCGCTTGAAATGGCCATACAGTTGTTTTACCTCCCATTTTTACTTTCTAAGTATTGTTATTTTTCTGTTTTTTTCTTATACTGCTAATGCTGTTATTAGCACCTGTCATTTGTCTTTATTTACTCTTTTTAATGTATTCTTCGAAGCCTTTTATTTATGCATCGACCCAGTCTTGTTTTTCCTTCAATTCCGGACAAATATTGTCAAATACATCTTTCAGATATTATCATTATTATTATTATTAGTGCTGTTAGTTGCAATGGTTTTAATATTCATCCTCATCATGATTCATATCATTATTATAATTCCCGCTGCTTATATTATCTTCTACTTCTTCGACATATTTTCCTCCATCCTTCTTCTTCTTCTTCTTCTTCTTCTTCTTCTTCTTCTTCTTCTTCTTCTTCTTCTTCTTCTTCTTCTTCTTCTTCTTCGTCGTCGTCGTCGTCGTCGTTTTCTTTTATTAATTTTCATTCTTCTTGAATTCCTTTGTCCTTATTTTCTTCTAGTCTTCTATTTTCTCTTTCATTTTCTCCCATTCCCTCTAATACGCTACTTTTAGTTTGAGACGTTATTCCTTTCTTCCTTCTTTCTCTTTTCTTTTCTTTTCTTTTTTTTTACATTCAATCCTCTTCATCATCTTCTTATTCATCTAGGCTTCTTTTGTTCCTCTTTCTCTTTTTTTTTTTGTTTTTCTTTTCTTTTTCTTCCCTTTTCTCTTTTTTCTCTCATTCATGTTTGTTGTAATTTAATTGTTCAAACAAACCGAAATAGAAAAAAAAAGAGGTATGCGTCATCACACACACACACACACACACACACAGACACACACACACACACACATATATATATATATATATATATATATTACGAAATAACTACATACATGTAAATACAAACATATATTCTTTAAATACATATGTCTATATATATAGTCGTGTGTATGAACAAACACATTATATATATATATATATATATAATTTTCTTCTTTGGATCAAGCGTATAATCAGTAAATCTCTCTGAATCAATTTGGAATCATCTCAAAACTTGATGGGCATTCAATTCTACATGAAAAGAATTTGGCGTTTTTGTTTTTGAGATTAAAAGGCGTACGCACAAAAGCGGCAGTTCTACGTATACGTGTGGGAGATTGGAGGTGGTGGACTGGAGGCGGTGGACAGGAGGTGAATTTTCTGTTCTTTATGTTTGGTATTGATCTCATTTGAATCGTGATTGTTCGGCTCGAATGATTGGTTGAAAACAAAATAAAGAAGAACAATAAAGAAATCGAAATAACAAAAGACACTAAAGTTGGATTTGATACGTAGAATATGCAATGATAGAAGATAAGGCGATTTTTGACGTTTTGGGTGAGGGATGGGGGATGTATTAGTGATTAGGGTGATTCGTGTCAAATTGTTCATGGTTGCGTCGGGGAGCAAAAAGGTGCGAGACTAGTTGACTATTGCAATATTGTTGAATGAAATTTTAAAAAGCAGAAAAAAGAAATGCATATATACAGACAGCCAGATAGATGAACATATATATATATATATATATATATATATATATATATATATAATCAGCATCACAGAGTATTTAGGGAAAAGTATTGATAGAATCAGTCATGCCAGCTGTTTTATCAATTGTCGGTGAACTTGTTGGGAAATCTAAGGCTTATTTGAAATGTCATTCGACACACAAACATGAGTCCATCATATATATGTATATATACAGAGAGAGATAGAGAGAGATAGAGAGAGAAAAAGAAAGAGACCGATATATATATATATATATATATATATATATATATATATATATATGTGTGTGTGTGTGTGTGTGTGTGTGTGTGTGTGTGTGTGTGTAATTTTCTGAGGTCAGTTTGGTATAATGTCACAAACAAGGGTCTGCTAACCCAATTTGTTCACAAGCAGATTATCCAGTTCCGACTTGACGTAATGTTAATCAAACAAAAGAAAAGAGTCTACTCTACCAGAGTCTTTGCCTTCCCAATATAGAGCGAAAGTACAGGCATACGAAAAACTAGATAAATGCTCTTTTATAAACTGGACATTAGCACAGAAAAACAACTGTAGAACATGAAGGTGACAAGAGATTGGAATATGAAATGAAAATATCTATTCGACAACAGTGTTGAGAGTGTTGGAATACTGAGCAGAGTCCTGGAGATATACGAAGAATTACTGTCACTCGCATACAGTAAACTCTTGAAAGAAAAAAATAGGAAGAAAAAACTATACGGATACTTCAAGTGACAAACTCAAAGGAGAAACTGAATCCTTTTAATAACACTATAAAATGATGGCATAAGAACTAATTTAGTCAAATCAAAAATTGATAATACGCAACAGAATGGCAAGTTTTGGTCAGTTGGAGACAGAGATGAGATGGTTATCAAATAATGAGCCCCAAACTGGGGTACAAAAGTAACAGAAGTAGAGGCAAGAATCGGTGGGAAAGCTGACCCACTAGGAATTGTGCAAGACAATAAAGTTTGGCAATCTTGATAAATGTTATATGTGCGATATAATGGCCGAGGGAGTTCGGTTCATGCCTTTGGGTTTAGTTAGGCTGAGAACCTTTCGGCTCAGCATATGGGTTAGTTAGGTGCAACATTGATTCAGGTGCTAACGCGGGCGCGCGCAGAGCGGACGTGTCACTCAGAGATGTCACAATAGCCCGAGAAGAGAAATGGGTGACGGAGTGCGAATGATGTCACGCACCGGAAGCGCGCGGAGGAGTTTGGGAATTTGAAGAAAGATAAGAGAGTTGAAAACTAGACACCGGACGAGATGGTCGACTTTCGCAGGCTCACCGAAGCCAGGCGAATTTGCGCGCTATGGGCGCCGCACGAGATAATGGCCAGATGATAAAGACAGCATAAAAAGATTGTGTCTCTCTCCTTATGTCGAACCTTTAACTCAAAGATTATAAAAGGTTTCGTACCTGAACAAAGAAGTCGTTATGTGTTTTTGAATTTCGAGATTCCTATGTTCTATGTATATGTTACCAACATTTGATGTCCATTTCGCACATGGCCGTATCTGGCTATGGTATCTATGTACAAACCAGAATATTCCTTGAAAATTAGCCGCATAAAATTCTCATGAATTTTGAAATACAAGCGGATCCCCCGCTCCCGACCAGACGATCAAACCTAGAGTTAATTAACAACAACAAAAAAAAAAAAAAAAAAGAAAAAAGAAAAGAAATAGAAAAGTTTCTGTTATTTCGTGAATATTTCTGTCCACAGTAAAAATAAAAGAAAGTGAAATGATGAACAAATTTCTGAATCTTACCAGATGTTAGATATTTGACCTTTGACAGGCCACATATGTTACGAGGATATCAAAACAGGATAATCCTAGAAGCGTCTAGAGAAAGCCTCTGTTGTTCAATTGACCAGTACTAGTCTCGTGAAATAAGCACGAAGAAGAAACGAAGATGATTGAATGTTTTAAGTCGGTCCCAAAAGAAGAGAGATGATTAAATGTTTTGAGTTGGCCCTAAATCAGTCTCCGTGAAATAAGCACGAAGTAGAAGCAGGGATGATTAAACGTTTTAAGTCGTGCCAGTGCCAGCCTCGTGGAGGCAGAACGCGGAAGAAAAGTTCTCTGAAGATACTGTATCTCTCTCTAGAATAAATCTTTGCGGTTTCGACTCTCCTCATACAAATATTTCGCCCAATTAATTTCGTACCTTTCGTAATGAACAAAAAAGTGAGATTATAGTTTTATCAGTAAGTGTTATCATATTTTCTTATTCCGGTATACAACACAGAGAGCTGAAAAAGTTGTTGAACATGAAAGTGACGGGGATACCAAATGTCGTTGGTGCATTTGGAATAGTCCCCTAAGGTAAAAAGACAAGCAAAACTGGAGAGCGAAAACATACAAACAGTATAATTGTTAATATTAAATCAGAACTGCCGAAAATTGTTAGGTCTTTATAAGTCGAGCTGATGGGAAAGTCCATCATATATATAAGTAAAGTTGGCGACTGTCGTCGAAGGCGACCCGAAGGCTCCATTTTCAATAGCTACAACACTGAGGTGTAGGGAAGAGCGCTACTCCTTTCCTGGGACTGCTCCACTTTATCCTTGACACGTACCTTATAATGTTGAGTGTTAAGTAAGGCGGTATCAAGTACCATTTTTAAAGTCTTTGGTATGACCCGACCTAGGATTGAACCCCGGTCTCCCGGACCACTGGCGACCACTCGGCCAATAGTAGATAGATCCACAAGTATCTTGAAGTCTGACTGTCAATCAGCGAAAAAATTATGTGAAAAACCAAAAAGTCGTAAAGAAATCTGTCAAATAATAAAATGCAATAATTAAATACAAAAACATGAAAATAGAAATGAGAAAAAATGTGGCATCGAAAAACTACCACCGTGCCAGTAATAGTGGGAGCACTGGGTATGATTAAGAAACAGACAGATAAACACGTTACCAGGCTCAGTTTTTATAAAATACAAAACATTGCTCTTTACTGAAATGCTCATCTTCTTAACAGAAATTAGTTGAGTGCTATCAATCTGAATAAAAAAAAAATGACACCTAAAGAGTAAGCAAAATAAGTAAATAAATAAATAAGTACCTTGACTTTGCTTGGAAATTTAAAAAAAATGTGGAACATGAAAATGACGTTTACACCAATTATAATTGGTGCTCTTGGTACAGTTACCAAATGATTATTAAAGGAACTGGGGGACTTGGAAATAAGAGGACGAGTAGAGACCATCCTAACTACTACATTATTAAGAACGGTCAGAATACTGAGAAGAATACGGGAGACTTGAAGCTGGACCTTGCTAGGGAATCGAAAAAACTTTGGAATATGAACGTGACTATAATACCAATTATAGTTGGTGCTCTTAGTACAGTCACGAAACGATTGGTACACGGTCTCGAGGACTTGGAAATAACGGGGCGGGTGGAGATTATCCAAACTACAAAATTATTGAGATCGGCCCGAATACTAAGAAGAGTCCGAGAGATTTGCTGCCCCTTAAAAAACGCCTGAGAAAAACCATTGGTTAACGCTGATGTGACAAATTCTTTAGGAGTAAAATAATGATAATAGACAAAATAGAAGCAACTGCAGATAAAACGGGATGAAATAAAAATGGAATAAACGAAATGAATACAGACCGAAAAAAAAAAGAGAGGAAAAGGGAAGAAACAAAAAGAAAAGAAAATAAATAGGTCGGAAAAAAAGAAAGAAATTGAGAAAGAAAAGAGAATGTAAAGAAAGAAAATAAAAAAAGTAAATAGGTGGTTATAAAAAGAAAGAAAGAAAGAAAGAAAGAAAGAACGAAAGAAAGTGAATAAAGTTAGAAAGAAAAAAAGAAAGAAAGAAAGCAGGAAAGGTAAGAAAGAAAGTGAATAGGGTTAGAAGACTAGAAAAGAAAGAAAGAAAGAAAGAAATAAATCAGATTAGAAGAAAAAGTAAGAAAGAATTACATCCAGACAAAAAAACTCAGAAATGAAAGACAATGTTATAAGAATGAAAAAGAAATCAAAGCAAGGAGAAAATAATAATAATAATAATAATAATAATAATAATAATAATAATGATAATAACAATATTACACAACGTGGGACCCAGGCAACAGACCTGGGTGTCATTATCGGCATGTGCTCTCCTGATAGCCAACATGGGAGACCCGATCGTCTTCCTGCGAATGTTGGCTGCTCTTTTTTCAGGTACATAAACGACGACGTATTGAACCACAATGAATAGAGACCTAAATGCAAAACATGGGCTAGAGAAGAAAATCAACTTGCACTAGAATGCTATTTCAGGAGCAACCTTTCACAAAGAGGATACAGGAAAAGAATGATAGAGATCTGGCAAGAACCTTCGACATTTCAGACAACTAGCCAAAGGCTAGCCGACCAAGTTAGGACAATAATTAAGAAGGGTTGATTTTCTGACCTTGAATTACTAGAAATCCACCAAAAAAGACTGAAACAAAACTATAACACAGTACCAGACACATCAAGTGATATCAAACACAATTCAACGAAAAAGAACTGCAAACCTCGGCAAATGAAATCACTACACTCCCAAACGATACACAACCAAACAACCAGGAAGAAACACTATCACAAGAACAAAAGGTAAATCTAGAACATTTCAAGAGAATCATGCATAGAGAAAAGACTATTCTACCTTCATTAAGAAACATAGAATAGAAAACACTTAAGATAGAAACGAATAACATAAATCACATACTACCCTACATACCGACGAATAATATAACCGAGTTAAATGAACTAATCTATGCAGGAGCTAAATTAGTTTGTGAGAAAATTGGTATCCCCTCAAAAAGCACGAAGAAGCAGTCAAAACCGGGATGGGAAATTCGACTGGAAACGCAAATACCCCCCCACGAAACCAGGCCCGAATGATAAGAAAGAGAGGCGCTGAAATAAGCGGGAAGAAGGAACCGGCAACATGGAGAAAAATAACAGTACAAATTGTGGAAATAAACCAGAAAGTAATGGCCAAAGAAGGAAGATTAAAGAGATATTGACAAAGGGTAAAACAATACAGACAAAACAGGACATTCCAAAACAACGAAAGAAAATTCTATCAACAATTGGGAGGGAGTGACATGAAAACATACCAACAACCTGACATAAAAGAAACCGAACGATTTTGGACTAAAATATGGCAACCAAAGAAACATAACAAAAATGCTGAATGGATAAACAATATTACAAGAGAAATAGAGGGACTTGAAGAAGGCCCCAAAATGGAAATACACATCGACTTACTAAAAACAACACTAAAAAGAATATCAAACTGGAAAGCGCCAGGCCATGATGGAATATATGGCTTCTGGTTAAAAAAATTCACCTCCATTCACGGCAGACTAGCACTAGAAATGAACAGATGCTTACAAGGAGCACAAGTACCTGAATGGATGACCAAAGGAAAGACTACATTAATCAAAACGTACATTAATCAAAACGGACCCTAGCAAAGGAACTGCTCCAAACAATTACAGACCCATAACCTGCCTCCCAATTATGTGGAAAATACTAACCGCACAAATTAGGGAAAAGATTTACGACTCGCTAACTAGCCGCGAATTGTTCCCTGACAAACAGAAAGGATGCTGCAAAGGATCCAGAGGCACAGCAGTATTACTCTACATAGATGAACACGACCTAAATGAGAGCAAAACAAGACGGAAAAATCTAGCTATGGCCTGGATTAGCTACAAAAAAGCATATGATATGGTCCCATAAAGCTGGATACTACACTGTCTCGAAATGTACAAAATATCACATGAAGTCATAAACTTCATCGAACAGACCATGAAAACCTGGAGAGTGGAGCTGACAGCAGGAGGAAGCAGCATAGCTGAAACAAAGGTCCAACGAGGCATTTGCCAAGGAGTGCACTATCGCCCTAACTATTCATAATAGCCATGATGCCACTGAATCACATACCCAGAAAATGTGCAGCCGGATACTAACTCAGCAGATCGCAAGAGAAGATTAACCCCTTAATGTACATGGATGACATTAAATTATTTGCAAAAAATGAAAAAGAACTGGAAACTCTCATACACGCTGTTAGAATATACAGTCAGGACATAGGAATGGAATTTGGCATAGAAAAATTTGCCATGCTCGTCATAAAAAGTGGCAAACGACATATGACTGACGGAATGGAACTACCAAATCACGACAAAATTAGAACGCTCGAAGAAAATGAAACCTACAAATACTTGGGGATCTTGGAAGCTGACACCATCAAACAAATGCAAATGAAAGACACGATCCGAAAAGAATATCTCAGGAGAACGAGAAAACTACTGGAGACAAAACTCTCCAGCAGAAACCTCATCAAAGGAATAAATACTTGTGCTGTGCCCCTAGTCGGATATTCGGGACCCTTTCTCAAGTGGACCAGAGACGAACCAAAACAAATGGACCAAAGAACAAGAAAACTAATGACCATGCGTAAGGCATTACACCCCAGAGACGACGTTGACAGACTATATGTATCTAGAAAAGGGGGAGGAAGAGGACTTGCCAGCATCGAAGACACCGCTGACGCATTGATACAACGGCTCGAAGACTACATAGAAAAACACGAACAAGGACTAATTAGAGCCATCAGAAACGATACGGACAACACGATAGACGAAAAAATGACAACAACTAGGAAACAAAAAATGGGAAAGGAAAACAACTCTATGGCCGCTTTAAACGTCTAGTAAACAACATCTCACACCAGAAAACCTGGACCTGGTTAAGAAAAGGAAACCTTAAAAGAGAAACGGAATCCCTCCTAATAGCAGCACAGGACAACGCCATAAGAACCAATCATATCAAAGCGAGAATAGATAAGACGCAACAAAACAGTAAATGTAGGCTATGCGGTGACAGACACGAAACGCTCAATCACATAGTAAGTGAATGCAGCAAATTAGCACAGAAGGAGTATAAGGCGAGATACGACTGGATCGGCAAGGTGATTCACTGGGAAATGCGCAGGAAATTTCAATTCGACCATACAAACAAATGGTATATGCAAAACCCAGCACCTTTCCTAAAAATGACACGCATAAACTCCTATGGGACTTTAACATTCAAACGGATCACTTGATCCCGGCCAGAAGACCAGACCTCATAATAATCAACAAAAAAAAAAAAAAAAAAAGAGAATCTGCAAAATTGTCGACTTTGTTGTACCGGCGGACCACAGAATAAATCTGAAGGAAAGTGAAAAGAAAGGATAAGTACCTCGACCTTGCTAGAGAATTGAAAAAGCTGTGGAACATGAAAGTAACGATTGTGCCAATTGTGATTGGTGCGTTAGGCACATTAACTAAAGGATTATTAAAAGGCTTGGAGGACTTGGAAGTTGGCAGACGGGTAGAGACTATCCAAACGACAGCATTGCTGAGAACGGCCAGAATCCTGAGACGAGTCCTGGAGACCTGAGGAAACTTGCTGTCACTCAAACTCCAGTGAAAAACCATCAGCTAACACTGATGTAAAAAACTCTAAAGGAGTAAATAATAATAATAATAATAATAATAATTTAAAGAAAGGAATGAAAGAAAGACTAAAAAGAAAAAAAGAAAAATCGAAAATTAACTGAATAAATAGATAAATAAATATATAAAGCATAAATGATTGTATGCAAGATAAGAAAGAAAAGGAAAGAAAGAAAAGGAAAGAAATAGCCGTCACCAAAAGAAAGAAAGAAAGAACGACTTTATTAGGAAAGAATACGTAAGCATCCGGAAGAAAACGTCGGGCTGACTAAAAAAAATAAAAATAAAAATAAAAATCAAACGACAACCATCACGTTTTTCGTGAAAGGCCATTTCAGCCATTACAACCGGAACAATATCAAAATGTGAATTAAAAGCTGCGCGCATGCGTACTGCCATAGCTACGCATGCGCGAGTGTGAAAGTGTGTCGTACGTAAAACCACTTTGCTTTCCTTTCAGGGTCACAGCTAATGGCTGGCCTGCAGAGACACCCGGCCAATCAATCATAGCTACCCATCACTTTTGCTTTCGGTCGGCTGGCTTAGCGTCACTGACAATTTGTCTGGTAGACATTGGTGCATTTACGAAATGCTCTCACGACTTTGAGGCCAGAGTGTACTCTATCTACACTCCACACCCCATACCAAAAGTGGCACATGAACCGATCGAGCGAGAATATCACTGAAGATCGATGACAAAGCGTTCAATTGACTCGCTTCCGTCAAAGTGAAAAGGAGTGTCGGGATTGTTCGTGAATTTATTTTCACTTTTTTGTCTGGGTAGACTGACAGGAACAGAGACAATATATATATACACACACACACACACACACACATATATATATAAGGTGACGAGGTATTTCTTTTCTTTTCTATCTTACTTTCATTCATTCATTCTTTCTTTTATTTATCTATTCATCTCTTGAATCTTCAGTTTTCTTCTTCTATTTTTACTTTCTATAACTATAAAATGTATGTGTTTGTCTATTCGACCAAATATGCTATATATATATAGATGTATATATATATATATATATATATATGTGTGTGTGTGTGTGTGTGTGTGTGTTGTTTGTTTGGTATTTTTGGTATATCAAACTTTGTGGGTTATTTAATGCCAAATCCATTTGTATACAGATAAACAGTTCTATTTCAAACAATTCGGTTTAGCATAAGTATAGAGTTTAATAGTACAAAAACATTTCTATTTCAAGTATAGTTTTTGTTTACACACAGTTAAATGTCAAAAGACTTCTATTTCGTATAATTCAGTTAAGCTTAAGAACAGTTTCAATGTCAAAATTGGTTCCATTTCAAACAATTCAGTTTAGCATAAGTACGCAGTTTAAATATCAAAACAGTCCTATTTCAAGTAATTTGATTTAGCATGAGTACGCAGTTTAGTTGTATTTAACTTATTGATAGGGCCGTGTCAGGGAACGATGGCAATGAAGGGAAACTCTGTATTCCCTAAAGCTCCAGCATCATTGGAATCTCACAATCAGATTCCCCCTCTGCAGAGGTGCAATCGGTGTAGTCTATAGCCGTAGCCGACAAGACAATACACAGAATTAAATGTAAAAACAGTTTTATTTCAGATAATTCCGTTGAGCATAAGTACGCAGTTTACATGTCAAAACAGATTGTACGCAGTTTAAATGTCAAAACAGTTCTATTTTAAACAATTCAGTTTAGCATAAATACGCAGTTTAAATGCAAAAACAGTAAACTCTCGAAACCACGGTTTAATTTTATTTGACTTATTGATAGGATCCTATCAGATACAATCACTCAGGGACAGAGTGAACCTGGGAGCAATGACAATAAAGTGGTGCTCCGCATTCCCTAAAGCTCCAGCATTATTGGAACCTCACCATCAGATTGTTTAGTGTCATATACAGGACACTCACTGTGGAGTGTCCTACACCTCTGCAGAGGTGCAGTCGGTATATTCTGCAGCTCCAGTCAACTGGGCAATATATATATATATATATATATATATATATATATATATATATATATATATTGTCATCCACACACACAGACTTTTTCGTTGTATCACAACTCTACTAAATGGTTTGACCCGCGAGAAGCTAGGATCGAAATCCGGCTGACTTTACGTCAGTTGGACATCTTACTCCATAGCCACCGTTATTCTCATCGAAAGTAAAGGAATTTTTTAGGTTTATATTTCTTCATATACGTTAGCTATACCCGCAAGATCCTTCAAGCTGGGATTGTAACACATTTGGTCGAATTTTCCAGATGAGAATTATTTTTGGTATCCAAATGACCGCTATATGATCTCTACGTATTGTATGTACCTGACCGTGAGATCTACGCGTGGGAGGCATTTGTTTGTTGTGAATGTGGTATGTTCCAAATTAGTCGTAAGAGTTTTGGTTAAATATTTGACTTCGGCATTTAAATGTTCATATGTCAACACATCCGCCCTTCCAATTTCAAAGCGCTACCCTAATTTGAAGCAGCAGAATTTAACATTCCTTCAACTTTTTATCCGGTTCTCATGGACCAAAAATAATTCATATAATTTGCCTGATTTTTTTTAAACACAAAATTTACCCAGCGTTTATAACAAACACACCGACATGTTCACGCAAAATTCAACAAGTTGGCGGCGAAAATAATCTAAAACGGGGGGGGGGTAGAGAGAGAGAGAGAGAGAGAGAAGATTATAAACTCTCATTCTTGTAACTCGAGGCTATTTCTCTGTAGCGACATAAAGCAGAAGTGAATATTACAGTCATTAACTCTTTCTTTAAGACGGACAGCAAGGACACAGACTAAAATCTGCTTAATAGCTATTATCTGATATTATTATACGTTAGTTGGTTTGGACCTTAGATATAAGTTACCTTCAGTCATGCTATTTCGAATATGACGACACACGAGGACGGAAAAGAATATTTATATTTACTTCTTGTATAAATAAATAACTTTTAGGTTTTAAAAATCCAGAAGATTACCCGTTATATACGTACAATCCCGATAGATACTTGGGAACATCAAGTATTCTAAGTAGGATCAGACCTGCATGCTATAATAAGCAAAGCTTTGTAAATAAAAAAGAAGTTAAGCAATGATCAATCTGTTCTTTACTTAGATGGGTGACCACTTACGAACAACAAATATTGCAAGCAGGCTTAGATCTGCGTGCCAGACTATGTAAAGTTTGTAAATAATAAGGAAGTTAACCAATGATCAACTTGTTCATTACTTAGAAAGGTGATCACTTACGAACAACACATACTATAAGTAAGCTCAGGTCTGTATGCTTGATTGAGCCGTCTGCATCACGGCAGAGGGTAAAGGAAGTCCCTTTCCCACGAGTGTCCTAGATATGACACTAAACTGCATCTGATGGTGAGGCTCTAATCATGGAACTTTGGGGAATGTGGAGTCCTTTTTTATTGCTATTATTCCCAGGTACCCATTGACAAGAAATGATAGTACCTGTTAGGGTTCCATTTATGGTTCAAATAGATCTATTTAATCATTTACTATACTTGAAAACATTTAACTGTGTGCAAACAAATGATTAATGTTAAATAGAATTATTAGTGATAAACAACAATACTTGAAACCATATACCTGTGTGCAAACAAATGAGCCCTGGCACGATGAAAAATAGTGTTACTTACAAACTATTCACTAACAAACTATATATATATGTATGTGTGTGTGTGTGTGTGTGTGTGTGTCAAAATAGATGCAACACATTAATATGATAATAATTTATTACTGAGACAGCGCAATAGCTGTAATTTAGACTACGTCCTGTAAAAAGTGTATCCTTTGAGCTAGAGACATTAAATTAATGTCGTTTTAATTGTTATTATATCAGCTTCCAGGATATGCAATCTTTTTTTTTTAGTTTCTTGTTTCAATAATAAATCATTATCTTATTAATGGGTTGCATCTTTTATCAAACAGTTTTGAATGATTTTGTCTCCAAATAAGTAAAATATTTGTTTTCTTTTTTGTTCAAAGAATTGTGATCAAAGATTAATTTTGTTATAGTATATCATTTTCAAATCTGAAACAATAAAGAACACAACATTATTATTAGCAGAGTTATTAGCAGTCACATAGGTCACATGTATATTGCGATACCCTATAAAGTAAAGTAAAGTTGGTTACTGTTGTCGAGGGCTACTCAAATTCTCTTTTATCAATAGCTACGACACTGAGATATGGGAAATGTCGCTACTCCTTTCTCTGGATTACTCCACTTTACCCTTGGTATGTACCTTATAATGCAAGGATGTATCAAGTACCATTTTTTGAGTCTGTTATGACTCGACCGGGGATTGAATCCCGGTCCCCGGACCATTGGTGAACTCTCTACCCACAAGACCAATATATATATATATATATATATATAACTTAGCAATAAATAACCCACGAGAGTTGATATGACATAAAACGCAACTAAACCCTTACAGATACCGGAAGCAACCTAAGGCCTTTGTGCCAAAGCTTAAAGTTACGTGCATTCTGGAAGTTAAGAAGCAGTGTGCTTGTTCAACTTAGATGGGTAAGCACTTAGTAACAGCCAGGACCCTAAGCAAACCGTATACCAGACTAAGCAGAACTTAATTAGAAAAGAAGTTAAGAAATTAGGAGCCTATTCAATATTTAGAAGAGTGACCACAGCAAATGTTCTATTTCTTTTATTGAGGTTTTTGCAATTTCTGTGGGAAAGACATTTTTGTTGATACCTTTTACTGTTAAAATACTTAATTCTTGAAATTACGACACTTCTGCTTTGAATCTGTTAACGGCTTGGCTTATTTAGGTTAAAGCTCTTCATCGATTAAGCAGTTTGAGCAACGATAGAGAATTTTTTATAATTTTATTTTTTTTTACATATAACAAATCTTCTCCTCCCTCGCTTCTCCTCTCCTGATTGAATTCTCTGGCCTTCACAGGGCAACCAGTTGAGGAGAAGGAAAAAACTCTGAATTTAAAACCTAAGGACCGTTGTTCGGGAGAATCTGACACCATTCTTCTATTATCGGCTCATCCAAAAAATGTGGCTGGTTCTACTCGAACCTTCACATCTGTAAAATATTCAACGGCATTGGTTTACATTTTTTATCGAGATAGGTCGGAGGGTATTCTCTTTCTCTTCTCTCTCTCTCTCTCTCTCTCTCTATAAATATATATATATATATATATATATATACTTGTTGTGGCTTTGAAGGGCCAGAAATGAATAACACAAAAAGTTGTAAGTTTTTCGGCAGTATATATTTACGGAAATACTGGCAGTAACAGCTACCGGTAACTAAGTAGATTCGCTTGCTTCGTTTATCGAGTCAGTCTATAGTGGTGGGAAAGGTCGATGCAGGGATGTCACCGTATATCACCATAACAATATACGTGGTGCCTTCAATAAGTTTCCAGACTTTTTTGTATGGGCATTTAAAATTGTCGTAGACTCTTGAAAATTGAATATGTTATTGCTATACATCGTATGGGATGACTGACCAATTTTTATGATTTCAGGTTCAAAGGTACACCAACAGCAAGAATTGGAATACACCCTACTAAAGCCTGATTGTCACAGCTAGTGAATTTCAAAAATTCAATCTGGACGTGGGGACACTTTAGAAGAACGATATGCAATAAAATTGTGTTTGAAACTTGGAAAAAATGCCAAAGAAACGGATGGAATGCTTCAGACTGCTTTTGGAGCATCTTGCATGAATCGAGCATCAGTTTTTGAGTGGCATAAGAGATTCAAGGAAGGCAGGGAGTCTGTGAGTGATGATGAGCGGTGTGGGAGTAGTAAGGTAGTCAATACACCAGAGTTGATTGGCCAAAGGGTTAGAGTTAGGGTTACTATGTTGAGGTTTTAAGGGAGTTCAGAAATTCCGTCGGAAGAGGTCAGCACTCTTCAAATCGGTTCAGTGGCATTTCCATCAGGACAATGCACCAGTCCACAATTCCATCCTTGTCACAGACTATTTGACCAAGATGGGCATCAAGACAGTTCCTCAGCCTCCCTATAGCCAGACGTTGCTCCCTGTGACTTTTGGTTATTCCCTAAGCTCAGAGGCTGTTGTTATGAGACAATTGAGGGGATAAAGTGTGACGAAGGTCATTGACACGCTCACACAAGAGGACTTCCATGGGGCCTTCCAGAAGATGTTGGAACGGTACAATAAGTGCATTGCTGCCGGAGGAGATCACTTCGAAGGAAACTAGATTTTCATGTGTGTACTATCAATAAAAGTGCCCATACGAAAAAAGTCTGGAAACTTATTTAATGATCCTCGTATATATATATATATATATATATATATATATATATATATATATATATATATATATATTGGTAGCGCCAGGAGTGGCAGTACCGCCTTGAGCTACCGAAACTGTGTTATCACCCTGGTTGGCGGCTGATGAGGTTAGGGTATCGCACGTGCTTTCACACGTTGTATGATGAAAAAAAAATATATGTGTGTGTGTGTTTGTGAGGTCGTTCAAAAAAGTAACGTGGCTGTATTTACCAAGACAGAATAGAACAATGAATGAAACGTTGATTTTACTTTAAACAGTATCTCTGTTATAATAATGTCATTAGAAATGTGAGTTTTGTATATAAACCTGGATAGAGAATATATAACAATAGACATGAATCGAGCACTCCCATAGACTTATATGAAATTCCTCATATATTCTATACGCGAATAATCCCCACCCACTGTCTTCAGACGCTGACTGTATATATATATATATATATATATATAATCATCTTCATCATCATTATGTCCCGCTGCCAGCCCAAATTTCCCAAACTCTTTTTCTTCATTCATTCTTATTATCTATCGCTTCCGGCGGGTCTTTCAGACTACATCCCGAGTTCACATAATGTGAAGAAGTCCATAGGAGGGCGTCCCTTATGAGTTTTTCCTTGCTTCTTTAGTAGTGTCCCGTATGTCTAACTCGTTTTATTTGGATGTTTTTTGAGATGAAAGGTAAGTGGCCGTATCGTGGAAGCATATATATATATATATATATATATATATATATATATGAATATATATGATTAAATCTTACCACTCAAAAAATTCTTAATCAGTAAAAAATACAGTGCTATATCGCAGAGCAATATTTCAACTATAAAATAGAATAAAAACCCACGACTCTCACGTGACTCAGTATCAACACACACACACACACATACATATATATATATAATTTTCCTTATTTTCATAGAAGATTACAGAGGTTAGGTCCAAGTTTCGATTGCTTGTTTGATCGTTCTTTCTTTTTTTCTTTCTACATTGATAGTTTGTTTGATCATTCTTTCTTTCTTTCTTTCTTTCTAGATCGATTGCTTGTTTAATCGTTCTTTCTTTTTTTTCTTTCTACATTGATTGTTTGTTTGATCATTCATTCTTTCTTTCTTTCTTCAGTCCAGTGTATACGATATATCTTTTTTCCTTCTGTTCATTTTTTTCTTCGTTGTATTTCTTTCTTAAAGTATGGTAAGTTTGATTGTTTTAATCATTCGTTCTTTCCTTCTTTTTTCTTTTTCTTTCATTCAAGATTTCCCTCCTTTTTCTTTCCTTCAAGATTTCCGTCTTTCTTGCCTTTCTTTCTTTCTTTCTTTCTTTCTTTTCAGTAAATCATAAATTCATTTTCTTTTTAACTTCACCAATCACATTCTCCAATTGGGTGATACCCCCCCCACGAAGTCTATCCCATACCAAACCCAACAAGATCTCCTTAACTGATAAGCCCGCCAGCCAATCACAAATTCTCGCCCTATTGCAAAGGGCCCGAATTCAAGGCGCCATCTTCTCAGCCAAGTGTGGATATATTCGTATTTTCTTTAAAATAATGCAGCATACAAAGGGAAATTCTACCGAGAGATTTTATGATTCCACTGGTTGATACGGTCATCTCGAAGACATTTTGATTATTCATAAATTTTTTAAGAAATAGGGGCAGATTTTTGTTTTCGAAGGTAAATTTTCCACACACACACACACACACACACACACACACACACACACACACACACACACACACACACACACACACACATATATATATATATAATTTTGAAAATATTGTTTTTATTCTTTCATTCGTTTTTGTGTTTATCTTATTGTTGTTATTTTTATAAGAGTTAATGTTATCTTTTTGTTTCTTGTAATTTTTGTTATTCATGCGCATACGCAGGTTTATCGCTTGGCGTCGATTTGAAGACGTTTCGTGTGTTGAAAAATGAAAAATAAGCTGGATGTGAACGAGATAGCAAAGAAATAAGAATCAAATGAAAAAAAGGAAAGGAAAGAAATAAGAGGTAGTGAGAGAAAAAACGAGAAAGGAAGAAAAAAAGAAGCTAAAGAAGGAGAAAAAAAAGGTCAAGAGAGGGAGGAAGAAAAGAATAACGTGCAAAATGACAAGGAAGTAAAGAAAAGAGGGATAAAATAATAAAGAAGAAAAAAAAAAAACAAAAGAAAGAACAAAAAAATATGGAGACGGTAAGAATAAAGCTGTAAAATACAAAAGAATGAAAGAACAAAGAATGAAAAGCGAAAAGAACAAAAAATAAAAAAAGGAGTGAAATAAGATAGAAGGGAAAAAAGAATTATAAGATTCCTAATCATGTTACCATGACAATCTCATAAATAATTGTAACGTTCTCCAGTACTTTTTGGAAAAGTTTGAAATTTTTTAAATATCAATTTGATGAAACTCGTAAAGAGTGAAACGTAATAATAAACATATAAACATTATACCAAATCATTTTCACATATCACTTCACTTTCATTCTGTCGGATATTTCATCGATATATATATATCTAAAACGATCCGCGATTTAGCACACTCTAACCCTCAACGCAACACATTTTCAGACGCTGGTGTCTATTGTATACCTTTCAAAAATTGCAAATTAAAATATCTTCACGTTTGCTCGAAAGAACACAAAAGAGACATTAGAATTGGTGACTTAAACAATGCACTATTTCAACACATTTCTCAATCTAATCATAACATCGATTTCAATTCTGCAAAGATGCTCATTTACATTCATATCAAAAGACTAAGACGAATTTTCGAGGCCGGTGCTATTTCACTCTGTAATTCCGTTAACATTCGTCCGGGCCTTTATAATATTTCTCCTTACATGAGCGAATCCATTTTAAATAGCTACAATATATTCCGTTTTTAGTTTATATATTCAAAATATATCATAGTTTTATGCTTTCTCTTTTCATTTTTGTCTTTCTTTTTCTTCCTCCTTTTGATTCGAAATCTTTCTTGATAAATTAACGGAACATAAATTCAACACAATATTTCTAATAAGTCAAATGACGTAATTAAAAAAACAAACAAACAAACAAACGCTGATTCACTAATTAAACGTCTAACTTTTTCTTGTTAAACAAATTTTCCCTACGTTTTTTTATATTGTACTTTTAAACATCCATCGTTCATTTAATATCACTTATATCATCCCTCACAGTCCAGATGATGCTTCATTAGAACCGAAACGCTATAGTGTCGACTTTGCTTCTCAATAAATCTCTCCTTCTACTTGGATTACCTTGTTATCAGTTTTTCTTTATATATTGTCGGATTACACTCCATAATTTACTTCCATGTATTGAAGAGTGTATATTTAGGCAGCAAGTTATTATTCAAGCAAGTTTTGTTAAAGACGATGGAACGCTATTTGTTTATTAAAAGTAATAAACAGTGTTCCATCGTCTTTAACAAAACATGATAATATATATATATATATATATATATATATATATATATATATATATATATATATATATATATATATATGAATGGATTATGTAATTTAAATAATGTTGTATATCAAGGAATTATTTACCCAAAAGAGAATATAAATGATAGGAAAACTTATATTGGAATTTCCTCCACGAAATGGAAAATTAGATACGCGAACCACAAATATTCTTTCTCCCATGAACATCTGAAACATCAAACTGCTCTATCTAAGCATTTTTGGAGTTTGAAAAATAAAGGTTTAACCCCTGGGATTCAATGGTCCATATTAAAAAGGTCAAATACTCCAAAATGTTTCGATAGTAGATGTAATCTGTGTTTAGAAGAAAAAATGCACATTTTGCTTTATCCAGTGCCTGAAAAATTATTAAATAAGAGATGTGAATTAATAGCTAGGTGTAGACATAGAGCTAGATTTAAACTATAGATAATTAACATAAATAATTTAAAAAAAAAACATAGGATTAAATTGAGAATTAATGTAAATGAATAAATAAAATAAAATGTTAGATAGAAAATGTGAAAAAATATATCATATATATGTACTAATCATTAAAAGTGTAACTGATTAATAGATTCTAAATATATTTGATTTTAAAAAAAGTTAAATTTAATTTAATTAAATCCTGAAATTAATTTAATATAAATTTTACTGTATCGTTACGTAAAGTTATTGAATAAAGTTATTTTTCTAATTTAATATTAAATCTGTAGTCTTAAGTTGAAAAAAATTTTTTTAATTAATTTAGTATAATTCTAACCGACAATAAAATAAAAAAACGGAAGTGGGCTAAATGAGGAGATAACTCTTCACTCCTCTTCTATCCCCCCTCACCCTTCTTTCCTGTGTCTATTCTGATTTATTTTATCCATAAGATCTGAAGAAGTCCTGTTAATTTTTTTTCGTGTTTTTGGATTTTTCAAAAACGCATAACACGATGGAAATAAATTTATAATCCTAATGTAACCGGTTTGTTGTTTTTTCTTAATGAAATTATTGCTCTGTAATGTCTGTTACATTGTCTGTTACATTTTACCAGGAAAATTTAAATGTTCACTCTTGAATAGTTTTCTTGTCCTGATGGAATTACTCCCAACTCCGGTTTAACTGGACCAAATAATACTTATATATATATATATATATATATATATATATATATATATATATATATATATATATATATATATATATATATATGCGCAAATAAGAAAAGCACGGGTTATTCAGAGGATGATTTTATCTATAGTTTACCCATTTGCCAATGTTAAACGTTTTTTTATGTTAAGCCTTTATCAGGGAGTTTATGTGATAGTGCATCTTGAATTGGATTAAAATTAATTTTTTCATTATTTCAAATAATGAAAAATACGTTGGTGAAACATCCTCTAATCTTCAAAAACGAATTTACGATCACAAAATCGACTTGATAAAATGAAATGCAAATAACGGTATAGTCATATATAATTTTGAAACTAATCCCACCTTTAAAGATTCCAGAATGCCAAAAGATTGTCCAATTTAATATCATTTCAATTTATCTTCTTATTTATGTTAAAATGTGACAAAATCCTTAAATTTGAAAAAAATTTAAAATCACCAAATTTTGAAACAGAACACCACTAACTGAAATAGAATGTTTAAAAATTTCTTATTCTTTTGTTTCATTTAACAAATATAAAACCAATTTAAATGAAATTCAGAAGACACAACATGACGTATTTAAATACCTTGATGATGGTTTAATATAAAAACCGAAAAATTAAACATTGGCAAATAATTCAACTATAAATAAATTCATCCTCTTAATACCTATTATTTTTTCCTATTTGTGCATTTTCTTGCCCTCAGATTTACTTCTATTTTCCCACCACACACACACACACACACACACACACACACGCGCGTGCACACACACACACACAGACACATACACACACACACACACACACACACACATATATATATATATATATATATATATATATATATATAATATATATATATATATATGAAGCAACAGAAGGAAGTTTGAAAAAAAGGTTTTATAATCCTGACTTTACCTCCCAAAACGAATGTTACGCAAATAGCAATATACTTTCTAAGTATAAATGAGAAATGAATAATCGGAGTAATATAGAGTCTGAAATCGAGTGGAAAGCGTTAAAAAAACGCATGCATATAATGTGAGGTCAAAATTATGCACATTGTGTTTGGATGAAAAATTGTGCGGGACAGGATTCCCAGAACGAAATAAATTGCTAAATAAAAGCTGATAGCAAGTGTCCAAATGCAGATATCCTTTCAAATTTGCTGTCTAACTGATTTAGACCACGTGACCAAAATTTTATTTTTAAATCTAAAAAGAAGAATAAAATGTGTTTATATTGTCAAACTATTGAGCAACGATTACAAACGATATTTAAAGCCTAGAAAACCGTTAAAATCTGCAATTGCAACTGCCAGTTTCCTAATTCAAGTCGATCATCACTTTATGATCGACTTGGATAGACTTGAGTAATGAAACTTGTAATGGTTGATCTTAGTGGTTCTTTTAGATTTTTAAAGTATCATTTTTAATCGTTGCCCAATATTTTTACTGTTATGTATCTTAATATTGTGTTCTGTTTTTAAAAAAACCTAAGTTCTCCATTAAACATTACTAATATATATATATATATATATATATATCTTAAAATAGGTAAGTCCACGAAGAGATTTGTATTTTTTGAATTTATTTATTTTGTTCTTACATATGTGTATGTTTCCAGCTTGTTGTTTTCGTCAGAGAACATATATAGCACAATGGGGTACTCAATGAGACTTGAACTGCAAACACGAATGAGTATCCTGGAATTAAAGAGAATCACCACGCTATAAAAACAACAATATCCATTATAAAAGCCAAAAAGACTAAAATAATAATCATATGACTCTGGAAGATGATTACAGTATCTGTAACACGGGTATGAAATAAAATATAAAATACTAAATTCACTTGCGGACCTATTCATTTTAATATATATATATAACAGTCATTCAAGAACAGTGTATACAACGTTAGTTGCCTGGGTTTTATAAAGATGACTTAATACTCAAAAGCTTTTATGAAACGATACCCCCACCCTGTTAGATCCAAGAGACCACGGTTATATCGACTCCCTAAAATCCATAAACTTCTACATTATGTAAACCTACATTCACTGGATCATATACACGGTGAGGTCATTTCCCCACCTAATACGTAAAATCAATTTAAAACTCTTGTTCGCTGTGTCTTTATCTACTCCAAGTCAAAACTCACGGAAGAACTCATTTATTTGGGCAACACTTTAAAAAAACGGATATCCTGAAGACAGATTTATTACCACATAAGATATGCACTTTTCAGTCAATGCAAAATTTGGCCCTGAAAAGTATCTTAAATTGCCATGGATATGCAATCGATAGAACAAATCAAAAGATCCGTCAGCCGGTGTTTCAATACGGTTAATCTACGTTTTGTTCGCGAATCCAATGCACTTTTCCCATTTAATCCTAAAGATAGTGTTTCCATACATCAAAAAAGTTTCCTAATTTATAAATTCCATAGGAAATACATTTGCTATATCGGCCGCACTACCCAAAGATTAAGAAATAGAATAAAACAACACGTGCCTCTTGCTATCCTCTCAAATGGTTTAAACGGCTCAACGAATTCGTGCAATTAAAATACACCTTTCTCTTGTGCACGACACCAATGGGACAGTCCACTTTGCGCAGATGTTTATAATCCCCACATGTTCATTATTTTGAAAACCGCCAATAATGAGTTACAACTTTCAGTCTTCGAGACTTCACTTATAACCAAACTCCAACTCGCACTTTGCAAAGAAAAAGAGTTTTATAAACTTCTTTTATTTAAGCCCACAGAGTTTAGTACAATCACACCGGATTTAGTCAAGGAAGAAAACAAAGGAGACCGTATCAACCCCACCCCCGGGTCAACTTTTTTTTTTCGTCTTTGATTTTTCTTCTCCCCCCACTGTTTTCGTCATCGACCACTTTCACCTATTTCTTCCTCGCTGCCTGCTGTTCCGGCAATTCTGTCATAAGATATGGGCAAAAAGAAGGATCCCTTTTTAGAACTCAAAATGCACGCTCTTTTTAAAGCTATTTTTAAAAAAAATTTCTTAAGGTAAAATCTTTATATATATATATATATACATATATACTCGTAGGAGTAAAACTAATTGTTTCAATATTATCTCTGCTTTTCAGTAAAATAATCTTTCAATGTATTGAATTTAAACTTTAACAATTCGAAACTGATTCCTTTTGAGATATATTTTCAAACTTGAAATTAAAATAATCCAATAGACTATTTTTACTTCTTTCGAGTGGTGCTAGTGTTTATTTTATCAGTTTTTATTTTAGTGCTTATTTTATTAGTTTTTAAAGCTATCTTGGTTAAGCATTTTATTATGTATTTGTTTAGTTGCCGACATTTAGATATTAGGTCGCTTCTTTTATTGGGCAGTTTTGTTTTTTATTGTTGTTTATGGTAGATAATTGTTCAAAGTTTATAAAATATTGTGCGGGTGTGCTTTGGAAATTATGTTTCAGATATTATATATATACATATATATATTATATATATATATATATATATATATATATATGTATATATATATATATGTGTGTGTGTGCGTGCACACGCGCGTATATAGATTTATATATATATATATATATATATATTCCTTTAGTCATAACCATTTAATCAAAAAGACAACTTTCAATTCAATATATATGAGCATGAAATTAACTCTAACCTGAAACACCTACTTAGCATGTTGTTGCGGAATCTAAAAATAGTAGTGGTACTAGTAGAGTACTAGTCGTTGAAATAGTAGGTGCAGATATGATATTATTATTAACAGTAATATTAGTAGTAATATTAGTAGTAATTGCTGTAGTCGGAGTAATATACGAAATAAAGTAAAAGAAATAGTTGTAGCAGCAGTAGTAGAGTAGTAGTCGAAGTAAAGTAATAGCAGTACTAGTTAAAGTAAATTAATGGTAGTAGTTTAATATTAGTAGAGTATTTGTACTTGTATTAATAGTATCAGTATTAGTTGTAGTAAGAGTAGTTCGGTACTAGAAGAAGTAATAGAAGAAGTTGTAAAGTAAAAACTGCAGTAACAATAATAGCTTTGGTAGAGTAACGTACTATTAGTATAATAGTACTAGTGATATCAGTAGTAATAACTATATTGTTGCTAACTGTAATATTACTAGTTTGATAATAATTGTGGTATAGTAGTAGTTTGGTTTGGTTTCTTTGTTTAATGGCATATCAATTCTTTTTAGGTTATTTAATGCCAAAGCCATTCTCCTAGAAGAACAGTAGTGGTACTATTTAACCCATAGCTGGGAGGATAAGGGGGTTCATACCTTTCCCAAGGGTATTTGTCCGAAAGTGAACGTAATAGCGCGACTGGAGTACGAACTCGCGTACTACGATTCCGCAGTCCATCGCTTTAACCATTACACCACGAGGACACCCCCCCCCGGTATAGTAGTAGGAGGAGACGTAGTCGTTGTAGTAGTAGTTACTAATTAGTTTGCAATCATAATCGTTGTGGTAGTAGAATGATAATGAGTAGTAGTTGTAGTAATAGGTAGATTACGGGTAGATAAAATACTTGATTATCAACAAAGTCATGTACACTGTCATTCCGTGGTAAATGTCGATATATTTTCAAGTCACCAACACAGAATGCAATCAATGATCAACAAGAAGAAATCAGCCATGGGGGGAAGGGGTTGTGCAGGTGAGGCAGGTCACTATCAGGCACCAATCAATCAGGGATCAACGTAGAAACAACAAACAGAAAAATGCGACCAATCAGTGATCTTGAGGGAGGAGGAGGAGGAGGAGAAAAAAGAAGGGTTTGGAGTAGAGATGGGGTGGACGAGTGATTTGTTCCTAATCGACAACAAGCACCATCCAAGTTAATTACCGGAAAAGGAATTGATTAGCTGTGTCTTTCTACTGATTGGATAACCAATCAGTGTTAGCCTGCCTTGTTTTCATCAAACAGGGCAGCTTAGGTTAAAATTAGGCTAACCTGTTGGCCTCAGAATTCTGCGCACGCGCGTGTGTATGTTTAAATCATAAACCCTGACAAAAATTATGGAATTAGTACTCTTGGATGATGTTCACATTTTTCTTTTTTCAATTCATGAAGTAAATAAACTAATATATATATATATATATATATGTGTGTGTGTGTGTGTGTGTGTGTGTGTGTGTGTGTGTCTGCGTTTTCCATTACTAAGGGATTTTTTTACTGTTATTGTAACTCACTTCTCCCCCTCCGTAGATGGCTAGCTCATTCATTGTTTATATGAAGTTAGAACCTTTTCGAAAATGACGATGAATGTCTACGACTTCTGGCAAAAATCAAGGAATTAGCACACATTCTTTTTTTTTTTATTGATTTAGCAGTAAATACTGGATTTCTAAAATACACCTGCAACCAACTATATTGAATTATTTGAATTAATGGTATGTGTATCTAAATCAATGGTATGTTTATTTAAATCAATGGTATGTTTCTTTCCCGATCCATGCAGTAATAACTATCATGGAATGATCCAAATGTTGAGGAAAAATTATGGACATATGAATCGTATTTACATGAAATAAAATAAACAAATAACTATAAAGTTGGATACTAAATTAATATTAAAAACTATATTCTAAAACTATACATATAAAATATGAGGTAATGGTCGTGGTCGTCGGAAACAGACATGGCGATCAGAGTTCAAACCCTGAACGAGGATGTTTGTATTTCACAGACCACTTGGGAGAAGTATGAATCCAACTATGCTCCCTCCAGCTATGGGCAAATAGCAGGGCAAAATGGGCTCTTTAACTTTGGTGGGGCTTCTGATCTAGGAAAAGGAAAACTGAATTCAAACCTGTTAAGCTGAAAAAAATTACCTTGTATCAGATCCTGCTCATGGGAGAGGGGTTGGGTAAATATATGCGTATAATAGATGAGTTCGAGTAACAATGATGACCAAGATTCACTATTGATACACACTCAAACACAAACACACACATACGCATATACATGCACACACAAACGCTCAAACACGTTTACCTATATATATAGTTTTTTTTGTTTTCGTCACGTTGTTGGACGACCAAATCAAGATACAACATTTTTGTTTAACTGCTTATTGTATTTATAACTTTCCATCCAATGTAAATGATCCCAGCAACGAAGTGTTAAATCGATTAAGTAGTATTTTGATTAACTAACCTGATGACACATCAATACACTGAACGAGAAATGGAATTTGTGTAATATTCACGCGCAAAGTCAGTATGCAAAATTTCTTTATTGATTCATAAATTCAATCATGTTGTTTTGAATTATATGACGAGATGACATTATCAAATTCATTAGAAATTCGATTCAAAGTTCTCAATTGTTCATATGGCTATTTTTTAAAAGCTTATAACCCGTACCGACAAACCAAGAATATATATTTATATTATATAATTGCATAGTATCCATAAAAAGGAAGGGTTTATTTATGATGAATATGTTTGACTATCTGTAGTACCTTTGCTTTGCTGTGACATTTTTTTAATGATAGAATTTCAATTTGCGATCATTCAAAAATACACTCACACAAACACACACTCACACACACACACACACACACACACACACACACGCTCACACACACACACACACACACACATGCACACACAAAAACACACGCACACATAAACACACATCCACACACAAACACACACACACAAACACACTCACACATACAAACTCACACACAAGCTAACATAGATTGATTTCTGTTTTTGTCTCAAAATAATCGATGGCTGAATTATATATAAAAAAAACTCTCTCTCATGTCTTCTTTGGATAAGGACACTTAGTTTTAAATATATTCAACAATAAGAAATTCAATTTTTCTCATTAATGTTGTATGACGTCAAGAGGCTCTCTATTAGACAGCAGCAACAGCAGCAGCAGCAGCATCATCTTCGTTTGAATCTTGACTGATGCATAATATCAACTAACGCTTCAATAGCTAACACCAATTGATACTTAAAAATGTCGGTACACACATATTTTTGAAAATGGCTTGAGAAATTAACATCTTATTTTGCAAAGATAGAAAACACACACACACACACACACACACACACACACACACACACACACACACACACACAATCCCAACAAAATAATCTGACTCTACTGTTTTAGGCTTTTGCATAAATATTACCCGTAATAATTGAATCTCATTGATGCTATATGAAAATGAAGACTATTATCTTACATTTGTGTATGTAGGTGAGGTTATCACATTTCCTCATAATTGTTGGGTGACATCAATTTGTCACTCCAAGGATCAACACAATTTCGTTTGAATCGTGACTATGGCACAATTTTAACGGATGCACCAATAAACAATGTCAAACTTAGTTTAAATTCTACAAAAACAAACATGTCCATTTATTTCATTCGCATTTACGTTCACTTGTTCGTAAAGAAGAAAAAAATTCATTCTTTCTTCCTTGTTGATCTGGTCTTCACACACACACACACACACACTAATATATATATTATACACACATATATATATATATATATATATATATACATATCACACACACACACACACATATATATATATATACCAGTGTTGGTTGTCACTAAATCACTTTGTGAGTTTGTGTTGAACCAAGTGCAATATAATATGGAGAGTGCACAATATCTACGATAGAGCAATTATATAGTTTTGTAATAACTCCATAAAACCCAGGAGTTGCAGACTAAATTTCATGGCATTAAATATGTAAATCTATTATATATTTATTTATTATATATATATCACTCATAGTACACATGCTTTGGTACCAGATTTTTTTCAAAAAAGCGTTTGAATTTACAAGCTTGCCATAAAACACAATCCTGACTGATTCTTGTTTCAAACATTTTAAAATACAAATAACTAGTAAAGTTGTCTCCCTTTAGTCGAGGGCGACCAGAATGCTCCCTTTTCAGTAGCTACTACATTAAGGTGTAGGGGAGGGCGCTACTCCATTCCTTGGATTGCTCCACTTTACTCTTGATTCTTACCTTATAATGCTGAGTGTTACGCAAGGCGGCATCAAGTACCATTTTGAGTTTTTGGTATGACTCGACCTGGGATTGAACCCCGGTTTCCCGGACCGTTGGCGAACACTCTACTCTGAAATAGAACCAGAGTGATTCCATATGAAAATGAAAACCGTTGCCTTATATTTGTGCGTAGATGTGTGGATGTTTTCGTTTTCATTATCGTTGTTGCAAAGCAATTTTCACTTAAATTATGGTTTTTGCTCTGTTCCTCGTAAGTTCATAAGTTTTGATGGTGTATTCTATTTCTAAGTTTATCATATCATCTGGTCACCGTCACGAAAAATCCGTCAAATGATCGAATTGGCCAGACACAAACTGTCACCAAGCACCGATGTCTTCGCTATTCCAACTTGGATATATGTATGCTCTATTATTGATATTGAGCACTTTTTCTTTATGAATATGGCAAACTATACAATATTAAAGTAACGCTTCGTTGCTAGGATCATTTACATTGGCTGGGAGGCGTTCGTAGTATAATGGTTACTATCGTAGGTGACACGAGTTCAAATCCTGGACGAGGTTGTTTGCATTTCACATAACGCTAATGCTCTAGGTATGAATTCAACTATTCTACTCCCAACTACAGGTAAATCAAAGGACAACAAGTCTAGGAGAAGGAAAACGCTTAATGCTAACATGTTAACCTCTGCTTAAAATTGACTTTATATTGAATCCTATTCGTTCAGAGGGATTGGTTCATGTAGTGAGGAAATTTCCCGATTACCACATACGCTGAAATGCAATAGCTCATCTCATAAATTGAGCACTCCAGGTAGCCGATAACGTATATGTAAAAAGATGTACATACACAAAAAATTCCTTCACTTACGGTTAGAATGACGATGGCTCTGGGATAATAAAACGAAATAGCCTCTTGAATGACAATACATAGGTTCCCCTACCACCGTGAGTTGAGCTCTCTTGTGGGGAAATTTACCGGCTGCCTATATATGCAATAGCTTTTCCTCGAGAATTGAGCACTTCAGGTACCCGATAATGCATATGTAAAAAGATATATATGCTACAAATTTCTTCAACTATGTTGAGAATGATGATGCTTCTTAGGTAAGCTACCCGACTGACGTAAATTCAGCCAGTTTTCGATCCCAGCTTGAAATCATCTAATTATTCCGCGTGTCTTGCCACACTGAACAGTTGTGATACAACGAAACAGTGTGTCTGCGAATAACAACATATATATATATATATATATATGCATCACATAATATATATATATATATATGCATCATATTATATATATATATGCATCATATATATATATATATATATATATATATATATATATTACCCTTGAAAATATTATGGGAGTAGCACATTTTGAAAATGTTCACCTTGTTTTGAAACAAATGACCTAATAAAACGCCAACATTTTTGTTTAAAAGCTAAACATTCTAGCTTCACAAAACATACCTTACACTAAGTATATTAGATTGTTTTAATTTTTTAAGTATATACTGGCCGTAATACCTGCGATTCACAACGAAGTTTTTTTCAAGGTCGAGTTTCATGACAAAAACACCGAAAAATAAAAGATGAGTTAATGATTTCGGTTTCAGACATGTTTTTTAAAATACAAATACTCACCTCACTGAGTGATGTTATATGAAAATGAAGACCGTTACCATGTAGTTGTTTGTAAATGTTTATGCACGTGCACCTGTTTAGGAGATGTATTTCTTCAAAAATAACCAAAAACGCCGAGACATTTACGTACACTGGAAATTGCGTCCCTTCATTAAAACTGAATAAAATATGACATTTTTGTTCTCTTATAATGTAACATAATTGAACGGCTCAGAAGAAATTGAATAAATAAATAAATAAATCAGACACTAGTCGCCAAATAACAAGGCAGAGTCACTCGTTGTAGTTAAGAATGACTAAGGAAAACTGGAAGTTCGAAATCTCGTGCGCATGCGTGAGCAGAAGTTGATGGCATGGCACGACAGGCATAAGTGAGGGGATGACTTCAGAGAGTAGACTGTGATAAGTGATAAGGAGAAGACGTTAGTTGAAAACGAGCGACGAAGATGTAAGGAGAATAAAGTTTACGAGCTCCAGTATAAAAGCATGTTCGAACCGGGAAAAAATTCAAGGTCTGTGTCGGCTCATCTCTTTCTCCCTAGGATATATTGCTTATTTTTGTCGAGTTGACGGTCGACTCATGTTTCCATACTCCCTTTATTTCTTCCGACGACTGCTTGCTACCTTGTTATAAATAAACCTTTGATGTATATTAAACAGAGTTTCGCATTTGTCAACTTGTTACCACGGCAAAGTCACAACGTGGGTGTAAAGTCGCTTTTGTAACGTTATGGTACATTAAAAATCATGCCCAAAATTATTTCTTCTACATGAAAATAAAACAAATTACAAATAGATAATGCAGTAGATTTGTTTGTTAAAACCGGTATTTCAAAATCCTTATGAAAATGTCTGATGAATGTGCTAAACGCCATTTGTTAGTACATACAATGTACAATGAACATTGATCATGTGTATTTTGATTCGTAAACGCATTTTGCTTACGCCGCTCCAAGAAGACGTGTAAATGAAACATTTTATTTGAATTCAACAAACCGGCTTTCATATTTCTTTCATTTTTTACCCGAGGTTTATAATGACACACAGACACACAGACACAGACACGTAAACACACGCGAGCACATATATATACACACATGTGCGTGTCATTACTAAACTTACGTGTGTATTTCATTAATGAATTTCCAGTGTCTGGTTTCATATGCCAATATTTTGAGAACATTAATCTTCATTAGGTCAGGCGCACGCATGCACGCATGCACGCACGCACATCTATACACATTTATACGTGTATCTATTTATGTATCAACATATTAATGTATAACTTGATATATATATATATATATGTGTGCGTGTGTGTGTGTGTGTGTGTGTATACACCATTGGTTTAGTGGGTAGAGTTTTCGCCAATGGCCAAGGAGACCGGAGTTCAATCCCAGGTCGAGTCATACTAAAGACTCAAAAAATGGTACCTGATACCTTCTTGCGTAACACTCAACATTATAAGGTAAGTATCAAGTGTAAAGTGGAGCAATCCAAAGAAAGAAGTAGGGCCTTTCCCAGGATATCGCTATTGTTGCTATTGAAAAATGAACCTTTGGGTCGCACCCGACTACAGTCGCAAACTTTACTTTTAAATTATATATATATATATATATATGTGTGTGTGTGTGTGTGTGTGTGTGTGAGAGAGAGAGAGAGAGAGAGAGAGAGTGTGTGTGTGTGTGTGTGTGTGTGAGCTATCATTATATTTCACTGCTTAAGAGTTTTTCACACGAGTTTTAACTGGTGATTTTTTATTGAAGTCTGAGTGACAGCAAGTGTCCTTAGCCCGCTAGGACTCTCCTTAGTATTATAGCTGATTTTAACAGTGCTGTGATCTGTATTGTCTTCATCATTCCTCGGATCTTCAGTTCCCCCAGTCACCTTTTCAAGCATTCGGGGACAATTACAAAGAATTAACTCCAATTTCTATTAACATCACTTTCATAGTTCGTTCTCTGGCAAAATCCAAGTATTTGTTTATCTTTTCGGTTTCTTTTATTTTTACTCTGCTGGAACAGTAAGATCCACTTAATGACAAGTCCTTTTTTCTTGTTAATTAGTACTTGATGTGGTATTTTGGTCGGGATTCTGATCCGCTTTTGCCCAGTCGGCTGGGGCTGAAGAATACACCGACTGCACCTCGACAGAGAGGTAAGACGCCCTCCCAACTAGTGTCCTGGTTATGACATTAAACAATCTGATCATATTTACCAACCCCTCCGCTCGGGCAGGATATGACACAAGGTCAATTTTAAAGCGGAGTTTAACAGGTTTGAATTCAGAGTTTTCCTTCTCCTAGACTAGTTGTCTCACCAAAGCTGAAGAACCTAGTCTAACCCTAACCCATAGCTGGAGGGAGAATTACTGGATTCATACCTTTCCCAAGAGTATTAGTGCTATGTGAATTGCAATCACTAAACAATCTGATGACGAGGTTCGCGTAATATTGGGGCTTTGGGGAATGCGAAGCACGACTTCATTGCCATTGCTCCCAGGTCCAGTCAGGTGTGGTCGCACCTAAAAAGGGCCCTATCTATGGGTTAAATAGAATTAAACTGCATACTTATACTAAACTGAATTGTTTTAATTTGGTTTGGTTTGGTTTGGTTTCTTTGTTTAATGGCATATCAATTCTTTTTAGGTTATTTAATGCCAAAGCCATTCTCCTAGAAGAACAGTAGTGGTACTATTTAGCCCATAGCTGGGAGGATAAGGGGGTTCATACATTTCTCAAGAGTATTTGCCCGAAAGTGAACGTAATAGCACGACTGGAGTACGAACTTGCGTACTACGATTCCGCAGTCCATCGCTTTAACCATTACACCACGAGGGAACCCCCTCTTTTAATTAGAACTATTTGACCAAATTGAATAGCTCGAAAAAGAAATATTTTTGATAATTAAACTGTGTACTTACATTTAAACTGCGTACTTATGCTAAAATGAATTGTTTGAAATGGAACTATTTTTTTTACATCAAAACTGTACATACAATAACCTGCATTGTTTGATATAGAACTGTTTTGATATTTAACTGTGTGTAAACAAAATCTATTCTTAATTGAATTGGCTGAATTAGAACTGTTTGAATAAACTGAATAGCTTGAAATAGAAATGTTTTTGACAATTAAACTGTGTACTCATGCTAAACTGAATTGTTTGAGATAGAACTGATTGTTGTATAAAAATTGATTTGGTGTTAAATAACCTACAAAGATTGATGTGCCATAAAACCCGAACAACCAACCAACAGATTGTATTTGAAGGTCACAGAGACGTCTATA
>OY757947.1:24397011-24419511 GCA_963585895.1 Sepioteuthis lessoniana | reverse complement strand
CTTTTTTATTTGCAAATTGTATTATCTGTTCTTCTTTTATATACCATCAGGATCATGGAATAGTTATAAATAATTAATAATGATAATATATATATATATATATATATATATATATATATATGTGTGTGTGTGGGTGTGTGTGTGTGTGTATGCTCACAGAAGAACCTGATGTTGCCCGAAATAAAAAAAACAAACAAACAATATACCAAAGTACATATTGTTAAACAAAATGCATTCTATTTGCTTTCTGTGTGAATGAATCTATCTATCTATCTATCTTATGGAGAAATGGTAGATTTTGGTAAGTCTGATATGATGAGAAAAAATGTGGAAAAGTAAATTCTAAAATAAAGACGAAATATCGTTGTCAATATTTTTTTGGCTTATCCACTTTTCCACTTATTTTTCTCATATATATAAATATATATATGTGTGTGTGTGTGTGTGAGTGTGTGTGTGTGTATGTGTGTGTGTGTGTGTGTGCCTGAATTTTCAGCAATTAAAATATATTTTGCATCTTATATGTTATTAGTTTATTTACTGCTAAATAATAAACCAAGGTGAACCTCCTCTAAGCGGGTTGATTCTATCATTTTTGCTTGTGGTAATATATCATATCGTTTAATAGAAAATATGCATCCAAAAGACATCTTTCTTCATCTCCACAAATGCAATCGACATTTTATCTTTTATCTTGTTCTTCAAAGATTTCCAGATGATATTTGCTAAATATTTTACGCATATTATTCCTGAAACAGTAGCTTATTTTATTTTATTTTATTTTATTCTAAAATGTTTTTCTTTAATAATTTATTAAGTGCGGCTGATTTTGCAAAATGCTTTTTGATTAAATGGAAAAATATTTTCTCCAACATTTCTTTTAAAACTTTTGCTGAAGGCTGAGTTGAAGTATTTTTTAAAAATATTTCTTCAGCATTTGTCATTGTTTTAGATAGTTGTAAATATAAATCAATTTGATATTGTGTCCGCTATTTGTTTAGGGCGGAATTGTATTCTATTTTCTCTTTATAGAAAATTTATGGTTATTTTTGTTTATGGCTGTCCTCTATGTGATAGATTTATTTATTTAGTGCTCAGTGACCGTTGGTGTGTGGTCAGATTTTGTGCTAATAAATAGAACTTTGGAGGTGCCCGTGGTGTAATGGTTATCGTCGTAGGAAATGGACACGGCGAGACGAGTTCAAATCCTGGACGAGACTGATTGCATTTCACATAGCACTAATAACCTTGTGAAAGGTATGAATCCAATTATTCTCCCTCCAGCAATCCCTGGAAATCTATGGATAAATAGTAGGGCAGACTAGGTTCTTTAGCCTTGGTAATGCAACTAGTCTAGGAGAAGGAAAACTCTGAATTCAAACCTGTTAAACTTCGCTTAAAAATTGACCTTGTGTCATATCCTGCCCGAGCGGAGGGGTTGGTAAATATGAATAAATGGAACTTTGATTCGACACCAGTATCTCATTTACTGAAAGCGATATCAGCATGGGCAGAGGTAAATCATGAACTATTAATGACAAATTAACGACCAAACGGAAATACGATCTGATGATTTAATTAGAGGATAAAATAAAATGAGAATTCTTCCAAGCTGTAGCCATGTTAATACTACTGTATAGTTGTACTACTTTAATGAAACGCTCAGAAAAAAAAACTAGATGGGAACTACACGAGGAGAGTGTACGCTTTTTTGAACAGCTGGAAGTAGCAGCTCATAAAACAACAGCTGTATAGCCACTTATCTCCCATCTAACAAAACATCCAAGTAAGATGAACTAGACACAGTATACTGCTGGAGAAGTAAGGAAGAAGTCCTTAACGACGTTCTCTTATAGGTTCCTACTCACAGTCAAACTAGTGTTGACTGACCACCAAGTACTTACATTCATCAGTTTTGAGTGGATACTGGATGCTGTCTAGAATTCTTGCCAAGTGCGATGACTGATAAGGACGGATCAAGAGAGAGAGAGGGGGGGAGTCAAAGGAATTCGTGCTATCTGCATGCCTTGATGATGATTATGTTGATGATCTTGGGGCCTGGTCATCAAATCTGAATTGCAAGGCGTTTCAAAACTGATATAATATCAGGCCATTCTACTCAATATACTATTCCCTTTCATAAGATATGATATCATAGTCAACAGCCTCATCGGCGAGACCCAGAATATACCTACTTCATCCCTTGTAGATGGGTAAGACTCCCACTACCAAAAGAAAAAAGGTGTCATGGCAATGACACTAAATTGCTTCCTGTGGTAAGGATCGAGTTTTGGAAAGGGAGGTAATGTGGAGTCACTCCTTTGTTGTCGTTACTCTCAGGTTCATCTATGGGTCAAATAGATCTGTTTCAGATAATATTTAAAATGATTTTGAACAGTTCCATTTTATTGATTATTTCGGTTTTTCTAAATGTCGGTGAGATTGTGAGAAGTCTGTGAGGAGACATGTCGTCTCTTCATCTCTAACATTAGACACCTGAGCCAATTCACGGGAAAGCTCAAAGAGTTTTTAAGATAATTATTTAAGGGTAGTTGTTTTATAGGGAAACGTGGGAAAACTAAAGGAAATAGATAGATAGATAGATAGACATGAATTGAATGAAAGATAGACGTGAAAGAAAGAAAGAAAGAAAGAAAGAAAGAAAGAAAGAAAAAAGATGATGACGACAATGATGATGAAAAGAGAAGAAGAAGAAGGGAGATTGAAAGAGAAGAGAGGAAAGAAGGAAGGAAAATAACAGAAGAAGATGAAGAAGAAGAAGATGAAGAAGAAGAATTGATTTCTTGGTTTGGCTTCTTTGATAAACAGCATATCAACCTTCAAGGGTTATTCAATGCCAAAACCATCCTTGTAGAACATCAGAGATACTATTTAACCCACAGCTGGGGAGATAAGGGGGCTCATAACTTTATCAAGAGTGTTAGTCCGAAAGTAAACCTAATATCATGACTGGAGTTCGAACTTGCTCACTTCGAGGTCATAGTTTAGAACGTTAGCCATTACACCACGGGGGCTCCCTCAAGAAGGAAGAAAGAAAGAACGAAAATAGACGATTCTAAAGAGTCCAAAGTGTTAAGGTTCTGTCTGAATCCAGTATTCCTTAAACAATGATACTGTCCAAATTTCTTATTGATAAATGTCGACCACGCCCTCAAGTTGATGAATTAAAGAGATACAACAACTCGATAAATATCTAGCGACTTAATTAGCGAAGTAATTAGCAAAGTGCTGATAATGTTTGTAAGTTTATTCATTGAATATAAAAAATAATTAAGGTGAAATATTTGCCCGATTGTACATTTTATGAAAAGCTTCCTGTTTTTTTTTGTTTTGTTTTTCGTTCACACATGCTTTTCATTTTTCATTTTGCACTTTCTTTCTTTCTTTCTTTCTTTCACTTCCACATTCTTTCTTTCTTTCACATTCTTTCTTTCACCTTCCACTTTCTTTCTTTCTTTCTTTCTTTCTTTCTTTCTTTCTTTCACCTTCCACTTTCTTTCTTTCTTTCTTTCTTATTTGAATCTTTCTTTTTTCTATTTTTCTTTTATTCATTATTTTGTTAATTTCTTTCTGTCACCTTTTGATATTTTTTCTTTCATTTTATAATCATTCTTTCTTACTTTCTTTTTAAATAAAATTCTTTTTTCTTTCTTTCTTATTTTTTTTACTTGTTTTTGTTTTCTTTAATTCTTCTTTATTGTCTTTTCTACCAATCTTCATTTTTCATTGTTTATTTATTTCATCCAATTTTTCTTCCTTTCTATTTTTTGTTAATATCGTTGAGACCAATCAAATACATCATGACGAACAGCCGCCTTTCTTCTCTGTTTGTCTGTCTCTGTCTCACACTTTCGTTCGCTCAGTCTCTCTTTGTCTATCTCTCACATTGCAATTCTATGGTCTTGAATAAACTGCGAGTAATGAACACCAATTTCTTGCTGTTGTATTGGGTGCGGAAGCAAAATGTGAAATAATTTTCAAATCGTTTTTTTTTAAATCTGATTAGTCCAATTTTTGAAAAAAAAAAAAACGCGATAAACCTAAATTTTCATGATTAGCTCTATTATTCAAGCCCTTTTAAATTAAAATTCAGCACAATATGAGTGTGCACGAAAAGAAACAACAAAGAATCTATGATTTGCTTAACGTCGATACCAAGCCAAAGATTTTATTCCCTGCAAAGCAAGAAGAAATTTTTATAGAAAAAGAGCTTTTTAAGGAAAGGGAAAAGTTGAGGATTGAACAGAAAATGGAAACAAGGCTTTTTAACTGCTCTCGCTACGGTGATTAAGAAGGATCTCACAACGTCAATAAGAAAGCTCTCTAATGAATTGAAAGTCCTCGAAAAAAACTGTGAGGACAGCAATTAAACAAGATTTAAGCCCAGGCCTTAACCCCATTGACTACGTTATATTGGGTGTTTTAGAAAACTAAATAAATGCAACTTCCCATTGAAATATTGGTTCGTTTAAAACTGCTATTGAGGAGGAATGAAATAAAATATCGGAAAAATTTATTTTGAAGGCACTCAAATCGTTTCGAAGGCTTCTTGATACAATAATTGAAAAAAACATAGTGGCCATATTGAGTAAATTTACTGTTTTATGTCTATCTTCTTATTTTTTAGTTGATTTTTTTAAATTTAAAATAAACTTTTTTTTTATAATAAAGTCGTTTATTATCATACAATATTCTAAATCTTGCTTCCGCACCCTGTATATAGACAGTACTGCTTATAAATATTTGAACAAACATACAATTTGTTTTTAATCATTTCCTTTTGAAAGTTCCAAACTTCCAGTAAGAAGAACTAAATGTTATTGCGATCAATTATATCATTTAATAATTGCAGGATACACTGGATGCTTCTCTGCAGAGGAGTAAAACTCCCCCAACGATTGTCCTAGACATGACACTAAATAACCTGATGGTGATGTTCCGGTAATGTCGGAGCTTTGGGGAATTCGGAGTACCCCTCCATTGTCATCGCTCCCCGATCTACTCTTGCTTAGAGTGGTAGCACCTGATAGGATCCTATCTATGGGTCAAATAGGACTAAACTGGTTAATTATACTAAACAGAATTGTTTGAAAAAGAATTATTTTTGACATTGAAACTGTGTACTTATGCTAAACTGAACTGTTTGAAATAGAACTGTCTGGAATTTTGCTAAACTGAATTGACAGTTTTTGACATTGAAACTGTATTCTGATACTAAACTGAATTATTTGAAATAAAACTGTTTTGACATTTAATTGTTTGTAAACAATAACTATACTTATCCTCAACTGAATTATTTGAAATTTAATTCGGCGTTAAATGACTCGAAAAGGGTTGATACACCGTAAAACAAAAAAACCAACCCACCAACCAACCAACTGAGCAACCAACTGAGCAACCAACCATTTAATAAATTTATCAATTTTTTCTTGTCTCTGGGGAAAAGGGATAAATAAAGAATAAATAAAAATATCTGAAAACTGAGTGGCGTTTTTTGGAAAAAATTCAAGTCAGTCATAATAATAACATAGTTTAACAAAATTTTTTATGCCCAGAATAAATCGAAAAAATAACTATTTTTCTCTTAAAATCTTATTTGTGTGACCATCGAGCAGATCACAAAAAGATGATAGCATTACATAACAAACAGTTGAGATCTATTATTGAGGGTTTAAAATATACGGTTCGTTGGTTGGTTGTTTTGTTTAACAGCATATCAACCCTTTTCGGGTCATTTAATGCCGAATTAAGTAATTTGAAAAAAGTTCAAACTATTCAGTTAAGTATAAGTACAGATATTTGTTTACACACAGTTAAATGTCGAAACAGTTCTATTTCAAACAATTCAGCTTAGAATAAGTAAGCAGTTTAAATGTCAAAACAGTTCTATTTCTAATAATTTTGTTTAGCAGAAGTACTCAGTTTATTCCTATTCGACCCATAGATAGGAACCTTTCAGGTGCTACCACTCTGGGCCAGAGTGGACCTGGGAGCAATGGCAATAAAGGGGTACTCCACATTCCCCAAAGCTCCAGCATTACTAGAGCCTTACCATCAGCTTGCATAGTGTCATATTCACGACACCTACGGTGGAGGGGTCTTACCCTTCTGCAGAGAAGCAGTCGGTGTATTCTACAGCTCCAGCAAAGCTACCGTGAGTCCACAAAGTGTAATTGACTGATACTGACCTTTGAGAGAAGTTGAAATCTTGTCTGTCATGGGAGGATTGTAAAGTAATAATTGACAGATACTGAAAAGAAATGAAGAAGAAAGAAAGGAAGAAAGAAAGGAAGAAAGAATTTTTAAAAAAGAGGGGAAAGAAAAGCAGCGAGAAAAGAAAGAAAATTCATAACTACTATAAAAAAAAAAGAAAAAAAGAAAGATAATTGCTACTAAGAATAAAAAAAGAAATGAACGAACAAATGTCTTAAATAGAAACAAAAAAAATGAAAGACTCAAGTTTGAAGAAAGCTTGTCATTGGAGGATTGAAAAGTCAGCTGACTAAAGTTCCGAAAGTTAGAAGTTAGATTTTAATTTTAAGTTAGCCGTGTCCAGTCGAAATAATAAAGTGTTATTTTCCATCTATGGTCCATACATCCCTGACCCGCGCACGGGGTCAATAAGATATAAGAAATGAAGAAAGTTATGTGAAAATGCATGAAAATGAAGATAGTAGACCAGCCAAAAAAAAAAAAAAAAGATGGAAGAGCGAGATGAAGAAGAGAACCTTTCTTAACCAAAAAAAGAACAAGATGGCTATATAACTAGAAATGTATACATAATCTATCAATTTTGAACCTGATAGGTGAAAATGATTTTCATGACAGTTTTATGGAGGTGCTCGTAGTGTAATGGTTAACGCCGTAGGGAATGGACTGAGTGACACGTGTTCAAATCCTGGATGAGGCTGATTGCATTTCACATACTATAAATACCCTTGGGAAAGGTATGAATCCAATTATTCTCCCTCCAGCTATGGGTAAATAGTAGGACAGACTGGTTCTTTAACCCTGGTTAGGCAACCAGTCTAGGAGAAGGATAACTCAAACCTATGAAGCTCTGCTTAAAAATTGACCTTGTGTCACATCCTGCTTGAGCGGAGAGGTTGATAAATGTATACGTGGCAGTTGCAGATCTCGAATAACTACACACTTCTGAATATCTTGTTCATTTCTATAAAAATGCAGATACATATTGATTCATATATTGCTTAATTCAAACTTTATGTAAATGAGAATGAGCAAACTTCCCTGTTTTTACATAGAAAATTGGTTCATTTCTAAATTTTATTATCCAAAGTACATTGGAAACAAGGGATATAACAATTACAATATAATCAATAAAGAAATGACACATATAAACTTGTCTTATATAGAGTTATTTGCAGTTTTGAATGCTAAAATCAAGAAATACCTTTAAATAAAAAAGTAATTTTTTTCTATTTTAATAAAATTTCTTTTTAGAATCGAACAGAGAGACAAAAAACCTTAATTGGTATCTGTTTGGGTTACCAAAATACTTAATTTGGAAAACGCTAAACTCTTTAATGGATCTGATAATCTTTGGCGATAAAAGATATTCTGTTTGTTTAAATATTTGTCAGCCCTTCCTTCTAAAGGATAATACTATAAAAAGTACTTCACATAGGCCCTAAGTGTCTGAAGTATTTGGTCCGACACATTCAGAGCAACCTCTACCATCAGTACGCATAGACTACGCCATAAGGACCAACTGAGTTAAAACGAAAATAGATAAGACACAAAAGAATATCAAATACAGGCGATGTGGTGATCGAGGCGAAATGATGAATCCCATAATAAACGAATGCAGCAAACTAGCACAAAAAGAGTACAAGACTAGACACGACAGGGTAGAGAAGGTGATCCACTAAGAATTGTGCAAGAAATTGAAATTTGACCATTCTACAAAATGGTATATGCACAAATAAGAATACATCTTGGAGTATGAGACGCACAAAATTCTCAAGGATTTGGAGATATTTTAACATATAAATTAATTCCGTCCAGAAAACCAGACCTAGAAATAAACCACAAAATAAAAAGCCAGGCGAATAGTGAAAATGGCCGTCTCGTTGGACCGCATATTGAAAATCAAAGAAAACGAAAAGAGAGACAAGTGCATAGACCTTGCTAGAGAACTAAAAAAGATGAAGATAACGGGAATACCAGTTGTAATTGGTTCTCTCGGAAGTAAGGTGGCTGGAAGAGTTGGAAATCGAAGGAGAAGCCGAGACTATCCAAACTACTGCATTATTGAAATCGGCTGGAAAACAGAGACGAGTCCTGGAGACGTAAGGAGACTTGCTGTCACATAGACTCCTTGAAATACCATCAGCTAACGCTGGTGTGAAAACTCCCAAGGAATAATAATAAGAAGAATCTTGGCGGTTGACACCATCAACCAAGTGGAACTGAAAAACAAAATTCAAAAAGAATATCTTCGGAGAACGAGAAAACTACTCGAGACAAAGCTCTGTAGCTGAAACCTTATCAAAGGAATAAATACTTGGGCTTGTTAGATACTCGGGACCCTTCCTTAAGTGGGCCAGAGATGAACTTAGACAAATAGACCAAAGAACTAGAAAACTAATGAACAAGGAATTACATCCCAGAGACGATGTTGACAGAGTATATGTACCAAGAAAAGAGGGAGGAAGAGGACTTGCCAGCATCAAAGAGAGCGTTGTCACATCCATACGACGACTCGAAGATTACATAGAAAAACACGAACGAGGACTGATTACGGCCATCTGAAACAATACTGACAACACGATAGATAACAGAATGACAAAAACTAGGAAACAAAAAAAGGCAGGAAAACAACTCCATGGGCGTTTTAAACGACTGATAAACAACATCTCACACGACAAAACCTGGACATAGCAAAGAAAAGGAAACTTTAAGAGAGAAACAGAATCTCTCCTAATGGCAGCACAAAACAGCGCCGTAAGAATCAAGGCGAGGATAGATAAGACGCAACATCAGAGATGAAACCATCAATCACATAATAAACGAATGCAGCAAATTAGCACAGAAGTAGTACAAGGCTAGACACAACTGGGTAGGCAAGGTGATCCACTGGGAAATGTGCAAGAATTTCAATATGACCATGTCAGCAAATGGTATATGCACAACCTGTCCTAGAAAATGACACACACAAACTCCTATGGGACTTTAACATACAAACGGATCACCTAATCTCGGCCAGAAGACCAGACTTATGATAATCAACAAAAAAAGAGTATTTGCAAAATTATCGACTTTTCTGTCCCGGCTGACCACAGAATAAAACTGAAAGAACGTGAAAAGAAGGATAAGTACCTCGACCTTGCTAGAGAATTGAAAAAGCTGTGGAACATGAAAGTGACGATTGTACCAATTGGGATTAGTGCTTTTGGCACAGTAACTAAAGGATTATTAAAGGGCCTGGAGGGTTTGGAAGTTGGTGGCCGAGTGGATACCATCCAAACAACAGCATTATTGAAAACGGGCAGAATACTGAGAAGAGTCCTGGAGACTTGAGGAGACTTGCTGTCACTCAATCTCAAGTGAAAGACTATCAGCTTACGCTGAGTAAATAATAATAATAATAATAATAATGTGTTCACTGTATTCAGCAAAATTCGTTCAATAATCCTGAGTTTGTTAGGATAGATAATCGAATCATTTAAAACTGATTTTTACTATATTTATGTCCGTTATGGTGAGTATATATATATATATATATATATATATATATATATATATATATATATACGTGTGTGTGATTGTGTGTGCATGAAAAATGGGAAATATCTACACATATGAAATTTATTAACTTAAAAGTTGATTACATTATATATATATACATATATATATATATATATAATCTGTCAAATTTAATCAGAAATTGCAAATTTTCGAAATGTCATTAAAAATACATTAAGAAACGAAATAAAGAAACATAACAAATTTTAACGAATTAGAATAAAGAAAAAAACTGCAATCAAAAAAGCAAAATTATAAAGGAAAAATAAATAAATGAATAAATAAAGAAAATTAAAATTTAAGAAGATTGATAAGAAAGACAAAAATGAAAAATAAAAGGTAATTAAAAAAGAAAGAAAAAGTTGAAAAGTATGATAGTTAATAAGAAAGAAAGAAAGAAAGAAAGAAGGTGAGTAAGTATATATGCAAAAAAGATTATAAGTAGATAAAAATGGAACGTTGATAAGAAGAAAAAAAAAGGATTAAAAAAAAAGAAACAAGTAAAGATAGAAGCATAACAGACGAGTAGAAAGAAAGAAAGAAAGAAAGAAAGAAAGAAAGAAAGAAAGATTGTTTTGAAGAATGAAGGAATTGCAGGAAACGGGATTAAAGAATAAGAAGAAAGAAATGAAGATTGGTGAGAGGAAAGAGAAAAAGAGAAAATAAATCAAAGAAAGAAAGAGAAATAAGCAATGAGTGTTGAAAGTTAGGACGGCAGAAATGAAAGAAAGAATGAATGAATAAATTAAGGTATCTTGAAAGAAAGAAAGAAAGAAAGAAAGAAAGAAAGAAAGAAAGAAAGAGATGAAGGAAAAAATCAACCTTATTTGAAAGAAAGAAAAGAAAAGAAAGAAAGAGAGAAACTTTTAAAAGCATGACGGCTGATAAGCAATAAAGAATGAAACTTGAAACGTAAAAAGCCTAGTAAGAAAGGAAAATGAAAATGAAAAATATGGAAAGCATATGAGAAAGAAAACAAAAAGAAGCAAAAAGAGAAACAAAAAAACAAACAAACAAAAAAAAAACAAACAAAAAACAAACTAAAAAAAAACAAAAAAAAAAAACTGCCCTCGAACCTGAATGAAAGATATTTCCTCTGAATGTAAATTTTCGACAGTTGAACTGAGAACTACATAAGAATTCTTTCTTTTTGATCTTTTCTTTCTTTTTTTTCTTTTTTCACGCGTCACCGTTCCTCGCCTCCCACTTACCCAGGTCTCAAATATCAAATAGCTCGTTTCTAATTAATTTAATTGGGCCAATTAACATTCCACAAGTTTTTCGCTGCTTGGGGCCCCCCTTCCTTATATCCCACACTCCCATCCCTACCTTCCGCTTTTCAAACGTCGAACTTTTGAAAAGAAACGTAATACATACAGATGAGCGAAAAGATTATGACCACCTGCCCAAAAAGGTGTTGGTCCCCAATATGTACGCCAAATAACATCCTTACTCTCGCAAAATACCCCCCCCATCTGACCCATTGCAGACTCTTCTGGGGTCAAGTGGCAAGAGGTTGACCCTTGCTCAGTTAAATGCTATACAAGTTACGTGGTCCTAAAGACATTGGTCAAAAACCTGCAATAATTGCTCAATGGGATTGACATCTGGAGAATCTAATGATCAATGCAACTCATTGAAGTCATTTTCATCCTACTGGAACCTTTCTCACTAAGAATAACAGTTCGCATGTTGCTGCCGAAAGATAGTTTGCTTTGATTTGGTTTATTCATTTGACGACATATCAACTCTTTATGGGTTATTTTATGTTTGGTTTTGATATTAACTATATTTACAATGTTCCATTTTTTTTTTAATTACACTTTTATCTGTCAGTAACTATTTGTTTGCACACTGTTAAATGATATCAAGTATTCCTATATAATACAAATAATTCGCATGCGGTTGTATTGTTTCAAGTATTTATATCTAATACCAATAATTTGTAAGCCATTATATGGTCAAAACAATTTCTATTTGATGATAATTATTTGTTTGCTTATAATTATGTGATTTCATGTTTTCCGATCTAACACCAATAATCTATACCCAGTTATATGGCTTTCTAATAATAATAAATACCTTGACCTCCCTAGGGAATTGAAAAACTGTGGGACATGAAAGTGACGCTTATTCCAATTGTAATTGATATTTTTGGTTCAGTCACCAAAGGATTATTAAAGAGATTCGAGGATTTGGAAATAAGAGGACGAGTGGAGACCATCCAAATTACTGCATTATTGAGATCGGCCAGGATACTGAAAAGAGTCCTGGAGATTTGAGGAGACTTGCTTTCACTCAAACTCCAGTGAAGGACCATCCGCAAAAACAGATGTGAAAAACTATCAAAGGGTATAATAATAATAATAATAATAATAATAGTAATTATTATTATTATTATTATTATTATTATTATTATTATCATAAGTGAATCTGACGACAAGTGGACTTTGGCGTCCTGGCAGACCACAGAGTAAAAATCAAAGAAAAAAAAAAGAGAGACAAGTACTTAAACCTCACCAGAGAACTGAAAACAGAAAGGAATATGAACGTTTCGATGATACCAACTGGTGCACTTGGAGCAATCCCCAAGGGCTTGCTAAGAGGGCTGAAAGAATTCGAACGGTGAGCCAAGATTTTCCAAACAACAGCACTGATAAAATCGACCAGAATACTGAGAAGAGTTTGGGAGACTTGAAGAGATTTGCTGTCACTCTATTCGACTGAAAGACCCCCCAGCCAACGCTGCTGCGAAAAACTTGTGAAAATTTGACCATACGAACAAATGGTATATGCACAACCCAAGACCTGACCTAGAAAATGACACACATAAACTCCTAAAGGACTTTGTCATACACATGGATCACCTAATCTTGGCCAGAAGACCAGACCTTATAATAATCAACAAAAAAAAAAAAAAGAAAAAAAAAGAGAGAGAATTTGCAAAATTGTGGAATTTGCTGTCCCGGCTGACCACGGAATAAAACTGAAAGAATGTGAAAAGAAGGATAAATACCTCGACCTTGCTAGGGAATTGAAAAAGCAGTGGAACATGAAAGTGACGATTGTACCAGTTGTGATTGGTGCTTTTGGCACAGTTACTAAGGATTATTAAAGGGCCTGGAGGACATGTAAGTTAGCGGACAAGTGAAGACCATCCAAACGACAGCATTATTGAAGACGGCCAGAATACTGAGAAGAATCCTGGAAATTTGAGGAGACTTGCTTTCACTTAAACTCCAGTGAAAAACCATCAGCGTCAGCTGATGTGAAAAACTATAAAAGAGCATTTAATAATAATAATAATAATAACAACAACAACAACAACAAAAAAAGAGAATCTGCAAAATTGTTGCTGTCCCGGCGGATCACAGAATAAATCTGAAGGAAAGTGAAAAGAAGGATAAGTACCTCGACCTTGCTAGAGAATTAAAAAAGCTGTGGAACATGAAAGTAACGATTGTTTCAATCGTGATTGGTGCGTTAGGACAATAACTAAAGGATTATTAAAAGGCCTGGAGCATTTGGAAGTTAGCGGACGGGTAGAGACTATCCAAACGACAGCATTGCTAAGAACGGCCAGAATCCTGAGACGAGTCCTGGAGACTTGAGGAGACTTGCTGTCACTCAAACTCCAGTGAAAAACCATCCGCTTACGCTGATGTGAAAAACTCTAAAGAAGAAGAAGAAATTATAGCTTCAAGAAAATATACTTAAAACAAATAATTTGTACACAGTTAAATGATATCAACTATTTCTTAAATTAATAATGTTTAAATAGATCAATTTGATCCATAGATGTGACTCTAAATGGTACTCCCTCTTCGGGTGAGAGTGGACCTAGGAGTAAAGGCAATAAAAGAGTACTCAACACTTTCTAGAGCTGTAGAAGAGGAGTCTTACCACCAAGTGCAGTTTAGTTTCATTATCCTTCCTTCTGGAGGAAAAATCAACCTATTCTACGAGGCTGTCAACTGAAGAATGTTACAACCATTTTAGAAGATAGAAGATTGTTATCATGAAAGGGTAAAATAAGTCTTTAAGGATATTAAGATGAACAAGAAAGGTATAAGAACTTCACTTATGTTATAGAATGTATCCTAGCACTTTAGTAATTTTTGTTTGGGCTATTTGGTTGATTTTTCAAACATCCTACTTCAGCAGAACACGACCTTTGTAGACCTGCATGAAGGGCGATGAGGTTTGAAAGTTTGGTTTGAATCGAACTTGTGGCTTGCATTTGATTGCTATTTTTCTAATTATAGGCACCACCCTAAACGATGTATAGTAGTAGTTTTCTGACTAAACTATTTGATCCTGGCCATTAGCCTATGAGGACTCTCAGCCCAGCATCAGGTGAAGTGGGCCGTTGAATATCCTTTTGGATTCATCTGTCAAACTTCATATTCACCATGCTGCATTCCGTTGCTTCCTGTATCATACGACATATAACAATCTCTCCTTCATCATAATCTGATATCTAGTGACAAGCCGAGGCAAAATTACTGAATGATAAGGGATGCCGCACATTTCACATCTACAGATATATAAATAATAAATAAAATACGTTAAATAAAACTATATTTCTAATGCTAACATTATTAGAAAATACTCTTTTTTCTTACCTGTTTTTCTCCGGTCGGTTAACATTTGAAGACCTACCTGTATACATTTTGTATGATTGTTCAACTTTGTTTTCCATATATCAATCTTTTTTTTACTTTAGAAAGGTGACCACTCTCGGAGAAGGAAAACTCTTTTTGATTAGTGTTTCCATATTTTCATTTTTCTTTGTTCTTTAGCTTTAGTAAGGCAACCACTCTAGGAGAAGGAAGACTCCAAATTCGAACCAGCGGTACTCCACTACCTGTGGATAAATACAAAAATCCAACAATAAGAAAAAAATCAAGAAAGGTTATCATATGACCAGAATCATGAAGCCTCCAATAAAAATCGAACGAATTAACTTGAAGCCATATAACCGAATCAAACAAATGTTGATCTTATCAAGTTGGAATAGTTACTTGTCACCATATTATAGAATTGGACGGGAATACTTGAAATCATATAATGATGTATAAGTTATTTGTATTAGACTGGAATACTTGAAACGATATAAACGTATGTAAATCATAAGTATTAGACAGGAATACTTGAAACCATTTATGGTATATGAATTATTAGTATTGGATAGGAATACTTGAAACTATATAATGGTATATAAATAATTAATATTAGATAGGAATACTTGAAATCAAATGATGATGTATAAATCATTATAAGACATGGATACTTGAAACCATATAATAGTGTATAAAATATTATTATTTGACAGGAATACTTGAAACTGTATTAGTTTATGAAATGTTAGTATTAGATAGGAACACTTGAAACTATATTGTGGCGTATGAATTATTTGTATTAGATAGGGATACTTGAAACCATAGGAACAGTTGTCTGTTTTATTTATCTCTCCACCTAGCCTCCATTTGCGATTTTTTCTGTTAAACACATTAATCACATACACAGTCAATGGAATCACGAACAACTAGAATTAGAAAGATGAAAGAAAATAGTCGTCGAAATGCTTCATAAAAACGATTGAAAGAGTTTTATCTACATATGAATAAATAGATGGATTAATAAATAAATAAAATTCGTTGAATAAAACAATATTTCTTATTGTAGTTGTTTCGTATAACATTTCGGTTGGTTTGTTAACCGGCCTTCTTTAAGTGTAATATTTTTTATCATCTAACTGTGTGTAAACCAATGATTGATGTTTAATTGATTTATTAGTAATACATTGCAATACTTGGAACCATTTAACTTTGTTGACTTATGCTAAATTGAATTTTTTAAAATAAAACTGCTTGATCATTTAACTGTGTGTAAACAAATAACTAATGTTTAATTGAATTGCAGTTATTGGAGCTATTTAACTTAAATTTAAGTTTAAAATATATATATCTAATATATCTGCATAAACTGAATTTGGCATTAAATAACCTACAATGGTTGATATACTATTGAACCAAATCAAACCAAACCAAATCATATGTATTTAATGTATATGTATAAAGAGGATTTGGTATTAAATATCCTAAAATAGTTGATATACCATGAAACCCAACCAAACCAAATTATATATATATATATGTATATATATAAAGATGATTTGGCATTAAATAACCTACAATGGTTGATATGCCACGAAACCCAACCAAACCAAATCATATATATTCAATATATATGTATTTTTAGTAAACATTACTGAAATGCAATCAAGAAGGTCATCAGTGATGTTGCAGTGGGTTCATTGCAGATTACGGGTTTCACAACATCATATCTGCTCCACCGGTGACCCCGACCTGTTTCCGGGCCGCCTTCTCTCATGATTTACTCCGAGTAATATCAAATGTTCAGGAGTCCTTACATTGTGGACATTAGATCCGCAACAGCCAATCAGAGACGTTGTTAAATGCATAAATAGATATTTCTCTTTGCACATTCTTTCGTATTCCTAATATCGCGCATGCGTCCGAACTAATTTTCGTTGCTTTCTTTTCATAAAGAATCTTGTCTGTCAGAACAAACTAATTTAACCGAAAAATTACACCAGTTCACCACCACCCCACTACGGACAAGGAAACCCTGGCACACCCGGCTACACTCTACCACGCACAATTCCGACATATATTTGCGCGCCAAACTATGCCTAGCAAAACACAGCAGGGCCAGCCACTGTCTCCACGCCACAATGGGGAGGGGGTATAATACTGAGCAGTTAAGAAAAGAGGATTTGGCATTAAATAACCGACAATGGTTGATGTGCCATAAAACCAAACTCAACTAATCAGGCTACCTTTGTGAGGGAAGATACATTATATCTAGCGTGTTTACTCCAATCGAGCAAAGCATGAATAATTGTCTACGTCTATCTATCGTTATTATTCGTCTAGTGTTTTCATATTTTCATTTCTTTTAATTAATTAATAGTCTGAACGCTATTTACTCGTTATGAAAACGGAAAATGAAAAGTTCCGAGATCTCGAAAATAAATCCGGTAATTTATTGTGGGCGAATCTTTCTTCTTCTTCTTCTTCTTTTTCTTCTTCTTCTTCTTCTTCTTCTTCTTCTTCTTCTTCTTCTTCTTCTTCTTCTTCTTCTTCTTCACGTTCAGCCGCATTTACCCATTACTTACTTTTGTTATTTTATCAATACCAGATCGAAAAACAACATAATCGTCCACAATTATTTTCCAAGAAGGTTTTTTTATTTATTTATTACTGTTCTTGCAATTTAGTGATGAGTGGTATTTATATGAATGTTTACAACAGTTGTACTGGGTAGCTTCCAGTGAAGAACAAGTGACAGCAGGCTTCATCTATATGCAAGGGTTCTCTCATTCTCTGATTACAATTTTTCTTGCATTTTTTCTTTGCAAAAATAGAAGAAAAATTGACTTGGTGTCCAGAATTCCGATCCCGGATGAATCTTTCTCCATTTTGATGTTCTTTGGAAAAGTATGCATCCATCTGTCCCCCTTCCAACTATTCCTAGGGCAGATTGGACTCTTTAGCCTTGGTAAAGCAACCAGTCTAGGTTAAAGAAAACTTTGAATTTAATTACTTCCTCTTTTTGTTGGCAGGATTTTGTATAGGACTCTAAGACCTGTATAAAGTTAAGACCACACCCCAAAATAGATGTTCTGAGTGTGACAGTGAACTGTATCCGGTGGTAAGGTTCCAATTCTGGATCTTTGGAAAGTAAGTCGTAATCCCTCATTGCTATAATTTCCACATCATTTCTGATCGTCGGAATGGTAGTAACTGATTTCGTCCCATCTATGGTCAAAATATCTTTATGGTATATATATACATATACATATATATAAATATATATTCACACATACACACACACACACACACACACACACACACATATATATATATATATAAAGTTAATGTCCAGAGATGATGTGTTCGGAATTATTTTGATATAGAATAGAATATATGAGAAGTTTCATATAATTCTACAGGAGCGCTCGAAAAAAGTTCTCATTAGGAGTGACTGTAATGTCAATGAAAGAAAACTCAACGGACAGTTACAATGCCATTATAGATTTATTTCGACAAGTCGTTGGTACGACCTACCTCATCAGATGGTTTCTTACAAAATGCAGAGATATATAACATTGTTTCTTAGGGGGGAAATGTAAGTAATGAAATCCCACCCACTGCTATAAGTGATGTTTTGGTTGTTATATATATATATATATATATATATATATACCTTCAAGAAAAACCAAAATTCGGTCACATTAGGATTATAAATTTATTTCCATCCTGCTAAGAGCATTGATATGAATCAATAACTCAAAAAAAATTTAACAGGACTTCTTCAGATCCAACATGGAGATAATGAATACAGTCAGAATGAGCGAAGGGGAAGGAAGGAGTCTCCTCCCATTAAATATCACTTCCGGTCTCCTTTCGTTTCCGGTTGAGACAATAACAAAATAATGAGATGTAAGTTTTAATTTGATCTCTACAATAATTTAAACTTTATTTTAAAGTAACTCTTTATATTTAACAATAAAATAAGGAATTACAACAAAACTAAATTATTCCAAATAAACATGAAAAGCAAAAACCACAATTCAATCAATTACAGCTCCCTAAATTAATTTACTCCCCATCCTTTTTTTTCACTTTTTGAAACGTACATACGCCCCACTTTACATGGTAAGATCTTTTAATTTTTTTACATTATTTATCCCATTTCAATAACATTTTTATAGTTAATTAATTATCATCTTAGATTTTTGGCTATAAAATCTCATCTCTGATTTAATAATTTATCCGTATCAGGGTATAACATAATTTGTATCTTTTCTTCTAGACACAAGTTACATCTACTATCAAAGCAGTTTTCACTATCCGACCTTTTCAATATACTCCATTGTATTTCTGGGGTTAAGCCCTTTGCTACGGTGATCCGAGTTCAAATCTCCGACGAGGCTGTTTACATTTTCCATAGCGCTAATACCTTTGAGAAAGGTATGAATTCAGCTATTCTCCATCCACCAATGGTTAAAGTGGTAGAACAGACTGAGCGCTTTCTCCTTAGTATGACAACATGTCTAGGAGAAGGAAAACTCTGAAGTAAAACCTGTTAAACTCCGCTTAAAAACAGACTGAGTTGCATTCTGCTTGTGCAGAGGGGTTGGTGCATATATATATATATATATATATATATATATATATATATATATATATATATATATATATATAATATTGCACATATGTATTTCAACAGACAATTTGCTTGCAATAACTAAGCATTAAAAGTTATAAATAAAAAATGTACTTAAGAAAAAAAACACAAATTTTACTAATTAAAACATACATTCATTCATATTTTATGATTTTGAATGCAAATGTAATTAAAAAATAGAATGAAATTACCAAATTAAATTATTGAATTACTAAATTCAAAAAGTTTCTATCTTTCCTAATTCTTATTCTTAATCGATCAAAGAGATTGAAAAGGTGAATTATCCTCAATATTTTGAAGAGTCAACAATCTCGTTCGTTGATTTGTCCTTTAAACATCATAAATTATCACTGAAATTATAGATCATAAAAAACTATTTGACTGTTAGTTAAAATATTTATGAATACCATTTTCTATATCTCTAAAGAGTACAAAGTCTTTTTTATTGCTTTAGATTTTCGGGTGTTTTTAAAGAGAGATCTCAATTAACTTGATAATTTGACAATTCGTTCCAATTGTAAAATCATTTTGTCTTGATTGATTCTTAAATAAATTTTAAATCGATAAAAACAACACTAACAAGTTAAAACATGTTAAAGATCACTGAAACTTGTGCTTCTATCTTCATATCAACACAATCGGTTTTGGTTGGTTGGGTTTTATGGCATATCAACCTTTGTAGGTTATTTAACGACTAATACATTTTTATGAAAATAGTCAGTTCTATTTCAAACAATTCAGTTTAGCATTAGTACACATTAATTGCCAAAAATATTTCTATTTCAAGCTATTCAGTTTATTCAAACGGTTCAAATTCAGCCAATTCAGTTTAATATAAGTATAGATTTTGTTTACAAATAGTTAAATGTCAAAACATTTCTATATTAAACAATTCAGTTTCGCATAAGTACAGTTTTAATGTGAAAAACAGTTCCATTTCAAACAATTCAGTTTAGCATAAGTACGCAGTTTAATTGTCAAAAACATTGCTTTTTCAAGCGATTCAGTTAAGTCAAATAGTTCTAATTCAAAAAATTCAGTTTAGCATAAGTATGCCATTTAATTCTATTTAACCCATAGATAGGGCCCTATCAGGTGCTACCATTCCGGGCCAGGTACAAGACCTGGGAGCAATGGCAATGAAGGGATACTCCCCATTTCCCAAAGCTCCAGCATTACTGGAACCTCACCATCAAATCGTTTAGTGCCATATCCAGGGCATATGTTGGGGAGAAAAGCAGTCAGTGTATTCTACAGCCCCAGCAAGACAATATCGATGATTACTAATAAGATGTAATACTTAAACCTTAAAAGATTTTACATTTCAACCTGTTTTAAAAATATTAAAAGAAAAAGTCACAAAATTAGCTTTTTCAACACCGTATTTTAGGCTTCTTAAAAAATGTTCCAATCCTTCTACAAAGCATTAAAAATTCTAATTAGAATCCTTCATTCCTTGTAAGATGAACCAAAATGATCTGACAATTAGGAATATTTCTTTTGAGTTATTTATTTTCTGATTGATCTCAACTAGTTTCGACCTTATGTCATTTCCAGGGAAATTTTTCTTTGTAAAAAAACCTTTAAGGCTTTAATATAGTTTCCGAAAAAGTGTACACGCTATTAGAAACGAAAAATCAAATGGTGTCATAGCATATCCATTTGTTAAATGAAAATTATTTTCTGGTATTCAAATATATTCAACTGCCTATTATACATCTACTGTCAGAACACTTTGCATTGACTTCTTCTTTTAGGAGATGTATGTTAAATATGGGTAGGTGTGTTTCGAATTAGCCGTGACTGTTTGGTTTGTTAACTTTGATATTTATGAGTCACCCCAAATCTGTCCATCCTGTTTCAAAGCAGACACTTTTGAGCCATTCAGCTTGATGTTAAAACCATTTGGGATCAGTGTTTGTTGACTTTTATCCAATTTTCTTCATGTATTTCCATTATTGCTGTATTTCAATGCATTTTATCAATTCTTTCTATGATAGTGAACTTTGCATCGATTTTAAAATCGTGACCATTTCAGTAGAAATGTTGTTCTACATGTATTAGTTTGTTGTAATGAATATATTTGAATCTGTGTCTAAATATGAAGCCCAGTTGAAGCTATTGAAACACTTTAAACTAGAATTCTCACAAAACAGTGATATATTTATGTCATTCTAAAAAGTTGCAAGGTTTAAGTGGAGAGAATTTTTATAAATTTGCAACACATGGATAAAATCAGTAACGCCCTTCATTGTATTGCAATTTCATTTTTCGTCAGAGCAATAAAAAATATTATTTACCTTTTTGTACTCAAACCTTAACCCCAAAGTATGTAGGGAAATCGGGATAGCCTTTCAATTTAAGAATAAACAACTACAAACACGGAATAAGATCATTGAACCATTATGAATTATTCCCAGTGGAATTTGATGTTTGCCTAAGATACCATGACATAAAAAGATACACTAAATTCACTATGAAAAAACTTATTCAATAATATATTAAAAAGAGAAACCCATGAAAATAGATGGTTATTGCAATGAAAAAACCGAAACCCCCTGAAAAAAAGAAAGAAAAAGAATTTAGCAATACATTAAAACATTCAAGAATATATTTTCATCACCAAACACTTATATCAATATCTAATAATAATAACAATTATTATCATAAAATATTCTCATTAATATAACATTTGTCAATTTTTTCATGCAACGAAGTATGAATGAAAAATAAAGAAACAATAAAGCAAAAGCAATAAATGGATAAATAAAATAAAATGAAAGGTTTTCAAGTTTGAAAATATTTCAAACCTTCTCCTCATCAAAAGAAATGTGAAAATCGTTCGATTATAATAAGGCTCTCTTTAACTTTCGTAAGCCTGTCAAAAATACAGTCAAACCCGTTAGAATCGTGAATAAATCGTGCACAATTTTAACGTTTTTGACTGTATTTTTCCATTTGTTCGATTTCATCATTTTCTTTCGTTATCTCCCTGACGATGGTTGCTTTGTAAAATTTCATGAAACCAAAGGTCGCAGGCAAACTTTCATGTCATTAAATATATAAAATCTAATGTATATTTATTTATTATTATTCGTATATAATAGCTCTGTCACAGATATTGAGCACTTTCCAAATTATATCGCGCTTGGTTCGCCACAAATCCAAAAAGTTAATTAGTGACAACCAACACTGTTACTATATATATATATATATATATATATATATATATATATATATATATATATTGTCATCCACGGACAGACTGTTTCATTATATCACACACACACACACACACACACACACACACATATATATATATATTAATTGTCATCCACAGACTGTTACATTATATCACAAATATATATATATATATATATATATATATTGCTGCACATTAAAGACTACGCTTCTCCATGTGGCCTTAAGCAT
>OY757947.1:24374511-24394511 GCA_963585895.1 Sepioteuthis lessoniana | reverse complement strand
AGATGAATAGGGATAAAACTGGCAGGAGTATTTCGTTGAAATTATTTACATTTTAATGTTGACTTGTTCTTACGCAGTTTCGACGATTGGTCATCGTCAGGAGAAAATTTCGGTTTTTTATGAAGAAAAGCAACCACGTCCTTTCAGATACCATCATAGTCTAGAATAGTGAACACCGTGTGCTGATAATTTTCGGTACTTTTTATGTATTTTCAAAACCCAAGAGCTAATTTTGCCACACACACACACACACACACACACGCATACATATATATATATATATGTATATATGTTCCATTCCCAATATTGAGTACTCTTTATTTATAAATGTAGCAACCAACACACACACACACACACACACACATATATATATATATTAAGTACTAACACCGTGAGCCCCATGGACCTTTTTCACCTGAACAAATTACTAAAAAAAATGAAAAAAATCACCAAAAATCTGAGAATAATCCGATTTAAATTAAATTTTCGGTGTTCTTTAAGTAATTAATTAATTTTATAATACTTCTGTTATTTTACTGAAAAAACTTGTTGATTTTTTCTGATCATTTAACTTTAACTACCTCATGTGTATGGCGCTATTTAATTGGTAGGGATATACTTTCTGTACATAACGATGGCTGAATGTGTGAATGGAATAAGAAAAAAATAAATCTGGAAGAAAATAGTACCCTAGATCTGGATATCAAATTGAAAAAATGTTTTGAGAGCTTTTAATGGTATAATTTAATAGAAAATATAATTTTCTTTTAGATTATTAGGATAATAATTTTGTATCGATATTTGTTCGGCTTAAAAAGAGGGAGTGTTAAATTTGCACGAAATTTTTATTTACTTTTCTCCAATCACAGGCTAAATCTAAATATATTCTGAAATAAAGAATATTATTATTAATCGAAAAATATAAATATCAAAGCAAGAAACTGGGAGCTGTTCTTAAAAATATTCTTACTTATGTTTTAAGATATAAAAAAATGTTATAAGGTAAGAATATGTGAACTTACGGCAAAATTTTGCTTATTAAACTAAACATGCTTCACCTGAATCTATGTTTTTTACAAATACATGAAACTTAGTCATGAGGTTGGTATGAGAAGGTGAGTATATATATATATATAGTACTTAATAATATTAAGTAATATAAATTCATTTATATACTACTTAATAATATATATATATAGTGCCAATCTATATAATTAAAATTACGTCACCTCAGATGTCATAATTCCCTTAGTTATTCACGTTACATTTTTCCTGTTTTATTTCTATTGAAACCCCAATTATTTAGAAAATGGCTTTATATTATTGACATTTTTAGCCTGATTTACATGCTTAGAGCATATATATATATATATATATATATATATATAAACAAAATCAAATAGCAGTTTACGGTAGAAACGGGTCTGTTAATTTGAATACTGATCTTAAAAAATTGATTTTCGAGAATATTTGTTTGGTATTATCAATTTCGAATTGTTTGATTTTATTTTAATGAATATGAACAAAACTCCAATTGATAAATCTTAAAAGAAATCCATTAACTAAAAAAATGACTGTAATTTTATTCTTTTAAGTCTAATTTTGTTATATAGTTTCATTCGTAAAATTTAACAATGAAAGCCGAAAACGTAATAAGTTAATTCTTAATGCATTTTTGCTTTGCCTAATACAAATATTATCAATTCTGAAATATTCACACACACACACACACACACACACACACACACACACACACACACACACACACACACACACACACACACAAAGAGTAAATCTTGAAAAAAAAAACGGTAAACTTTTTATATGCTTTCTTATTTAATTTTCTTTTTTTTTTCTAATTTGATGCATGCTATTCCATACAAACTTAAAGACCCGATGGGAGGCACATATTTTTGCTAGTATATATAATAGCATGGTTATCTTTCGATGGCTGTTTTTTATTCTCATCTATAGAAGCCACTCTTATAGATGAGCAGCAGTAGTTCCCCGATGGAACTAACGATCCTGAGCGTTAAGTCGCAAAACTCACACGTCCAGGACCAGTTTAGGTATTGAGTTTGGCTGTCAATGGGTTTATTCAAATACCTTTACGTCCATCATGCTGCTTCCCACGTGTACGTAAAAAAAAAAACAGACATGCAGGACACTGCTGGAGAAGCAGGGACGAGCTCATAAGTGATGTATTCCTATGAATCCCCATATATGGCCGGGCAAAAGCTGAACGATCAGCTCGAACATACATTCAGCAGTTATGTGAGGATACGGGATGTAGCCCTGAAGACCTGCCAGAGGCGATGAACGATAGGGAGAAGTGGCGAGAAAGGGTCAGGAATATCCGTGCTAGCAGCACGACTTGATGATGATGATGATATAATAGCAATAATATTACTTATTATATGATTATGTCATTGGATTCATGAGTTCGTGGGTACTTCTATTTATGAATAAGCTTGAGCTAATTTGTTTGCAAATAAATGGTTTCAAGTTTTGCTATTTATTGTTTATATATTGTTAAATGGTTTCAAGTATTGCTATTAAACACTAATAGTTCTATTAATTATTAATATTGATTGTTTTCTCATAGATAATTTGTTTCAAGTATTGTTAACAGTAATAGTTATATTTACAAACAGGTAAACGATTTCATGAATTGTTATATAATAACAATAATTCAATTTAACATCAGTCATTTGTTTGTCCACTGTGAAATGGTTTCAAGTATTGTAAATGATCAAATAGTTCTATTTGATCCATTCATAGGATCTTAACGGGTATTACCACACCGAGTCAGAGTGGACCTGAGAGTAATAGCTATGAAGGGGTACTCCACATTCCCCAAAGCTCTAGAACTGGAACCTTCCATCAGATATTTTAGTTTCATATCAGGACATTCAACCCCAGCCGAATGAGCTGACATACATCTACACACACACACACACACACACACACACACACACACACACACACACACACACACACACACACACACACACACATATATATGTGTGTGTGTGTGTGTGTGTGTGTGTGTGTGTCACATACACAGGCACGCCTTCATATATCCCTGACCGACTCTGTTTACATATATATATAGTTTGACGTTTGAGTCAACCGGGTTTCGATCCCAGCTACGGGAAGATACTGTCTAGCCACACTGATGAGTTCTGATAGAACGAAACAGATCTGTCTGTGGATGACTATATATATATATATATATATATATATATATATATATATATATATATACAATGGAAAGAAACACATACGTAGACCTATCTATGTTTCTTCTGTATGCCCTTGTGTATATCCGTATATTTCGAAGACATTTAATCTCTCCTTAAAGCCTAAAAGGTTTTTAAAACTATCATCTACTTAAGAACATTATTCCGATGTCGGAAATTGTGTGGTTTTATCAATTGTTGTCGTTGTTTGAATCGGTCACGTGATTATTGCACTTCGATATCGATACAAACAGATCGAATGATCAATGACTCTAATAAATTAATCCAATATGTAAATGATTACTAAAACGTAGTGAGCACGATCAAACACTTCATTAGTTTTCTGTCACACCTTAAACAGGGAGGGAATTTACACAGTATCAAACGCTTGCATCAAAGAAAATATATTGTCTGGCCCAAAACTCTCCGGGATGTATTATTATATATTTTTTAAGAATCAAATTAAATATGAGTTTAAAAAAATTCCCATTACATTTTAATTGACAAATGCTAAATTTAAAAAAGATCAGTAACTTTTGCATCACTCAATATAATAAAGTGGAACAAGAATACTCTGTTATTGGTTGGTTGGTTGGTTGGTTGGTTTTGTTTCACGGCATATCAACCCCTGTGGGTCATTTAATGTTAAATTTTGTTCATACATATAAAATATATATGATTTATTAACGAATAGTTTTTGGTAACAATACTTTTAAACGAGCCAGAGCTCATTTGTTTGAGCATAGTTAAATGGTTTCAAGTATTGTTATCTAACACTAATAGTTATTCTTGCATACCGTGAAATAATTTCCACTGTTACTATCCAACACTAATAGTTTTATTTTCAAACAGTTAAATAGTTTAAATTATTGCTTTTTAACACTAGTAATTCTATTATACATTATTTATTCGCTTGCACATAATTTATATGTTTCAAGTATTGCCATGTAATACTAATGGTTCAATTCAACAGTCATTTATCTGCACACAGCTAAATGGTATTAAGTATGGAAAATGATTAAATATTCCTATTTGACTCATAGATGAAACCTTAACAGGTACTACCACTCCAGGAGACAGTGGACCTGGGAGTAATAGCAATAAAGGGGTACTCCACATTCCCCAAAAGTCGTAGACTGGAACCTCAACATCAGATCCAGTTTGGTATCATACCCAGGATACTAGTTCTATTTGACCCATAGATGGAAACCTAACAGGTATTACCACTCCGGGACACAGTGGACCTGGGAGTAATAGCAATGAAGGAGTACTCCACATTCTCCAAAGCTTCAAGACTGGAGCCTCACCATCAGATGCAGTTAAGTGTCATATCTAAAACATTCTTTGAAGAGGTCTTACCTCTCTACAAAGATGTAGTCGACGTATTCTATAGCCCAAGCAGACCGGACTGCGTTCACCTATTAAAGAACATTGTTTTGCGTCTCATCTCTCATTAGTTTATTTATTGCTTACAATAAAAAAACAAAATGAACAATCTCTAAGCGAGCTACTTTCATAATTTTTGCAAGCAGTTGTAGACACACGTAAATTTTGTCAAGATGAGTAAATGCCAATTAAAAAAAAAGCTAGTTTTAATACACTTTGTACTGTAAAAACAAAAGATTGTATAAGTGTGTAATTCTATAATATTCACCAGACCTAGTTAAATGTGACCTTGTTTCCTAAATCGAAAATTCTTCTCTCAAGATTTGAGGTCGTGGAGGAGACTAAAAGGAATTGTGTAGTTTAACACCGTATCAAAAGATGTGTTGGAAATGTGTTATAAAATACATTTCATTGGGGGGGGTGTCCTCATGGTGTAATGGTTAAAGCGGAATCATAGCAAGCGAGTTCGAACTCCAGTCGCGGCTATTACGTTCACACCTTGGGAAGGGTATGAATCCTATTATCCTCCAAGCTATGGGTTAAATAGCATCACTGCTGTTCAAGAAGGATGGCTTTGGCACTAAATAACCCACGACGGTTGATATGCCATTAAACAAAGAAACCAAACCAAACCATAGAATACATTTCAAATAGTTGTTCTATAAAAATGCATTGAAAATAATTTTACTATAAAAATAAATTGCAAAGAATTTTACTACAAAATTACATCGAAAATGATTTTTCCATAAAGATGCATAGGAAATTATGAAATGATTTTACGATAAAATTGAATTGAATGATTTTACTATAAACATTCACAGCAAATGGTTTTACCATAAAAATACGTTGCAAATGGTTTTATTATAAAAAGAATAGCCAAAGATTTTACTATAAAATGTATAGAAAATGATTTTACTATGAAAACCATTGGAGAGGATTTTTCTGTAAAAATAGTCGTTTCACTTTAAAAATTAATTGCAAATATGATTTTCCTATAAAAATGCATTGGATATCGTTTTATGATAAAAATTCATTGGAAATCATTTTATTATAATGATAAATTGCTAATTTGGAAGCTTTACATCAAATTGTTTAGTAGTCTTTAAAGGACAGACACACAAACTCTTCTCAGTTATAAATATAGATATTAGAGACCTTCTCTAGTTGAGACTCCAGCTTTTCTCATAAGAAACAATATTTGATGTAAAAATCTGTCCCTGAAGTCCAAGAAATTTATATAGCAATGTCGAATTGTTGGTCGTCTGTCGAGGATAAACGGACAAACTATTTTTAGTAGTAATATAAATAGCCGAAGAAAAATAAACTGAGAAAGAGAGAAGAACAAGAGAACATATAGAACAAATTAAAAAAAAGAAGCAGCTTAGAATTAAGTTGTTTGAAAGGGAAAATAGTGTTAAAAAAGGCGGAGTAAGATAGAAGAATGTGTTGAGATGAAACAACATAAGACGGGGGAAAAAGACGTTAAAGTAAAGTTTTCTTCCCTACCCCTGCATATGTGCCCCCGCTCCACAAAAAAAGGAGATGAAAGACACCAGGAATTGAAAATCTGATCGGAAAATGTCGAAGAAGAGTACCCCGATCATTTCACCTCCTCCACTCCATTATCCACCATTTTCTTCCAGCGTTGTAAAACTCTGGACAAAAATGGACACTTGCCAATCATCAGGATAGAGTCGGAGAGAGGGTCAGCTCTGAAAATTGGCTGTGTTGTCTCCGTCCAAGCATAAAATTACTCCGTAGTCAATCACTGGAAAAAAAAAAGACATAAGCCAAAAAGTCTCACGTGCCCCTGCCCATTTGAAAATCGGGTGTTGTTGCTATTAGCAAACCTGCACGCTTCATAGGACTTTATTACATGTCCATTCTCAGTTCTGTTCCAACAACAACAACAACATCGAACCTCGAGACAAGGAGAAGCTTCTAGTCGATATGTATCAACAGGAGACACTGCTCAAATGTTTTGTTTAGACTCGACGTATGCCAGGAGAAAAGATCATTTTAGTGGAGGCACCCACTAAAAAAAGGAAGCAGGAATATTTTGCCATTGATATTTTATACGAGTTCTTTAGTAACCAAATACTTGTTTAAAATCCCATATAAGTCTATAAGAAACTTGAGTAAAATGTGAGACTTAAATTTAACATATCTTTCACTGGTCCCTTAACTTTGTTCGGTCGGCGGGGGTGCTACTTATGTACAGAGTTATAAGACCCCCCACTATCCGATAAAGAGTATGACTGAGAACTACATCTGGGGATGAGACTGCCATTCTTGGGAGTGTGCAATGTTAACATTACTTCTCGGTTCATTTTGACAAGGATTACTCCCATCCACGAGTTTGTTTAAAAATTATTTTTGTTAGATATTTCAAACCATATGACCGTGCATAAATTATTTGCATTAGGAATAGTTATTTGAAGGTTTAATTATTTGAAGGTTTAATTATTTGAAGGTTTAATCATTTGAAGGTTTAATTATTTGAAGGTTTAATTATTTACAAAAGATTATTTATTACTTGGAACTATGGAACTGCTTGTAAAAAATTTTAAAAAATAAAAATTTGACTCAAGCATTAAATCAATCAACAAGGGTTGGGGTGCCCTTAAACCAATCATAGTGTTGTAGCTAAAGTAGTTTGCAATTTCAAACTCAAAAAAAAAAAAAAATAGGAAGGTAAAGAGGTTAAGGTGTTTGTATGATTCATTGGCGTCGTTTCAGTAGAGATAATTCGTTTTAAACTGATGTGTTAAGAAAGTTCTGAGAGAGGTAGATCTTGTTGGTCTGCGGTCATAGTCGTAGTTTAATTTACTAAGCTTTTTGCTTAGATGTGGCACAAGGCCGCATGAATGGGGCACCCAATGAGAATCGAACTCACTCGTGTAGGTTTGCTAGTCTAACATGCTAACCATTACACCACCCGAGGTGCCCTGCGGTCATAGTCGTAGTGGTGTCGTTGGTAAATTCACCTTTTTATAAAATTCAGGAATCAGCAATCGATTCCAAAAATAATAAAAATAAACTTTATTATAATTCACCTTTGTCTGTCTGTTCCATCAAAATCTCAAGCATTTTCGGCCAGATTTAAACCAAACTTTTTGAAATTGTTAAGGTTATTCTTGCAGGAATTTTAAACTTTAGTTAAATAAGATTATTTGATTTTTTCTCTCCAAAATTTAAATACTTCCTATACCAATAAAAATCCTCAGTCAACGTCATTATTCACAATGGGAACTGTTTTCATATTCAAAACAATAAGCAACGATTTCTCTAATAACTTGCAGTAATCACCCATTCAGTTTTGAAGATTATCACGAATGTTCATAAAGTGCTTTGTGTTCTATTAAAATCCTTAAAATTTCTAACACGTATCTTACTTTCAAAATCTAATATCACAAATACTTTTCTTTTATATAGGAAAGAAGCTCTAGATAACAACATTACAATTAAATGTGAAAATCAGGAGCATATTCGGTACGAACATAAAATATTTTCTAACAAAGTATCTTATGAATGAACATCAGCAACCATCATAAAACCCAAATGTAATACAGGTGAAATGCTGCCAGTAGATTATTTCTTAGACTTCTCCCGTTGCACACGACGTTCAACTGTGAGACTTGTTTATACAAGGGATTTCAAGCAAACTTTAAATCAAACTTTTATTATCATTTTACTTCTTGCGAATTTTTCGCACCAAAATCAGCTGGCGATTTTTTCACGAGAGTCTAAATAACACCAAGTCTTCTCAAGCCCCCGGGACTTTTCTCAGTATTATAGCCGATCTTAGTGATGCAGCCATCTGGGTGGTTTCAATTCTCTCACTGATTTCTAGCTCCTCCTAGGGACCGTACCAAGTGTACCAATTACAATTGGTATTACTTTGACCCTCGTGTTCCATATTTTTTTAGTTTTCTGGCAAGGTCCAAGTATTTGTCTATCTTTTCGCTTTTTTTTTCTTTCACTCTATGGTCCAACGGAAGGGCAAAATTTAAAAGATGGCAAATTCTCTTCTTTTTTATTACACTTGGCTTGGTCGTCTGGTCGGGATTAGGTGATCCGTCTGTATCTCAAAATCGCAGCGAATTTCATGAGTGTCACTCTCTGACTGATTCTATGCTGAGCATATACCATTTGGAATTATGGTCAAATTTTTATCTCTTGTACAATTCTCAATGAAATACTTTCCCCGTTTAGTTATGACAGGTCTTGTACTCCTTTTGTCCTAGTTTGCAATACCCACTTATAATTAATCATTTCTTCTTTTTCTCCACATAATCTACATTTGCTATTCTGTTGCGCGTTATCAATTTTAGATTTAATATAATTGGTCCTTATGTCGTTGTTTTGTGCTGGTATTAGAAGAGATTCAGTTTCTCTTTTGAGGTTTCTCTTTCGTATTTCTCTCTTGAGGCTTTATTATTATTATTATTATTATTATTATTATTATTATTATTATTATTTACTCATTTAGAGTATTTCACATCAGCGTTAGCTGATGGTCTTTCACTGGAGACTGAGTGACAGCAAGTCTCCTCAAGTCTCCAGGACTCTTCTCAGTATTCTGGCCGTTTTCAATAATGCTATTGTATGGATGGTCTCCAATCGGCGAGCAACTTCTAAATCTTCCAGGCTCTTTAATAATCCTTTAGTTACCGTACCAAAAGTACCAATGACAATTGGTATAATTGTCACCTTCATTATTATTATTATTATTATTATTATTATTATTATTATTATTTCGTCTCTTATAGAGTTTTTCACATCAGTATTAGCTGATGGTTCCTCACTGGAGTCTGAGTGACTGCAAGTCTCCTCAATTTTCCAGAACACTTCTCAGTATTCTGGCCGCTCTCAGTAATGCTTTCATTTGAATAGTCTCTACCCATCCGCCAACTTCCGAGTCCTCCAGGCCTTTTAATAATCCTTTAGTTATTGTGCCAAAAGCACCAATCATAATTGGTACAATCGTCACTTTCATGTTCCACAGTTTTTTCAATTCTCTAGCAAGATCGAGGTACTTATCCTTCTTTTCACATTCTTTCAGTTTTATTCTGTGGTCAGCTGGGACAGCAAAGTCGGCAATTTTGCAAATTCTCTTTTTTTTGTTAATTATTATAAGGTCTGGTCTTCTGGCCAAGATTAGGTGATCCGTGTGTATGTCAACGTCCCATAGTAGTTTATGCGTGTCATTTTCTAAGACAGGTGCTGGGTTGTGCATATTATTATTATAATTATAATTTCATTTTCAGCTTTACTGTTGGTTATTTACAATCCATCTGCCGGTTTTTAGCCGAAAATTAGGATGAGGAAGTGTTGCATCTTATGTATTTAAAATTAAAATTTTTTTTAATTTTTAATTTTCTCGGGTCTCCAGGACAATTCTCAGTATTCTAGACGATCTTAACAAAAGTGTGATCTGTATGGTTTCGGTTCTCTCTCTAATTTCCAATTCTTACAGTCTCCTTTCCAAGCCTTTTGGAGACCCTTCCAAATGCGCCAATCACAATCGATATCGCCGTCACAGTTTTTTCAACCCTCTGGCAAGATCCAGATATTTGTTTATCTTTTCACTTTCTTTCCTTTTCCTATTAGGGTCAGCTGGAACGGCAAAATCCACTAGTTGGCAGTTGTTTTTTTTTGTTGTTGTTTTTTTTTTTTTTTGATTATCAGTTTGTCTAGTATTATAGTTGGAATTAAGTGATTCGTTTATATCACAAAATGCATGTGTCTCATTCTCTTGGGTGGATTTTGATTTGTGCGTATACCAAATAGTAGGATGGTTAATTTTTAATCTCTTGCACAATTTCCAGCGGATCATCTTTTCCACCCTGTCATGTTTAGTTTTGTACTCCTTTTATGCGAATTTACTTTCGGGATTAACCATTTCAAGTCTCTACATAATCTACACTTTCTATTCTGTTGCGTATTATCAATTTTTGCTTTAATACAATTGATCCTTGTGGTATTATTTTAAGCTTCTATTAAAAGAGACTCAGTTTCACTATTGAGGTTTCTTTTTCTTAGCCATCTTCAAATCATCTTACGTGAAATCTCGGCAATTTGTCACTTGAAGTATCCATACATTTTTTTTACGATTTTGCTTTCCGGTTTTTTTTTTTTGTTTTTGTTTTTCTGTTTGTTCTTGTGTTGCCAATGCTGTTACCGGCTGCGATAATTGATCTTTTTTTTTTACTCCTTTTTATGTATTTGTCAAATCCTTATATCGATGCATCTACATAATTGTCAATGCAGGCGAATCTTCTTTCTTCTTCTTTTCTTGATATATACAATCTCTCCGGTGTAGTAATTTACTAAGCTTAGATGTGACACTAGGCCGAACAATTTGGTGTAAGGTCTTTTATAGTCATTAATTTCTTTGTCCTCTGGTCCATGTGTCTGAGTTCTTCCCTTGTCTATTTTAAGAATTATCCAAGGAAACAACCCTGATGTTGAGTTCTTTGATAAGATTTCTGCTGCAACGATTGGTTTTGAGAAATTATCTTGATTTTCTGAGTTACTCTTTTCTTAGTTTTCTTTTATCTCTGATGTTTTCCGCTTCCAATGTCGCCAAATACTAACAATTTTCTTTTTCATCAAATATTCTGAGGCTTTCCTGATTTGGTTGTCCTATTACTTTCGTTGTTTCTATTTTCCTACGTTTCATTACCTGCGTGGCACATGTTTCTATGCCAAATTCCATTCCTATATCCTGGTTGCATTTGCTTATTGTTTGTATCAGTCTCCTATTCTTTTTCATTCGAGGCAAATATCTTGATATCATCATTATACATAACAGGCTTGAGCTTTTCTAGTGATTTTATAAATTTGTAGACTCTGGTGCATTTCACATGTATATAATTGAGTGACATGATTGCAAGAGTGAGTCTCCCTGGAAGATGACTTTGGATTTTCACCTCAGCAAGTTTTTCTCTTCCTGTTGCTAATTCATCTTTCCGGTCTTCCATAGCGTCCATGATGAAGTTTATGACATAGTCAGATATTTTGTACATTTTCAGATATTCAATTATCCAAATTTGTGAGACCATATTATAGGTTGTTTTGTCAATAACGCTGCTCAACAACAAATTTGTTGTCTGTGTTTTTTAGATGATTTAGGATGAATCTGATGCGCAGAATCCAAAATTCACATCGTTTTTGCACAATCTGGTCAAGTTTTTGAGCTATGGCCACATGTCGTTTTTTACGTTTTTGTTCTCATGTACACATGTGTGGAGCATTCTAGAAGAAGTTGGTGGGGGTTACCCCCACCAACCTCTTCTAGAATCCTCCATAATGCCATGTCGAATAATTGTTTTGATTGGAAATGATTATTCTAATGACAATAAGTATTCAGGTCCGATAGTTCTGGGTGATTATGTCGAAAAGGGGTCAGTTTAAAGTCATAAAACCTCGAAATCTTTCAAAAATTGTTAGCTCATTGTGATGAAATTCCAGTGCCTATCTTCGGAGAACTCTCTGACATTAGTGACGAAGATGCCTCCAGTGTTAAAGGACATGAAGACGAAGAAGAAGTGGTTCTTGAAAATGATGCTCCACATCCATTTTCCCAAAAGGAGTTGAATGATCTAGTTCGCGACCTCAGCTTGTCAAAGGACTCTGCCGAACTGTTGGCATCCAGATTGAAGGAAAAAAACCCTCCTCTCTGACAGTGCTCGCATCAGGTTCTTCCACAACTGGCATCAAGTGTACCACCGTTTTTGGAGTGCCACAGTACGAACCAAAAGATTGGAGACTGTTCATTGACAGTAGCAAGCGATCACTGAAATGTGTTCTGCTACACAACGGCAACCAGTTTGCCTCTGTACCCATCGCTCACTTGACTACACTGAAGGAGAAGTATGAAGCGGTGAAATATGAGCTGGAGAAAATTGGTTATGATCAGCATAAGTGGTTTATTTGTGTTGACCTGAAGATGGTGAAATTTTTGTTGGGACAACAGTACCCATGTTTTCTGTGCATGTGGGATAGTCGGGACCATGCTCAGCATTACACGAAGATGGACTGGCCTTTGCGGGAGGAATTGGTGTCATCAACGACCGTCTTGTGGACAGAGACAGAATACTTTTCATAGCGTTGCACAAGCTCGGCTTAATCAAGCAGTTCACCAAGGCTCTGGACAAGAATGGTGACTGCCAGGCTTTTCCAATATTGACCCTGGAGAAGTTGAAAGCTGGCATCTTTGACGGTCCTCAGATCCGGCAGCTCATCAGAGATCCAGAGTTCGAATACTCATTGAACGAAGTGGAATTGGAAGCGTGGAAGGCATTTGTTCTGGTAGTGAAGAACTTTCTTGGTAACAATTAAGCCAGAAACTACGCAGAACTTGTCAATAACATGCTGACTGCTTTCAGAAACCTGGGCTGTAACATGAGCGTCAAGATGCACTACCTATTTTCACATATGGACCGGTTTCCTGAGAACCTGGGTTCAATGAGTTACGAGCAGGGGGAGAAATTCCATCAGGACCTGAAAGAGATGGAGACCAGGTATCAGGGTCGCTGGGACGCAGTCATGATGGCTGACTACTGTTGGAATCTGAATAGAGACCTCCCAGCCGCTGAGCATTCCAGGAGTTCGAAGAAACGGAAGTTCAAGCCCTGAAGTTTGGACAATGGTGAAGCAACATGCAATTTACGTGTACTTACCTATATCAATGCCCACCATTCAGTTTTCAGTTATCGATGTTTCTATCAGGTAATCAATATATGTTCTTAGCAAAACATTTTTTCTCTTAAAAACATATTTAGGATGATATGTGATGACAAAAATCAGCTGATAATGCCACGAAAATGTAATCGATTTTGTCACAAGATCTGATTTTTTTCAAATCATCTTAGCACAAAAACCTGACCTGATGGAGAGAAACGGATGCCATTTCCTGATTCAGCCGTGCCAAAATACTCTAAATCAATTGTAGAAATCTAAACGATATTCAAAAAGTAAAAAATTGTTGCCCAGTGTAATCTATGTAATGGCTACATTTTCCTGCCTCGTTTTGACCTCTTTGAAAATGCACTGAACTATAAATAGTCTATCATCTATTCCTTTTTCTTCTTTAGTGGCATCTTTTCTCTTCTTCTAGAAATAGTTTGCTGCACATTAATGAATCATAGATTTCTTCTTTTATCTGTCCGGGATGGATTTTCTACATCATAAGTAAAGATGCTATCGGTCTATTATCACTGGGGATAGTTTCTTTTTGGGGTCTTTCTCAATCTGGTCTTTCCCCTTCCTTATCCGTTCGGGTATGTTTTCTCTTTCAATGGATTTGCTCAGTTGCTAAGCCAATTTCTCGTAGATGGACGAGAATTTTTAAAACCAGAATCAATGTACGCCATCATGGGCTGGTGATTTCCAATTTGCTCCTTTTTTGACTGTTGCTTCTAGTGAATTCAGATGTATGTTAAACTTGGGAATTTCTTCAAGTCTATGATCTTCTTCTTCTTCTTCTTCTTCTTCTTCTTCTTCTTCTTATTATTATTATTATTATTATTATTATTATTATTCCCCTTTGAGAGTTTTTTTTTTACATCAGCGTTAGCTATTGGTCCTTCACTAAAATATTAGTGACAGTAAGTTTCCTCTAGTGTCCAGGATGCTTCTCAGTATTCTAGCCGATCTTAATAAGGCAGTAGTAAGGAAGGTCTCCACTTGTTCACTGATTTCTAAGTCTTCCAGTCTCTTTATCAAGCCTTTGGAGGTTGTTCAGAGCGCACTAATTACAACTGGTATCACCGTCACCTTCCTGTTTCATAGTTTTTTAGTTCTCGGGCAAGGTCTTAGAACTCCTCTCTCTTTTTGTTTTCTTTTATTTTTACTCTGTAGTCCGCTTGGAGGGCAAAGTCCACTTTTCGGCAGGTTCTCTTTTTTTGTGGACTATCACATGGTCAGTTCGTCTGGCCGAATTATTATTATCATTATCATTATTATTATTATATGGGCCGAGATATTCTGCATGAGGGTGAAATGCATAGCAAGTGCATTCAACAAACTAATAGTAGGTTAGTTTAACGGTATGTTAACTCTGTCAGGGTTATTTTATGCTAAAATCAGTTTATATATTATCTATGTTCCATACAAAATGTACCAATACAATTATCTTGAAAAAGTAAACAATTCATTTTCTCAAACCTTTTGATTTAACTGATATCTAAAAAATTTCCAAATGACAAATCCTTGAATAAGTCCAATTTGTGAGTGAATTCCTTCTGCTTATACCAGGACGAACACAGCATAGTGACTACAAAAGCTTCAAGAATGTTGTGATGACTTTTTTATCCGTGCCTTATGCAAAACCGGGAAACACTCAACTGTGTAATGCTCAGAACAGGTAGTTAATCTCGTCAAATGCGCATGGGCCCATGAATGGGTGAATTCGTGTGTGTTTACGTATGGATCGATGCTACGTATGTTGTTGAGTGATTCTCACCTCAAATCTTTGGATAGTTCGACCAACATAATTAGCTTTGCCCCAACACTTAAACCGATATACAACCAACGTTTATACCAGGTAGGAATGAGATCTTTATGAAAAGAGAGGAACACATTCCTTGTATTGAAAATCATACATACCAAGGTGGAATAATAGCAATATGTTACAGCTTATGAGATTTTTCTGTTACATTTTGAAAAAGATATTCCCATCCACATAACTTTTCTATAAATTGGTATTTGGAGGGACCAAACATTTCGGTATTAATCAATTTAGAAATTTTAAATCTAGTATAATTCAAAATCAGCACTTAAGCTAAACTGAATTTTTTGAAATAGATCTGTTTTGACCTTTAATTGTGTTTAAGCGAAATCTATACTTATACTAAACTGAATTGGTTGAATTAGAACTGTTAGACTAAACTGAATAGCTTGAAATAAAAATGTTTTTGACAATTAAACTGTACTTACGTTTAAACTGCGTGCTTATGCTAAACTGAATTGTTTGAAATTGAACTGTTTTTGAAATTGAAACTGTACTGACACAAAACTGAATTGTTTAATATAGAACTATTTTGACATTTAACTGTGTGTAAACAAAATCTATACTTATACTTAACTGAATTGGCCGAATTAGAACTGTTTGACTAAACTGAATATCTTTATATAGAAATGTTTTTGACAATTCAACTGTGTGCTCATGCTAAACTGAATTGTTTGAAATTGAACTGATTATTTGTATAAAATGCTTTCGGCATTGAATAACCTACAAAGGTTGATATGCCATAAAACCCAAACCACAAACCAACACAACCATTAAAAAGGTAAATGCCAGTGAAAATGGTCGCTCGAAATTTATACAAGAGTTATTTTAGTATTTCATTAATTTTATTCCTTATTTAAACTAGATCTCCATCCGTTTTAAAATTGATGTATCATTGGAGTTGTACCGCCAACCTGTTTATATATATATATATATATATATATATATATATATATATATATCCTCAGGTAAAAAGCAAAATGAGTAAGTTCCGTTCGTTTTACTGCTTACCAGAGGATTGAATACGGGAAACTCGAGTAGTAGGAATATTTTTGTCAGTTTTAACATTTAATAGTAATTGCATATTGCTCTTCACGCAGGCATAATCATGTACAATCGCATGCACAGAGAGAGACATAATTACATACACACACAGGCCTATATATATATATATATATATATATATATATATATATATATTTACATATATATATACAAAGGGTGTTCGTTTTATATATATATATATATTATCATTATTATTATTATTATAATTATTCGGGTGGAGCTCTACTGTAATATGAGGATAAGGTTAAGGACAATCTTAAGTGCTTGTAGACTGATTTAAGGAAATGGAAACCATGACATTTAAGAGAATAGCATGTCGAGTGCAACATTTGTCGAAACTAAATATTTCTGATCGTAGCAGTTTGCTGCATCAGTGTAACCTACCTCAAGGCCGTAAATCACGACAGACCTAGCGGGGAATAAACAAGTTTGTACAAAATGTGGTTTAATGCAACACCCAATACAGGGTTTACTTCGCACAGTGGATAAGAATTGCGCTAACTAAACGTACGGAGAAAAAGCTTGACGGCAACTACCCAAGAATACTAGGAGCAATATTGAACGAATCCTGGAGGCAGCACCCCACAAAGCAACAGCTGTACGGCCATTTACCACCCATTACGAAAACTATTCAAGTTAGACAAACCAGACCAGCGAGCCACTGCTGGAGAAGTAGGGACGAACTCATAAGTGACGTACTCCTGTGGACCCCTTCACATGGACGAGCAAAAGCAGGACGACCAGCTAGAACCGACATACAACAGCTCTGTGCCGATACGGGATGTGACCTTGAGGACCAGCTGGAAGCGATGGACGATAGGGGAGGGTAGCTGGAGAGGGTCAGGGATATCCGTGCTGATGGCGTGACATGATGATGATGATGATGAATAAGCCAGACTTATAGGGCAACCAAAGTCATAGAACACCCAGAAAAAAAAATCGAATTCATTGACAATGATCTGTTAGTCGTGTTTAAGGCACCCCATCTTAATCAGGAGATTAGGCTTTACTTTACGAGCTCTGGGAAGTGTAGTCACCACTTTGTTGCCATTACCTCTATGTCAACGATGACTGGAAAGGGAAGTACTTACTGTAACATGATGTACCATTCTTGAACATTAAATTTTTTAAAAAATCAGACACAAAAACGTCTCTTAATCAGACTGTCTTCATTCTAGCAAACACGAGGTAGAGAGGAAAACCTTGTAAGGTTATAAGAGCGAATCTCGCATCCAGCTACAAAGAGGCACCCACTACCTCGTCTCTCACCGACCCAACGCACCAACGTCTAACCCAACTTGTCTCTCTGTGTTTCGAAACTCAACCGACCCAACACTCAAATGATCCAACCCCTTACATATTCCAAAATTAAACGTCTCATCGTGATCATCACACGTGTTCCCAACTTTCATTATGTTTTTATTTAATATCCATCAAACTTATGACACGATATGGATCCATTTTATTCCCAATTCTATTTCTGCCGCCGACAAGTTGAGCTGATATCTTGGTCGACACCTGAGCATGTGCATGACTTTTCCAATTTGACATACATTTCCACTCAAAGATTTCTAACCAATCAACAAAGTTGGCGACCGTAGTCGAGGGCGACCAGAAGGCTCCCTTTTCAATAGCTACTAGACTGAGGTGTAGAGGAAGGCGCTACTCCTTTCCCTGGATTGCTCCACTTTACCCTTGATACGTACCTTATATTGCTGAGTTTTAAGCAAGGAGGTATCAAGTACCATTTAAAAGTCTTTGGTATGACGCGACCTGGGATTGAACCCAGGTCTCCTGGATCATTGGCGAACACTCTACCCACTAGCCAATGAACCAATCAACAATCATATTTAATTAAATGATAAAATAATTAGTATAATTAATTATCTGTAAAATAATCAATATAATTCATTATCATCCTAATTATTTTACATTACTAGAGTCTCATACATAAGTTAAAGAGATCAATTTGAAAATCATTATTATCTAAAAGGAACACTTGAAATCACACGACTATGTGCAAACAAAAGATTATCATTATTGAATAGGAATATATACTTTGATAGGAATAATTAAAACCGCAAATATTTGTATTAAGAATCGAAACTATAATTATTTGCAAGTGTTTATTATAATTAGCTATTTGCAACCATTATACAAAATATAGAGTGACTTCGGTGATAAAAACCCGAGTGTTGAAATGCCATAAAACCAACCAACCAACCAACTAACCAACCAACCACTACACGGCACATTGTCCAGCATTCTTCTTAGTTGTTAAGCACAAATTAGTCACTAAATTACTAAGCCTTATTACTTGATGAATTTTAGTGTCATCCAGGACACCAATTCAAGGGTTTCTTTCCCATCGGTAGTTTTGTTTGGTTTGGTTTCTTTGTTTAATGGCATATCAACCTTCGTTGGTTATCTAATGTCAAAAGTAGCGGTACTATTTAAACCATAGCTGGAGTGTTAAGGGAGTTCATACCTATCCCAAGGGTATTTGTCCGAAAGTGAACAAAATAGCGCGACTAGAAATTGAACTCGTTAACTGCGATATCGCAATCCAAAACGTTTACGCCATCTAAAATTGAAACATCTCTGTGGCCAAAAATAGAATTGAAACACCTCTAGAACCAAAAATAAATTTGAAATAGCACTGTGGCGAAAAAACAAAATTGAAAAACCTTTGTGGGAGAAAATAAAATTGAAAAATCTCAGACACATATACACTCACATACACACATTCACAATCGTACTCACATTTACACACTCACTCACTCACACACACACATGCACATGTAAACACTGAGGTAGACATTCACTCACACTCACACATAGGAAAAAAGTAACCAATTAATTAATTTTTTAATCTAAACAGTTAAAAACACGTAAGAATACTTCCAAAATACATTTGGAAATCAGTCAAGTGGAATCTGACAGAATATGTTAAGATGGCCACACTTAGAAATGGATTTACATTCGTTTTTTGTTTCGCAATTTCAGGGTATTCCAGAATATATTTTCTCTTTCTGATAAAATTTGCGTTATCTTAAATACGGTTTGAATCGTAGTACCCGAGTTCGTACTCCAGTCGCGCTATTACGTTTACTTTCGGGCAAATACCCTTGGGAAAGGTATGAACCCCCTTATCCTCCCAGCTATGGGTTAAATAGTACCCTTATTCTTCTTCTAGGAGAATGGCTTTGGCATTAAATAACCTAAAAAGAGTTAATATGCCATGAAACAAAGAAACCAAACCAAACTTAAATACGGTTTACTAGCCAAGTTTCATCCTCTTTCTGTCTGATGATTGGGTGTGTCATGTAAAATTTTGAATAACTGACACAATGAGAACATGATTTGAATATTTGAAGTTTTAGACCCGTTCTGCTATATAAGCTGTAAGTACTTTTTATGCAAATTTTCTGATTTGTATTTTATCTAATTTTATAATTATCTTTCACTCCCTCTCTCTATGTTTGTCTGTCTGTGTCTCTCTATCTCGCTTTCTACCCCCATATATATATATATATATATATATATATATATATATATATATATATATATATATATATATATTAGCAATTTTCACAGTTTACTTAATCAGTGATTTGTTTTGTCTACTTTGTATCCATGGAAGATTTTATTGCCGGCTTGTTTCGGGTGATGGATTGAGAAACTGGGCTAAAACGTTTCCCATTGCCAAAAAATAATAGTCATGGGTCAATGCAGGTTCTGTTAATGGAAGGAGCAGGATGTTTTCTATTGAAAGGAAAAAGGCAGAACAG